>JAEAOA010000708.1:4352500-4802500 GCA_016746295.1 Potamilus streckersoni
AATTTGGCTGTGTTCTGCAGAAGTTGCATGATTAAACTTTGCTGTATACTGCATTTATCAGTGATTTATGGTCTATGAAAAGGTCAATAAATTTAAAGATCATGCAGTTGTCAGCCTCTGGTAGACCTTGTGCAGCATAGGTGTTTTGAGTGAATATCAGCCTATAGGTCATATGAAACATACATGTTATGAGTGTACATTACCTTTGCAAGGCCTTGTGCAACATTGATTATATGTAAAAACTCTGTTCCAGCTGCAGATGAAATTCAGGATCATAACTGTCATTGGTAGTTCTCCAGCAAAGAACTACTGTGAATCACATGATAATCATGGGTATCAAATTTCTTGTTTTGGGTGGAAAATCATATTCACGGAACCTAATTTCATGAATAGGTCATTTGGAGGAAGAAAAAAAAAATCCCCAAAACATTGAATATATTCATCACAGATGTACATATCTCTATCAAAGAAAAAAGATCCCCAAAACATTGAATATATTCATCACAGATGTACATATCTCTATCAAAGAAAAAAAATCCACAAAACATTGAATATATTCATCACAGATGTACATATCTCTATCAAAGAAAAAAGATCCCCAAAACATTGAATATATTCATCACAGATGTACATATCTCTATCAAAGAAAAAAGATCCCCAAAACATTGAATATATTCATCACAGATGTACATATCTCTATCAAAGAAAAAAAATCCACAAAACATTGAATATATTCATCACAGATGTACATATCTCTATCAAAGAAAAAAGATCCCCAAAACATTGAATATATTCATCACAGATGTACATATCTCTATCAAAGGTAATACCAACATTCACTTGCATGCATTTTTGATCAAACAGGCTTAATGATTCCTGCATTATTAGGTTCATTACATTAAGTGATTGACTGCTAATAATTTGAATAAATTCAAAGACTTAAAAAATATATCAACAACATTTTGAATTTGTGTTATATCTTGATTCTACCACTTGTATTAAGACTATTGAGCTTTTTAGTGTTTTAGAATATTCCTATTGAAATATCAACAATTAGGGATCAGGAGATCAAACAAAGCTTATGACACCGTACTTAGTTTATCTTTTACTTACAAAAACAGTTATGTCCAGTGAGTTTCATTCTCTCAGCTCTCATAATGTTAATTAAGTTTATCTTTTACTTACAAAAACAGTTCTGTCCAGTGAGTTTCACTCTCTCAGCTCTCATAATGTTAATGAAACAGTGGTCAAAATGATGAAATCTGAAAGTATTTACTGCTCTTTGCTGTTTTCAAAACAAATGGTGTGGAGAAGCTGTCTTGTTGAAGGAAAAATGACATCTTGCCATTATTACCATCAGATATAGCTTGGGTAGGGGAGGGGGAGAGAAAAGAAAGGATGCTTTCAATATCAGCCTTGTACAATATTTAATTGTGACTTTCAATGTGTGATCTAGCTAAACGATGAAAACCATGAAAATTGGCAAACCATAAATGAAAGTTACTCACAGCAACTCGGTAGGAGCACATGCCTGATAAATCTCAGTTCACTTTTCCATTGATTTTGTTGACATACCTGGGCCTTGCTTGATAAAACCTTAAAACTGATTTTGTTGGTGTACCTTGCTTGATAAATCCATACTTATTCATTTTGCTGTCCTGCATCAGTCTTTATTATTGCCATTTCCAGGACTTTGTTTGGAACTGATTAATAATGGTGTCAGAAATGTAGTTCTACAGAACTTCACTCACTACTGGAGGGTAGGTGGATGTAAAAATAAATGGGTGAAGTAACTTTAGAAATAATTATCATGCAGATATTTTATTTACATTTTCTCCATCCTCTTACAAGCATACTAATATATATAGTGGTTTGGGTGAATTTTTGTCTGACATGAATGCAGAGAACTGACCTTGACAAATACTGTTTACTGTTACCTAAAACAAGTTTGCTTACCGAAATGAAGCTCAGATATGAGTAGTATTACTTTCCTGCTTTATGTCAACAAATGTCAGTCATGACTTTCTAATTAAGCCACTAAACCTTTGATAACATAATGTAAAGACATCATACTGAATAAATTTTCATATTATTCTATATGCAAATAAATAAAAAGAACTAAATAGATGGAAACATTGATAAGAGTGTTGCTGCATTAATAAAAAATGATCGCACACCAAATATTTTAACCATATAATAAAAAGGTTCATAATAAACAGGAAATAATTTGGATTTACAGCCTTTGAAGCAAAAACCTCACCATACCACAAATTCTGAGTAGATAGACATACTTGCTTAAAACCAGTAAAAAATATTCAGCCATATTTTAAGAGCCATGGATGTAAGTATAATTATAGATTTTATAGCCTTGACAACTGACTTAATAATTTTGGATGATATACAAAGCATTATTGATAGAAATGAGATGTTGCCTTATATGTAATACAGCACAAATAGAGCAAGACCCCCCACCTATTATACAAAGAAATTCCACTTTTAAACTAAAATGAACTCATGTAAAAAAAACCAAGAAAAACTGATAATTAAGTCAAAATATAACAAGTTTGTTAATCCTAGCAAATAATCTGACAAAAAACAATATTTGTTTGACAAATAGAAACACATTTCTATCATAATGTTGCATGGACTGAAAGAACACACAATACAAAATGAATCTATATCAGCATCTGTAATGTCAACATCAGTTATGATACAACAAAGTGGGGTAGTATTAAAGAAAAGGAAAAAGATGTAGTTTTGCAATGATGCCAAACAATGTAGACTTTCTACTTGAGTTAAAAATTGAAAAAACAAACAATGTTTGAGACCAGATTTTTTTTTTAAACCTGAAAATTGTCAGTTTTGTAATCAAAGTTTGTTTCTGGCCTTAGATCTACAGCTAACTGTTCTGACCTGCATAGAGACAGATGAACCTTTGCAAAGGTTGGAAAAGTTTGACTTTTGGAGTAAAAAGGAGGCAGAACAAAAATTGTGGAAACAATATGCAAAATAAACACCACCAGAACACAAACAAATAAAAGAAGTCCAATTTTCACCCTTGTGTCCATCCATGCTTGAGGAAATAACCAATCAAAAGCAATGTCTTTTATACACCTAAGCATCTGGCCAATTAAACTGACTCTTGGAAACAGAATATATTCAGAAGTAACCCCCAAAACAAGTTTCCAACTGCTAATTCAGGCACAGTCAACAAGTTAAGTTTAGTACTGCATGGGCACGCCCCCCCCTTGATAATGAGGAATGCATCTACTTTTGACATGATATTTACCAGTGAAATATACGGAATACTAGAGCTGTTAGAGAACATGGGCTCCATACAACCCCATTACTTCTTTAGTGAAAAAAACCCAGTATTTTTAAGCAATGTTCATTAAATCATTGAAGTCATAATTACTGAGATTCATTCCATGATGTATCCTCAAATTAACTTCAGTGGCAAAAGAGAAAAGGTACTGAAACCAATGCCAAGATATATTTGTAGGCAATGCTAAAACTGCAAAGTTGGTCACAAAGACCCAGTTTATGTGTCACAGCCCTCGATAAAACATTGCTAGAATGGTCTTAACAGATGAAAAGAAAGGGAAGATAGACAAATAGATTGGCACAATGCCTTACACAGAGTGATTCCTGTTGAAAAGCATGAGTATAATGACACAGCTTCAAAGACCATTGTATTGGTGAAGTCATATGATCAAACAATTTACCTGGATGATCCACCATGTAGTTGTAATCATTCCTCTGCTCGTCATCTCTAAGAATCTAATAGAAAACAAAAAGATATCAACATTATTAGTGTAATGATAAGAAAAGTCCTCATTTTTTGTTCCTGTCTGGAATACTTCAAACATTAGGACAGTGGAACGTGAAGGAACCAATCACACACAGGATTCTATTTTGTGGCTAATTAATATCCATTATAGAGACCCAAATGAAAGGCATTTATGTTCATTATTTATCTAGTGTTATGATTATATAGTCACAAACTAAGTAACAGTAAAAAGCAAAACCAACAAGTTTTAAAAAATTTTACAAACAGTTTAATTATCAAAGTTATAAACAAAAATATGAGAGCAACTTACAGTATTATGAAGCAAATCCAAACTAATCTTTATAAAGGCCTGTGAAAATCCTAACTGAATGAAAAGTTCCTTATAAATTTCAAAACCAGAAATGTACTGATCATCCAAGAACTATGACATTGTCAAGATGTCTTCCAGAACTCCTTCAAATAATATCTAACAATTCCAGAATAACAATATAGTCCTAATAATGAGCACTTTCAATTTCCACTGAACAGTCCAAACATTGTTTTTCTCTCAAAAAAGACCTTAGTACAACATAAAACAAATCTGCAGACTTACAAAATGAGAACAAGAAATATTACTCTAAAATCAGAATGATTGCTTAGTTCTCTCTTTATATACAGTGTATATTACAACTTTATTTTGCAACCGACCTCACATGACAGAATGACTACTCATTTTGCTTCAAACTTGCTTAGTCATGTGACCATGAAAAACAAGGAACAAAGCTTATTTTCCAAAGAAAAGTAAATAAATTACAAATTTACCTAGACAATGCATCATAATGATGTTTGGCATATCAAAGCTTTATCTGGCATTAATTAATTACCTTAAATACAATATGCAGGAAAAATGCACTGCCATGAAGAAATATTTGAGACTTTTATGCAATATTTAATAAGACTATTGAGGTTTTATAAGCATTATTTAATGAGTCTGTCAATGTTTATACACATTATTTAAGACGTTTTAGGTTTATATGCATTAATTAATAAGACTATTGAAGTTTGGATGCATTATTTTATAAGACTACTGAGGTATTTATCCATTATTTAATAGACTATTGGGTTTTTTATCCATTATTTAATAGACTTTTGAGGTTTTTATGCATTTTTAATAAGACTATTGAGGTTTATACCCATTATTTAACAAGACTATCGAGGTTTATACGCCTTGTTTAATTCTTAAATATAACACTAGTAAACAATAGTTACAATTAACATGACATTACATAGCTACAGTGCCATGACACTGATCAGACAACTTACATTAAAAAATCTTTTGTTCTCATGTACTTAAAAATAAAAAAAGAAAGTGTGTTATATCCATCATAGTATGGTATACAAGACCCAATGCTGAAAATAAGAATAAAGGTATAGAAAGTGTGTTTATACAGCACAAGACTTACCTCATATGCATTTGCTATTTTTTGAAACATCTGAGCAGCCTCTTCTTTCTCCTTCTGCAAAAAATCAAAGCAAAGAACAATGAAAGGTTGCACATGCCCCATTTAACCATGGGGGAATATTATAAAATATGAACAAACAAGAATAATATGTTTGCTTTGCACCTCTGTGGTCCTGAATTTGATCCATGGTTCTAGCAGCCTTTAGTCCATACCTTTCTACAGATTCTCTTGAGTCTTTCACCATAAAGATCAGATTACTCCAACATCTGACCTTTCCTGAATGAGTTCTATTCTATAAGGTGCAACAACAATCATTTAAACTTTTAATATATATAGGAAAGGTAACAAATTTCAAAGAACCAACACCCATTTCAGGTGCTATTATAATATAAATTATATATAAGCCAAAATCTTGGTCACTATGCCCTTACTAATGAATGCATTAAAAACGTGTTTTATTACCTATTTTATGTCTTTGCTTAAATTTGGATGGCATTATGAATTTAACATAAAAAAAAAAGAATTAGTAGAATTTCATTGTGCAAGGATAACCTTGTCTAGATCAAGTGAGGATGCCAGAGATAACTATCAAATAAATCCCTCCAACTGAACTTCCTGCTGATGCGAAATAACTACTGCAACCACATATTTCTGTCTGTGAAAAAGTTATACCAGAGATCTCAGAAATGCTTAATTATGCATATTTGGATGCAAATTTTTTATTTGGGATGCATAAAATCACCCACACAGGAGACCTCCGTACACACGGTTTTGTTGCAAACAGGAAAATTTTGTAGCAGAATAAATATGTTCTAATCACTATGAAAATTAAAGAATGCTTTTATTTTAGTTTGTTGACGACTTCTTTGATCAAATGTTGCTAGCTTCCTTTGATAAAGGTGAATGTGTTATCAAAGGTGCCGTTAAAGGCTCTCTTTGATGGACCAAACAAATACTTATTTGTTACTGCTGCGGTAACATCAAATAATTGAAGAACATTGAATAAAAAAATTTTCTGATTATTTATTGGTGCTTCAGAGGTAATCAGTGTTCAGTGAAGTTGCAGCAAAACTATTTTTGTTTGTTTTTCATCTTTTTTTTTTAAATTGCCGTTGTGTGGTCGACTGTAGTCATTTCACGTTTCATGCCCTCAGAGGTGGTCGATTGTAGCTAGTCAGTTGCATGGCTAGTTTGATTATAATATAGCATTGAGTATCAAGCCCAGATATCAGCATAAGCGGATTATGATATAACAATGCACTGTTAGGGTGCGTTGTCAATATGAAATAAGAATTTATTTATGAAATCATAGAATCTAGTGCATTTTTATATCCAAGTTTGCGGCTTTCTGTCATGGTGTCAATGAATTTCTCCACTCCAAACACAAGACTGTAAATACTGTTTTTATCAGCCAAAACTGTTGTCGCCAAAAATATCACCAGATGGTATATTTTGTTATCAATCAGGAAAACAAATTACGACACTGGTGAAGCCCAATGCGATCACTGCTAATGATTTCATTTCAGATTGTTGCCACATAAGTATTACCTGCGAACTTAAAATCAAGAGACTTGGACAAAATGCCATTTGCACATTTAGACAAGTATTTTGGGGTTAAATGGAAAAATGAAGAAGATTTCAAAGAATTTCAGAACTGTGCTAAAGTTGCTAGAACTGATAGTTTGGATGCGACAGTAGCTAAGTGTAAGAAGTATGTGATGCCTGGCTGAGTGGGGACTGCAACTTTTGCTGGTTGGACTCCTACTTTTACCAAATTAGGAGTCCTGGACTCCTAGTTTTAAAATCCTAGCAAAACCTGTTATACCACTTGACACCAGGTGACTAACTTGCAATGTTCAAAACATACCCTGTTTCTGAATCTGCAAATTTCTTTCATCCCATCAGCAAGTTTAGTCGCATATATTTCCAAATAAAAGGAGGTATTCCAAACATGTATGCTTTAAGTGCTATACTAAATGTTTTACTGCCAATTTTACTCTGTGGCTTGGTATCTACTTGGATCTAGTATGGATGCCAACACTTTGGTGTGTCTGTCTGTGAATAAACTACATTAAGTTCTGATTGGTGGTTATTGTTTATTCTGGGCTGGAGCAAACAATAACTACCAATCAGAACTTGAATGTAAATGGCAAACCATTAATTCAGACCTCTTAATTTGTTCCAGGCAGACAAGATACAAAGCAAGTAACTACACAATTAACCCAATTGAAAAAGTAGTCTATAATCTTATAAACTATTCAGACATCAAAATCATAGGTCATTTTTGGTTTAAAAAGACAATGTAAATGTAGATCAATGAAAGATCAACAAAGGGATGACCTGTGTCATGTCTTACCTTTCCTCGATGCATATCAGGGTGCCAGGTTTTAGCCATCTTCCTGTAGGCTTTGGTGATTTCCACCTGAAAGTAGTTAGTACAATGAAGTAAAATATAACTCTTTCCACTATTTTTATTATTGTGAATACACCTTTATTTGTATGATGCCAAATTTGTGGATTTATTTCATTTATATACTGACAGTGACTGCTCTGTGTATATAAACCAAACTTTTGCTTCATGAGTGAGGCATTGATGAGATGAAGGTATATCATGTGAATTGATGTGACATATCATGTGAATTGATGTGACAATGTGTCAAATTCAAAAGTGAGGTGGTTCTTAAAAAAAGGATGTGGGTTGAAGTAATTAGTTTGCAGAAAGGTGGGAATACCAGTCATAATTCCATATCTTCATCTGTTTGTGAATTCAAGCTCTCAGATAAAAAAATGTTCATCTATTAGGACAGATATGAGTTATATCCTTTCTCATTAGGATACAGGATCATTCAATATTAAAAAAACTATTTAGAAATGCCTGGGAAGTTTCCATTCATACTAACAATTGCTGTATAAAACTTCTTTCATTCCATATTCATCACAGGAATCTCACATAACCCCATTCTCTTCTTGTCTCAGTGAGGTTAGCAAATGTTTTATCCAGATATTGTCTCAAGTACAAACAGCTGTTTCTAAGCCAAAATATACCAAATGGCCATACAGAGAGTCAGTTTCTAAGTTATGTGTAAACTGTCATGGTTAAATCAGTGCACTGTCGTGGCACATGCAAGAAACTAAGATTAGGGGTTTTTTAGTCTGTGATTTTGGTTTCACTATAATAAAACTGCTTGAAAAACATACTTTGTTCATGATTTTACATTTTAATTATTTTACCTGAATAAAGGGATCTCTACAACTCAAAAACCCTTGGCCAGATTCTCTGATTTGATGCAATGTGCTGTGTCATATTTGTACCTATAATGCCATTTTTAATGGCTGAACTTATTTGATCTGAAATGATCGTTTACTAGGCTGGTGCTTGAAAAATATTAACCACTTATATGATGAGGTGGTTTGCATCATATATTTAATATAAGGTTAAATAATTGATTATAGTCAATACTTACTTTTGTTGCATCTCTTCCAACTCCAAGGACTGAAAAAAACAATTTATTTTTTTAATGAATATATATATATATATATATATATATATATATATATATATATATATATATATATATATATATATATATATATATATATATATATATATATATATATATATATATCCTTGGTAGGATAACCTTATACATTGACTAGGTGTGAGTATACTAGATATATTCCATCATGATAGGGATTTTATAGAACATATATAAAATAAAATAGTCACAGCTTCAACATTTTTCTTCAAAGTGCAGATTCATATTTTTGTTCAGTTACAGTTTTGATATAGACTGATTTTTCTTCATATATATATATATATATATATATATATATATATATATATATATATATATATATATATATATATATATTAGCACTATGCTAATAAGCAGAAGTCATCTCTGTACTTATGTCATCCATAAAAAAGCTGTGTTAGAAAGAGATACAAGTTCACTGGTAATATTTTCCCCCATCATCACTATCATACAAGGAACTTTTTGACAAAATACTTTTTGCATATCAGATGCCAAATAGAAACTTTCTTATTATAAGCAATATATTCTTTATATTGAATTTGGCTGAACAGTCATCTATGTTTATTTCATATACCACTTTCAAGCCATCAGAAACTGACTAGGACTAGACTTTACCCAAATCTGATGCCAAAGTCACATCTGTTAATTGGAAAAGTGTCCTTCCTTGATTTGAGCCAAGACTTAAGAGTATTGGAGCTGGGAAGAGGAAATCTTGCCATTGTCACATTTAAACATCAATAATACCTTACCAATCATAACTACACTGCCAACTTTTCCAAACTGAATGGAGGCTGATGGCACCATGACTAGCTATCTGTTCCCTGTAGAAATCAGATAGGAGGATAGCTTTTTCACAACTTGCCAAAATGACACAATTTAGCCTAGAGTAAATGCCATTGTTCCAGTGACAGTGTATGAAGGTAGAACAAAAAGTGGAGTGAGGCCACAATAAGATACCATTCAGGACTTCATCATCAGAAGAATGACTGGGCAAGGCTCAAGATGCAGCATTAGCCCTAACCTCATGGGATTTGTTTCTCATAAAAGAAAGATCTCTTTCAGTGAAATACTGATGAGCTTTTTCAATGGTAAGAATAACATATGAAGAAAGAGTAGTTACCAAAATACCACAGGTATTGAAAGGCAGAAAGAAATGTTTCTTACCATTATGACTCCCTCCTGATTTAGAAATATAAATGTAAAGTTCTAACTATATAAAATCTGTCTCGATCAACCTTAGTGCAGATGCTGCCGACTTTAGGAATTTCAAGTGCTTCATGTGTTACTGAAGGTAGCTGGCTAGAAAGCCTGGGTGTCAAAGGAGATAAAGTCATAGGTGTCATTGAAATATATGTAACCTTCTTCCACTGATACGAAACCAATTTCACTCTTTTTATTTAGACAGTCTTAATGTACAGTAAGGCCATCAAAGGAAGCATCATTCAGGGGTTCATAACATAGTTTAGATAATGACAAATGAACCAATGAAATAATGACTAAGAAACTGCTCTCTGGAGCTCAAACCACATATCAGTTATGAAAATGGATCCAAATGTATAGTGTAGTCCATTGGAAACTTTAAAGTATTAAAGAAGACTGCTCTATGGTCTTAATGGTAGATACAGAATAATCTTTCTCCTCAAAGAAAAACATAAAAAAATCTGCAGCTGTTGTTAAAAGGGTAGGAGGGCAAATAGGAACAATGCATTTCCTACTGCAAAATTTACAAAACATTCTCCACACAGTAATGTGATTATGTGATGTGATTATGATTTTTAACATAGCTTTAACAATTTTTCAGTCATACTGCTACGATATCTGCAGTGTGGCAGTTTATAGTGATGTCTAGCACTGGGGCATCATGCCACAGACATGAAGCATAATGTCCCACCCAGTCACATTATCCTGACACCAGGCTGACCAGTCCTAACACTAACCTCTTAATGCCGAGCGCCAAGCAAGGCAGCTGTTAGTACCTATTTTTTTAAATCTTTGATATGACTCAACCGGGGATCAAACCCACGATCTCCCGCATCCGAAGCAGACGCTCTAACCACTAGACCACCAGAGTGGATCCACACAGGAATGTAAACCTTGGAAGTCAACTGGTTTCAAAAAAGACCAACACATTTGGCAACCTTACCAAAAAGTTAATCTTGGCAGATGGATTGAATGATACAAGTCAGAAATGAAGAAAGAGAATTTGGGGAATGTTGTGCAACAGCATATTGGGATCATTGACCAATTGGTCACAGAATTTTGCTGAACCACGGTCACCTAGGTCACTGTGGAGAAATAAGGATGAACCCTGATTCAGTGTTAATGACTGTGAAGAACCTGAGAGATCATTTTGAAAGGTGCAAAAGAATAGGTGTATGGTCAATTTGACCTCACATTAAAGGTGTCCACCACCTATCAGAGATCTTGGAAATGCTTAATTACGCATATTTGAATGAAAATATTTGATTTGGGACACAGAAAATCACCCACACAGGAGTCCCCCATACGAAAGTTTTTCTTGCAAAGAGGAAAGTTTTGTGGAAAAATAAATATGTTCTAACCACTATATAAACTGAAGCAATGCTTTAATTTTAGTTTGTTGCTGACTTCTTTGATCAAAGGTCACAGGCTTGTATCAGGTGCATTGTTATTGAAGGCACCTCTAAAGGCCCCATTTGAAGGACCAAACAAATACCCATTTGTTATTGCTGCGGCAACATCAAATCATTGTAGAACTGTGAGACAATTTTTTTTTTAAAAAAAATTTCTTAGTATATATTGGTGCTTCAGAGGTAATCAGTTCTCACTGAAGTTGCAGCAAAACTATTTTTTCTGGGTTTTTTTTGTTTTAATTGCTGTCGTGAGATCGACTGTAGTCATTTCACATTTCTGCCCTCAGAGGTGGTCAATTGCAGTTAGTTGCATGGCCATTTTTATTATATTACAGCATACAGTATCAAGGCCAGATACCAGCATAAGTGTATTATGATATAACAATGCACTGTTAGGGTGGTTTGACAATATGAAATAATTATTTGTTTATGTAACAATTGATTCCAGTGCATTTTTATATCCAAGTTGGTGGCTTCCTGTCATGGTGCCTTTGAATTTCTCCACTTCAAACTCGTGACTATATAGCACTTTTATCAGCAAAAACAAAATCGCAATTTTCGACATTGGCGAAGCCCAGCGCAATTATTGTTATTGATTTCATTTCCAGGTAATGCCGTATAAATAATTCCTGCGAACTCAAAATCAAGAGACTTGGACAAAATGCCGTTTGCAAATTTAGACAAGTATTTTGGAGTTAAACAGATAAATGGTGAAGATTTCAATGAGATTCAAAACTGTGCTAAAATTGCTAGAATCAATAGATCGGATGTGACAGTAGCCAAGTGTATAAAGGTATGTGATGCCTGGCTTAGTGGGACTGCAACTTTTTCTGGTGGGACTGCAACTTTTGCTGGTGGGACTCCTATTTTACCAAATTCGGACTCATGGACTCCTAGTTTTAAAATCCTAGCGAGACATCTGACCTATGCCATCTGGTGTTGCACTGTGCTATAAAAGCCAGTACAAACATGGACGAGCAGTCCTCGTGAAATAGTTTCTGCACTTCGAAGACATAGTTTCCAGCACTGAGAAGTCATAAAGAGGGAGCTTGTTCAACCTTATTTGCAAACAAGTCTACCACTGGCATTTTACACAGATGAAAAAACATCTCTGCTATAGACTGGTGATAAAAAACTATTTCATGAGGACTGCATGTCCTTCTCTGGTCAGACTTCTGCTAAAATTAATCTCTTACCAGGTATATGGCAGAATCACAGTGATCTAGTTTAAAGCTGTTCAATGGAGGAGGTTCCAGACTTCCAAAATAACAGAAAGGTCACAAGTACTTTGTCTGAAGTTGGCATGCTACAATGGATATATTGTCCTTACCAACCACGATGCAGCAATTCTTATGTGATCAATGCACTTTTGAAGTGCTCGAAAAACGCGCATTTCTAGATTATTGACATAAAGAGAAGGTCATTGATCAGAGGCCCTGCAAGAACACTTTGTTGGGCTCTAGGCACATGTAAGCACCCTGGCCTGAATATGGGGTGTAAGTGTGCGAGTATAAAGGAAGGAGGTTCTAGAATATGAATGGAAACTCCAGCTGGAAACTTGTCCTGATCATTCCACCCACTCAGATGGTGATGAATTTTGGATTCTAAGGGGATCCATGCAGACAAGTGTGTAAAAACAGGAAAGCTACATATTCAAGAGAGAGAGAGAGAGAGAGAGAGAGAGAGAGAGAGAGAGAGAGAGAGAGAGAGAGAAAGTATCAGACATGAAAAGAAGTAGTTTAGAGATTATGTCTTTAGAAACATGGTCTGTCCATTGACATGTAAGAAAATTGAACTGCGCATAAACAAAATTCTGAGAAGGAACATCCAACTTCCACCAAGCTGGGAACCAGGCGTAGAGAATTACCGTCTTCCAAAAGAGACACAGAACCCTTAAAAAGGCACATCTAAGGATGTAATGCATTAACCAGGCATTGAAGAAGTGGAGAATAAGAACCCCTAAGGACTTTAAATGAGCAGGCATTATATCCATCATACTGGTATGGAAACAAAACCAAAAGGATAAGTCCAAAATTAAGAGATCTCTTCTCACAACTTATACCTTGTGTGCCGGGTAGATGGGAATGTGAAACTGTTATAAATCTATAAAGACCATATGGTGACCACATTTACCCACACCTTGAGATATATTGAATGCTGGAAGGAAATACACTGATATTTCCTTGATTAGAAATTTGAGTTAAGAACTCCTAACTCAAAAAATGGGTGACCAAAAGTCATCTCTGTCAGACCCAGTGTAGGAACTTTCAAGTTGTCCTTAAACCAACACAGCAATTTAACACAATTTGTTTTACATTTTTAGTATAAAATAAAAACTTAAATTTTTAATGTTGCATTGCAGAGATTTATGTCTACGATGGAGATACAGAGAAAGGATTAAGGAAAAGTGATTTGTATTGTGATGCTTTAATACAGAATAATAACCAGGGGTCATGCTACAAATGAAGTGGATGAAAAAGCTTGCCTGAGAAACGTAAACTTTACCTTCTTCTGTTAGGAAAGCAAAAATGACTTCACCCTGATTTTTTGGATGTAAAATGGCTGTAGATTATGACTTTGAGATGCCCTCTCAATGTAGTTCTGGCACTGTTGTGTGTGTGGTTGTGATTTAGATTTTTAATGTAGCTTTAAAAAATTTTCAGTCACATTGCTATGATGTCTGCAGTGTAACAGTCCCCTGCCAGAAGCATATTGAGCATACCTGAAGTAGCTACTTTTCCAGATGACTAGATTAGTAGAGCCAGTGGTTGCCACTGAGTGTAATGTATTTATAGGTTACTGCATTTGTATGGGAAAATATGAACAAGTTTTTCGGATGGCTATACTGCACGACCTTGGGAGTGCCATATATCCATCCGAAAAAACGAGTTCATATTTTTCCATTCAAATGCAGTAACCTTTTTATTATATGCTTATTTGTTTCATTACCAAAGACTTAATAATAAAATTCACAACCAAATATAGTTGATAATAAAATTTATTATTTTATTATTAAGATAAATAAATTTACAATCGTAGATTGTCCTTCAATACACAATAGTATTTATGCACATATAGTTTTGCCCACTGACCTTTTAACTTCATAGCGCGCACTCACTCAATTAAAAAAGAAATCCCATTTTGGTCTATCTGAAATTGAAATTTAAAGTCATATTATGAATGACTGCACCATTGAACAAAGTTCTCAGCTGGTCAGAAATATAGAGATTTTGTTTTTCTGTTAATCCAGCTAAATTCTGATTATCTCCTGTGTGTTTTCTGCATGATGTATGTGTGACTTCAGGGACTGGCGATGACAACAAGCTGCTTAACTGTTTCTGTTCTGCCATGGATAGTTTGGAATCGTAAGCTGGAAAAATATGCAAGTTTTTCAAATATAAATTAAGAAGATGCTGGTTTCAACATTGTTTTTTTTAGTGAATAACAGATCCATTTCTTGCAAAGTTCCATACAGTCTATTATGGAATGTGATTTCAATTTCAACAATGTAGTCTGGATTCTATAGGCCTACATATTATAGTACACAAATGTGTAACAGTATTTGGAAATATGTAATTCTTATTAGCAGAAAGAGTCTACAAAATATAAATTACATTTTGATGAGATTAAAGAGGCAAAAAGGCAAGTAGATTTATTCTTATTATTTTTTCTTATTATTTTTACCAGTTATAGATGACATATTTTTATGCCCAGTCACTTGCATTATCTTTTTTGGAGGGACCCCAGCTTTCGACAGGTTATTTCATGGTAGTCTTCCTTACAGAATGATTGGTAATTCTCCCCTGGATTTGTGCCCTTTTGGCTGCTTGTTTCATCAGAGTTTCAAGGTGGCTAACCCCCCTTGGTCTTGGATAATACCTGCAATTTTTAATGTTTGTACCGTGAATATATTTTATAATTTCTTCAATATTCCAATGCACACTACCATAAGAACCTTTTTTCTTATATTTGGCAATGTTGATTAATGCATTTCATTGTGAAAACAGTTTGGTATGTGCAGATTATACAATTCATTATGGATTTTTCCCATATTTTTTGTTTTATTTTATATAATTTTATTTTCATTCATTCTTTGCATGGTCTAAAAAAAATTGTCGCTACTTTTTTCTTTTTTTATATTTTTTCTTTAAATAAGGACATTTACTGAATCTTTAAAAATATAATTACCATATGTGGGAAGTTTCTGTCAGTTGCTGCATTGGAATTAGTGTCAAATAAAAGGGGCTGTCAGCATTCATCATTTCCAAGGGTCTTCGTTTCAAATATTACTGGTAAAGATGAATAGGGTCTCACTCAGGTGCTGTTCCGGTGGAAAAAATGCAAGGTATTGTTGATCTATAGTCATCCTTCCCTGTACCATCAAAGGTTTTGCTATCCCTCTCAGCATATTGACAATATTGGGTACCAGTGGAATTGGTGAAAACTGACACATCTCCAAACTTTCTGTTCTCGTCTCGGCCTCTAAATCCAAACATTTTCAAAAAAAAAGTAGAACAGGGAAAATTGCAGTGCAGCGGGTGTGTTAGAGCCCATGTCACCCATTGAAAATAAAGCTTCTTCGTCATCGTGGCTAATCGGCTCTTATGCTCTTGCTTTTCTTCCAAAACCAGCTTTCTTCAGTTGCATCTCTTTAGAATTTAGTGCTTTGATTTTTGAAATGGACGGTCTCTCAGAGAGATGGGATACCTTTTAGCCTTAAGATGCCGTTCTATGCTGTTTCTTATAGAATCTAAAGAACATGGCTCATAGTCAGAACCATTGGCTTTGCGAATCGTTATAAACATCTCAGTTAAATACGTATTTAAATGATCCAGAATGATAGTTTTAATGCAGCACATCTCATGTTTGTTTTCACACAGCCATCGCTGAACATTTCTGATATCAAGTTCAGTCGCCTGCTTCATTTAAAGTTTCTTCAGTGATTCTATGAATTCATCAACATTCTCAACTTTGGCATCTCTACTTTCAAATGGTTCAAACAGTTGGTTTACATCATCCACAGGTAAACACAATAAATCTAAAGTACTGGCGTCTGCGTCCATTGTTTGTTTACTATAAAAAGTAGTTCTTTATTCAGGTGCATCAATCACGTGCGGTGCAAGATGAAGGTGTTCAATATCGCTGGATATTGAATGATTCTGACAATGTAAAGTTAACGGAGAAAAAAAAAACAACATATAATAAAACTTATTTGCACCATTGAAATGTAGCTCTTGTTTGTCCATTAGAGTGAGAGTAAAAGATCTTATTCCACACACTAAGCAAATCATCAGACATATTGTTCCATGCTGTCAGTTATGACAGCAGTTTCCCTTTAGTCCCAAAATACTTGTTCAAATTTGCAAGCAACATTTTGTCTAACTCTCAACATGTCGATTCTGAGATCACATGCATTGCTTATTCGGGTATAATTGGAAAGAAACACAATAACGAAAGCTAAAGTTGTTCATTTGTTGTACTCTTATACACAAGTGCATCATTGGGTCATTCTGTGACTGTATTCAGTCATTGTCAATAGGGAATTTTGGAGATTTCCTGTTTGACGTCAGTTAACCCTTTCATCACTACAGACCGAAAAATTGATCAAGGGGAAGTCCGCAAGCACTATGGACAGAGTTTACGGTCTGGGCCAGTGTTTTTCTTTAACATTATAGTACCCGACTAAATAACTTTTGGGGTACCTCCAATAACTTCCTTCTTGTAATGTAGATGTTATATTTGGATGATCTCATGAGTTTAGCTTGTATACAACTAAAAATATCAAAGTAGAAACTTTGAACATTTTTTCCAAATGCTGAAATTTGTATCCAAAATGGCGGAATTCAAACACATTTCCGAGGAGGTTATCAGAGGATTTTAATAATTTCGACCTGGTAAATTTGGATGAAAATGAGAGAAGATGTCTGGAGAGACAATGGAATGTACTTGTGGGTGATAGTGATGAGGAAGAAAACTTTGAAGGTTTTGAACCAGAGGAATTGTACACTCCACATGATTTTGTTTGGACAAAGCTGGAAAACCAAAGAGATTTGTTTCAGTTTTCTGACAGAGTTGGGCACACCCAAGTGTTTTATGGCTCTAGGAAAGCTTTGGAGTATTTTCAAATATTCTATTCAGATGAAGTTTTTGGAAAAATTGTCCATTTAACGAACTTCAAAAGTGGCAGGCGTTATAGGTGTGTGGACAGATCTCACCTTGGAAATCATTTTGGTTCATTTTATAGAATTTTATATATTATGGACACCATGAAAGAAAGACTTGTGTTGCTACTGTGATTATTCATTAGTACATCTTGGGTCAATTGACCACGTTTTGAGAACTTTCTAAGTTTTTTAATAGGTAATAAAATAATTACTTGTATTTTACCTGTTTTGTTATCTGTTTGCACCTGCATTTTAACAGTTGTAATAGATATGTACATATTAATGAATTAGTCATAAAATTTGATTTTTAACCTTGATTTTGACACCTAATACAGCCAGATATCTAACATTGTCAAAGTTATGTTGTTTCAAAGTCCACAAGTCATTTTGCTTTACAACTCCAAAGTTACTTAGTGGTAAGGACTCTGTGCCTACTTAGTAATGAAAGAGTTAAGCATTGGCAGAGCTCTGGCTGGCAAAACCACCATGGCAACAAAGGAAGATGATGTATATATCAGCTAAGGCAACAAAGGAAGATGATGTATATATCAGCTTAGGCAATTGAATAGGCAGTGCTGATTGTTTACCTGGTACTAATGTTTTGATGTTGGGTATATAATTTAAGAAATATATATTAAAGTTCCGTTAAAAGCAATTTTATATACCATTGGTATACTATTGACATATCAAATTATGATCCGTCCATGTGCAATAGTATGCATATATATGCATTGGAACTGCATGATGTTAATTCTAAGCCTATAAATTAATTATGCATTTCCACTCATAAATCATTAATATCAATCATCCCCATTTTCTAAATGAATTTAACAGGAAAAAACTATTTCATTTCAATCCTTTCTGCTTTCCATTCAAAGGGCAAATATGTGTATTAGCATATGGCATAAAGAAAATATTTGTACAGTACGAATGCTGTATCAATGATATGCCACTCCCATATATTTTCATGAAAAGGAAACATGGCTAACCTCATTTCCTTAGTATATTATAGCTATGGACAATTATCCATTTCTCGTCATCATTATAAACTCATGATGCAGAAAAAGGATGAGATGCACGTTGTTGTCAGGTTTATCATTGAACTTTATTGATAAACGATCATGTGCATAAACAGCTGTAGAGATAATTGTTTAGTGTTGTTTTACTCATTATCAACAACAAAATGATACAACTTATCGTAAATCCATCTTGTAAACTTTTATTGAATGTGGGTTGGTGTATTGGTATTGATCAAAGATTACTGAAATAAATACAACTATTAATAATTATATATATATATATATATATATATATATATATATATATATATATATGGAATATTTTATGCTGGTAAAGAAGTAAATATATATTCTGGTAAACAAGCATATTCAATTGAATGTAGAATAAGTCTATGGTGGCAGGGTCCAGTTTCATAAACTGGCCCCTGGCAAATTTCTTAACCTAAGGCTATGGTGCAATTTTTTCAGCTATTATTGTTTACAAATTAAAGATATGGATATATTTGTGAACTAGGTGTTTCAGGCTTGTGTTGTTCTTGAAATTGATGTCAGGCATGTACATCTTCCATAGTTTTCCATAGTTACTCTGCAATATGTTGAGACTGAAATACCAATAGTTGTTTAGGAAGAAGAGCTAGCCTCCCATAGCAGTAAACACGTGGGTTTGGGGAAAGTAGAATATCTCAAAATCGGCTTAGATGATTGGATGACAGCTATTTTCAACTGCATCAGCCTGTTTAGTACACACTGTTTTGCAGAAAAGTAATCTAGGAAAAGGGCTCGTGTTTGCACTGTCAGCATGAAATGGTGTCAAAAATGACTTTTGGACATGAAAATTGCAGGTATAAATTTGGGGTTGGGATGCATAAACTTCTGCTATGAACTGCCACTGACTTCTCTGGTCAAGTGGATAATATTTTTAGCTTTGATTTAAAATATATATATATCCAAAATATGGACCTTCTTGAACTCGCTTGTGTATTTGATTTTTTATAAAAATTTTTATTTTATAAGGTCAGTGAGACATTAAATTTGTACATAAAAACTGGCCCCTGGCCCTTATGGTCTTTCTGCCAACTAGACTAGTGTCCCCCACGTGATCATGCTCAATGACATCACAGGAAAGTTTCCTATATCAGTACATTTTCCCACTACTCAGACGCTAGTCAAGTCTTTAAATGTGCTTGCCAAGTTATTGGGTCATGTTCAGCTGATGTACTCTTACAATGACAACATGTATATATGGGTAGTCTTTCAGCTACTGAAATTTGTCACTGTAAAATGAGCATGCTAAGTGACTTTGTGCAAGAAAAACAAACCGTGGATTCGAAGATTTGACACGTGCTCGAAAAAGGGGTACAGTATTGTAGATGTGGCAAACTAGAACTTTTGAGCCAAACGTATAAAGAAAACCCCACAAATAAATAAACAGTAATGTGCAAATCATCAAACCTACCATCATAACAATTTTCGACACCACAATACAGCCCTTCTATTAAGCCATATGCTATTGTAACACACCCAACAAATATTGCCGCATACAAAACTACCGGCGCCGCCATCGTAAGAGCCTGATTTGTCACAGTAAAATTTAAAAAAATAGTCATGGAACGAAATGTACTTGAAGCTCAAACTGTTTAATCCGTTGGTGTAAAGCGGATACTGGTTATTTTTATCTTTCTTTTATCTTTAATTTAAAGCATTCTAAACTTTTCAGTCAAACATATATTTTAAATTATACAAGCAATAAATTTAAAATCGTTTCAATTAAGTGATCATCACGATTCCGTTATTACCATGTTTTGTTATGTTTGGAGTCACTCGGTACCATACTATCCAATTTATGATATTATTCCTACGCCAAGCAGCTCAGATGGCGCATCTGTATAATCTGAGTATCAAAATAGTTCCAAACCACTCGCACGAATAACTTGCCATGGTCAGTTTAATATATGTCTTGATTGTTACATAAGCTAAATAAAATTTGGGGGAAAAAAGTTTACATGTATTTGTTTTTAAGATAAGATTGCCGTATTCGTTGGGTATCATTTGTCAGATCTTCATTTTCGGAACTGCGTTATTTTGCAGGTCAAACTCTTTACTTTTGGAGGTATGTAAATCTTGCGTGTAGTCCGCATTCCCTGACCGGAAATAGAACATAATAAATTTTACTATATAGTCTCTACATTTGTTTCTCAGTACTGAACTTTCCACTGTATGACAATCAATACAAATCATACGTTAATCTAAAATACCTTCAAAGATGATTTTACGGTGAAGTTCTTGTCAAGAGTTGACCTGCATTTTTTGAGAGGCTGAATTGTAAACAAAACACCATGCAACGGAACACAGATTTCACTTCCGAATCATCGCCATGACCTTATTACTCAATGTGTTCTGTCGCCGAAATACACACAGACAACCACACCATAAGCTCACATTTTCAAGAATAAACAATTGTCTTTAAATCCTTACCAAGAATGAAAAAATCTAACTCTTGTATCACCACCAAATGGAGACAGGAAAAAGTGATCTAAAAATAGACTGAGACTACATTCTGAACCGGATTTTATTAATTGTGTACTGATGCCACAAGCAGATGGGGAGGTGAATCGACCACTTTTTTGAATCGTAATTGTCTTTAAAAACTAAGGTTCCTACGAAGGCTGAAAAATAATGTTGATAACGCTAAAAAAAAAGCCTCTAACCCTGACTCTGTCAGGCTGAGAGTTTCTCTTATTGGGTTAGCTCACCGGGTTTTTTTTTTGTTTTACCCTTTTTGTTTTTTTTTTTTTTTTTTTTTTAAATAAATATTTTTTTATTTGAAAAAAAAATAAAAAACTGTGAAAGAAAAATTTAAAAGGTGAGTACCCCAAATTTGAGAAAAATCCCCAGCCCGCCGAGTCAGGGTTAGAGGCTTTTTTTTTTGCGTTATCAAAATTATTTTTTACCTTTGTAGGGAAACCCTTTGTTTATTTTTAAATTTTTTATATATATATATAAAATATTAATATATTTTTTTATAAAATAATATTTTATATATAAATAATATATATATATATATTTTATATATATTAAAATAAAAATTTTTTAAATTTTAAGGGAGTGGGGGGGGGAAAACCCCACAAATTTTTTTCGACAAAACGATTAAACCTCAGAATGCCCATAAGCCTTCCTACAAAACTCTTTTTTCAAAACCAAAAAAAAAAATAAAAAACCCCCCTTTTCAAAAGGAGCCTTTAGCGATTTTGGCGTAAAAATGTTTATTTAAAAAAACCCCCAAATTTGCGGCCCAAAAATTTTCTATCATTGTTTCAAAAAAGGGCCCCCCCTGCTGCTGGGAAGGGTTTCAGGGTTAAAACAAAAATTTTTTAAACCCAAAAATTTGTTAGTTTTTACAAAAAACTAATCGATAATATTTTACCCGTAGTTTAATTTTTAAAATTTTTTTTAAATGATCGGTTTAGTGTAAATTAATTTTAGTTAGCGAAAATTATGACATTTCATAAAGAAATGGATTGTCGGATTCTAAAAAAATTTTAAATCCTGGAGGGGCTTTGGCGTAAATGGGGTAAGAAGTAACCTTGTCGGGGTTGGTTTTATTGCTCGAATTAATTTGTAGCTTTCCTTTTGTTTTAAACACACGTTAAATTAAACGGGGAACACCCATGAAATTTCCCCTTTTTTCGGGGCGATATGTCCCAAACCTCGCCGTTGGGGGAAAATTTTTTTATTTAGGATAATAGGTTGGTGGGTAACTTTCCATGATTGTTTAATTCTATTAAATCCTTTGTCGATGGCAGCTCCCCGGTTTTTTCTTAACTCAGGGTTGTTAAAATCCCGGGAAATTTTAAGGGAAAAATCTTCGACGCGGATATTATTTTTTTTTGCAAATTTTATTTTGCTTCCCCGTGCTCAAGGAATCCTTTAAAAAATTTGTTTAAAATTAATATTTCCCTTCAACCATTTTTTTATTGGGATGTTTTTACTATCTTTACAAAATTATCCTTTGTAGGGCGCCGGGTTTAAGGGTAATAATAATAGTGAAAAAAACATTTTTTTTGGTTTTTAAAAATTTTTTAGTAAAAATTTGGGGATTTTATCCCATTGTGTCATACAACCCCCGGGGGTTTTTTTTTTTTAAAATTGGGGTTTGTGAAGAGGTTTTTTAAAAACTAATTTTTCCTTTTTAACTTTTCATGGGTTTTTCCCGGGTGCTAACTCATTAGGGTTATAAACAGACTTTACCCGGGGGGTTTTGGAAGGGGTAGCATTTCTATCCCCGGTTATCTTCGGGCCCTCCTAATCTGTTTTTTAAAGAAAAATTTATAAAAATCTACAACAACCAGGAAAGCTTATTTCAATTGTAGATTTATAATTTTGGTTCATGAACGGTTTTTCGCGATTTTTGATTCCCCTTTGTAAAAATTTTATTTTACGTTTAATTCATTAAAAATTTGCTAAAATTTTATAAAGGGGCCCCGTTGGGATTGGAAAAAAACGTTCCCAAAATTGGTTAGTGTTTATCTTTTTTTTTCCCATAGCAACACCCCGAGGAAATTTTTAGGTCCCCCTACCAAACCCAAAAGGAACCATCTTAAAATTTGGCCAACCATGAAAACATCGTAATTTTTCAACGCGATTCCTTTACTGAAACAGGGGGGGGAAATTCCCCACGGGAAATTTAGGGGTTTGGGGTTTACGATATTTAATCAGCTTGTTTTCCGCGGGGTGGGATTTTTTTGCTTTTCCCCTGAAGTAGTTGAACCCCTTTCGCCCTTTATTTTAATTTTTTATTATTTTTATTAATTAAATTTTTATTTTTTTTTATTATTATTAATTTTTATTATTATTATTATTTACAATTTTTCTAATTTTGAAAAAGGGTGAAAAAAAAGCTAGCCCTTTTTTAAACGCATATCATAAATACCCTTTCCATCGCGAAAAACTCGTCCTTTGGTAAATTTTTGAAACATCAAACGTGAAAAGACCCTCAACCAGGGGCCCAAATTTTGGGGTAACCCCTTAGATTTCTGTTTGTGTTTTTCTATATTCTTTAAATTTTTTTTTTTGAGAAAACGTTTTTATTTTATTTTTACATTTGCAATTTCCCCCAAAAAGTTGTCCCGGAAATAACAATTGGGACAGCAACGGGGCCAATTTGGGATTGGAAATAGGTTTATACCCGCACCGGCCTTTTTACCAGATACCGAGTATTCTAACATCAATCGCGGGAAAATTTTCCCTGGGGAAAATTTTTTTAAAAAATTTTTTTATACTCTCAATGAGTGTTTTGGGGTTTCGTTTAAAAACCCTTTTACGGGATCATGCCCAAAATTTCGAAAGACAAATCATATTATTTTTAAAAACCCCAAAAGGTTTTTTAATTTTTAAAAAATTTTAATTTTAGATCACTACAAACTCCAAATACCCAAAAAAAATGATGTCTTATTTAAATTAGGGGTCGTGCGTTTTTTGTAAACCCTTTGTATTCACCCACGTCAATAGTCCCTTGAAATCCCCTTTGTTGTATCCATATGAAGTCGAAGATGTATATTAAAAAGATTCTGACACTATGTCAATCGATTAAAAAGCCCTGTTTGACACGTGGAAATTATTGTTTCTTTTTTGGGTTCCCCAATTTTAATTATCCAAAAGAACTGTGGGATACCCTATTTAAAAATTTCTTCCATTTAAATCTTTTAAAATTTTTAAGTAGCGGGAAAATTTTTTTTGAAAAGTTGTAATCCGTGGGGGATTGCTTCCCAAAGGGCCCATTTAAAAACGGGATTTCTTCGATGGGGTTTTTTAAAATCCGGAATTTGAATCCCAGTTTATCAAATGGACCTCCAAAAATTTTCAAAAAATGTTTTTACGAAATGTTGAAAAATGTTTTTTCGTGTTTTTATTATCTTGATTGAAATGTTGGGAATTTCCACATAATCTTTTATCTTGGGAAAATTCCGGTTGGTTACTGGTTTGGGTTTCCAAAAGGGAATTTTTAGCACTTTGGCGATTTTGTCTACGATTGACTTTTGTATTTCATAAAATTTATTGGGAATTTAGCTTTTTGGGGTTTAATTTTTTATTTTGAGTGATTTTAACGCTTTTTCTGTGCATCTTCTGTTGTTTTTTTTTTCCGTGGGTTTGTCGAAAAAAAAAACCCCCGGTTTAGTTTTCCTCGGTTTTAAAATAAAAACCCATTGGGATTTTCAACGAGGGCCTTTTTTCGTTCTTTAAATATCATCCCAAAGACAATTTCCTTTCTAGATTTTAATTTGCCCCCGGGATCTTGAAATAAAACTATTTCCCAGGATTTTAAACTTGACAATTTTAAAAAAAACTCGGATTTTATCTTTCGATTATTTTTTTTTTAATTTTTCGACAACGAATTTACTATCGGTTTTTGGTTTTTTTTTTCTCTGATAGAGGTCGTCCCAAATTTCAATCATTATCGAAAACCCTTAACGTTTTTCTAAAAAATTTTAAAAGGTGAAAACGGGTAACGTTTTTTTTTCCCTTTTCCCCCCTGGTATATTCATTAAAACAACTTGTGGGGGGTTTCCTTTAATCTGATAAACGGCAAGGACGTTTAATTTCTTCACGGGGCCGCAATTTTGTGGGTCATTTAAACTGTTTTTGTTGGTAACCCGGGAAAAAAAAAATTGGGGCCAACGTTTATTTTGTTATTGTAATACAAACGCATAAAAATTTTTTTGGGGGGTTAACCTAGGAAAACAAAAAGACAAAATTTCCCGTTTATCAATTGCATATGCGACCCCAAAATTTCCCCTCCGCTGCGTTATTTAAGATTGGGTAAAACCCCATTTCATTTTTTTGGGTTTTTTAACTTTTAAAAGACCCTTCCAATTTTTTAAACCCCTTCCTTTAAAAAATTTTTTTTTTTTGTTAACGATTTTCCCGCATTTAATTTTTTTTCAAAATTGGACATTGGGTTTTAAAAAAATTTTTCCATTTAAAAAGCCATTCGGAAAACCTTTTTGCGCCCTTGGAAAATTAACCGAAAAAAACCCTTTCCTTGGGTTTTTTAATTTCCGAATTTTTTCAAAATCCTGCCCTAGCAAAAATTCCCAAAAGCAAAAGCCTTTAAAACGGACCCTAAATTTTTTTTAAATAATTAAAAAACGGGTTTTCCATTTGGGTTTTATTTTATGGCATTCCCTTTTTAAAAAAAAATTTTTTAAACCCTTTGGAATTTTCGTACGAAGGTCAATTAAATTTTTAATTTTGAGAAACTTCTTTTTAAAAAATTGCTATCAAATTTGATGGTTTTTTAAGCTTAAAGTGGTTTTTCCTTTTTTTAACCGGTCTTGAATTTTTAAAAATTTTTTGATACGAAAAAAATGGACAATTTAAACAATCTTTTGTCATTCCCCCTTTAAAAATAAATTTACAAAAATTTTTTTTTACAGTAAAAAAAATCCCCATTTTAAAACCCCAAGGGGGTTCCCTTTTTCTTTAAAAAAGTCTAACCCAAAAACTTTAAAAATTTTTTTTAACGCTGGGGGAATCGAAATTTCTCCATTTTAAAACAATAAAACTAAGGGGGGGTTTAAAAAACTTTAATAAATCAAAAATTGTTTATTTTTAAGATTTTTCCCTTTTAAAAGTATTTTGGGGGGAAGATAGGTTTTTTTCAAAATAATATTTCAATTTCCAAACCGTTTTCCCAAACATTTTGATTTTTACACCCCCAAAAACCCAAATTTATGAGGGCCGGGCCCCGTCGTTTTTTATTTAAGTATTTTAAATTCCCTCTCCTTTTGCAGGGGGATTTCCAACAAACCTTTCATTATTCCTTTTTTTTTTAAAAAATTTTTTTTAATGGCCATTTTTAAAATTTAAGAATTTTGGGTTTGGCATTTCCCTTTTAAACCCTTTTTAAAATTTAAAACTTTTTAAAAACCCCGAAACACCGGTTTTGGAAGAAAAAACCAATGTTTTGATTTAAACCGGCCTTCATACAACCGTGTTTTAGAATTTAAAGGTTTTCCCCCCCCCCCAAAAGATCAGTAATGTTGCCCCGCGCAATGATTAATCAAACTTTACCAAAAAAAAATTTAAATTAAAATTTTCTTTGACCATTATCAAAAAAACCAATTTAACCAACCCAAAAAGGCAACAGTATTATCCTTTGACGAAAACCCCCTGTTAATGAATTTTTATAATACCCTTTTCTGAAAAAATTTCCTAAAAGCCAATTGTTTTTTTTAAGTATTGAAATAAAACCTGACTCTGCCCTTTAAAACGTTTCGGTTGGAAAACCCTAAGTTGAAAAAAATTTAATTGAAAAAATTTTTTAAAAAATCCAAAAATTTAACCGTCTGCTAAAAAAAAATTTAACGGTCTTGGGGGAAAAATTTCCCAAGTTTGTTGGAAAACGCATTTGAAAATTTTAAAGAAACCCGGTTGTATTTAAAAAAAACTAAAAAAGGGTCAAAAAAATTAAAATTATCATAACAAACACCATAACCCGGACAACCCCTTTTAAAACATAAATTTTTCCCGAAGTTTCCGGGGTTATTTTGGAAATTTTTCCTCTTTTTCTATTTGATTAAAATTTCGTTTCATTTAATTTTATATAAATTTTTAATTTAAATTTGGGGAAACCTAATGAATTTATTACAAACCAAATGGGGTTGTTAGGTTCTTAAAAAATTTTTTTTAAAACCCCGTTTCGTCATTTTAAAAAAACAAGGCCCCAAAATTTTTCTTTTAATAAACCGCCTTTTACACTCGGCAAAAAAGTTTTTACTTTGAAATTTGAAATTGAAATTCCTTTTTCCCCGGGTTTTGATAGGTTCTTGAGTATTTAAAGGGGATAAACTGAAAAAAGTTTTAAATTTGGACCAACGTTTTAAATTACCCGTGCCCCCTTTAAATTAAAGGGATTTACCCTTTTTTTTTGATTTAAAACTAAAAACCAAAGTTTTTTCAAATTTATTAAATTTAAATTCTTTTCTTTTTTTCGCGAAATTTTTTAAAAAAAATTTTTCCCAAACCGTTCCGATTAAAATCAAAAATTAAGGAAAAATTATCTGGGGAAATCATTCAATGATTTTTAAAAAAAATTTTTGGGTTCCAAAACTTGCGGTTTTAAAATTTCACAATTAAAAAAACATTTAAAAACAAACCTTGTTGTTAAGTGTGCCCCGGGTTTGAAAATGGGGTGGTTTGTCCAAATTTAAAAAATTCCCAATGAAAAAGTTTAAAATTTTATTCTTTGGGAAAAAGGCCCGGGGGTTTTTCCCGGGAGCCCCAAAGAAATCTTTTCCAAAGCGTTAATTCCTTTTAATTTTTTCGAAAAAAAAACAAAGAGGCTTTTTTCCAAAAGCAAAGGGGTTTGGGAACTTTGGGAAAATTTTGGGAAAAACTTTTGGGAAAAAAACCGCTTTGGAAATTTAAGCCGTTCTCAAAGTATGCCCTATTTAAAAACCACTTGAATTTTTTGTATAAAAAAGTTTTTTTTTTTGGGGGGGGGGATAATTTTAACCTTAAAATTTTTTTTCTTATGTGAAATTTTTGGGTCTTTTAATTTTTTTGTTTTGCCCCCCTTTCCCCCCCCCCCAAAAAAAAATTGGGCCAAACAATTTAAAAAAATTTCAAATGTATAATCCCCCTTCCCCTTAAACCGTTCTATAACTCAAACCGGAATTCCCTCGATATTTTAAAATTTTAATTTCCCCCTAAAAATGTTTTTATTTCAAAAAACTTTTTATTGGTTATTTCGAACGGAGTTTTTTTTCCCAGTTTTTTAAATTTAAAAAAAATTAGGGCCTCAAAACCTGTACCCTTAAAAAGATTTTTTTTTAGGAACTTTTTGGAAAATTTTAAATTTTAAAACCCCTCTTTTTAAACACTTGTTGTTCTTGGGAACCCTTGATTTTTAATTTTTCCGTGACCTTTTTCCTCGAAAAACCCTTTTTGGGTTTTCCCTTTTTGTTTTTTTTTTCTAATTCGGAGTTTTTGGGGATACCAAAGTATTTTTTTAAAACTTTTTTTTAACGGGGTTTTTAAAAAGGTTTTTGTACTTTCCCAATTGGTTTAAACCTTTTTAAATTCCAGGTTTTTAATTTTTAATTTTGATTTTCCAATTACCCAATACTCCTTTTAAATTTTTTTTGAATGTTTTTTAAAAATTTTTCGTTTTTATAAAAACTTGATTGAAATTTCAACCCCAAATGAGCTTTTGTCGTTCGGGGTTTTACGGGGGAAAATTCGCTGTTTTTCTTTTTCTACGATTGCTTTTGGAAATTTTTGTTTTAAAGGAAAATTTTTAGTGGATTTTTAATTTTGAAACACTTTTTGACCAATTTCCAAACCCCGGGTTTTCCCTCATTAAAAAAATTTTTTTAAAACCCAGTTTGTTGTATTTTCCCTGAAATTTGTTTTAACCTCACCAAAAATTTTATTTTTCCCCGGCCTTTGGGTTTTTTTTCAGGGGTTTTTTAACAATTTTTTTCCCCTTTTCATCAATTTTTAAAAGGTTTTTTTTTTTTTTCCCCTCTTTAGGGGTCCCCAAAAAAACATTTTTCCTTTGAAAAATTTAACTTTTTCCCTTTAAGTTAAGGGGAAAAGCTGGTTTTTTTTTCCCAATTAAAAACAACTTTTGGGGTTTCCTGGTTTTTTATTTTAAAAGTTTTTAAAACCCGCCGCCCTTTCGGTTTGGATTTAAAAATTTTTGGGGAAGCTAAAAAATTCCCCGGGTTAGTTTTTGGAAAGGGTTAAACTTTCCCTATGTCAAAATTGGGAAAATTTAAAGTATTTTTCCCCCTGAGTTTTTGGGTTTTTCAAATTTTTCCCCAATTTTATTTTTTTTGGTTTTCAAGACTTTTTTAAAAAAACCCCCTTTTAAAAATTTTTTTTTTTCAAAAGCCAAAAACTAAAGGGCCGGGGAAAAACCGGGGTTTTTCCCATAGGGTTTTTTCTTAAATTGGCCCTTTGTTTTTTTTGTTCCCCCCCTTTTTTTAACCTTTTTAGCCGGGAATTTAAATTTAAAATAAATTTTGGGGGGGCATTGTTAAAAACAAAAAAATTTACCGTTTTTTCTGGATCTCTTTTAAAACAATTTTAATTTTTTTTTTTTGGTAGGGAAATTTTTAATTCCAGGGGCAAATTTTAAAATTTTCCAAACTTTGTTGGGGTTTTACTTTTTTGGAAAACTTTCCCTTTTTGATTTCAATTTTGATTTTCGTATTTGGGTTTTAAAATATTTGAAAATTTTATTTAAAATAAATTTTATTTTTTTTCTCTTATTTAATTTTTTAAAAAATTTTTTCCCTTTTTTATTAAAACCCAACCAACATTTTAAAAAAAAAGGAAATAACATTTCTTTAAACCTCCTTTGGGGTTTGGGAGAAACTTAAGATTTAAACAAAAACAATTTCCCAAATTTTGGTTCCAAGGGGGTTTTAAAAGGGGTATTTTTTCAAAACCAAAAAGCGTTTCAAACCCAGTTAACATTTTTACACCCTAAAAAACCAAAATTTTAAAATTTTCACGGCCTACGTTTTTGGAAATAAGGGACAACCTCTTGGGGCCCTTTTGAGGTTTTTTCCCCAAATTAAACCCAAACAAAACCCTAGATAATTTCCCCCCGGGGCTCCAACGAAAAAGATATATTGGGGCTGAAAATTTTTGTTGGGGGGGGCAGTAAACCCTTTTCATTTTTGGAATGGTTTTGTTTGCCAATTGAAGATTATAAATGTTATAAAAATAAATTTTTTATTTATAAGGATGTTATAAATAACCCAAAATTTTTTTTAAAATGATTTTAATTTTACAATCCATTTTAAAGGAAAAATTAAATTTATTTCCTTTGGGGGAAAACATTTCTTTGGGCCATTGAGTTTTTCGACATTTTCCAAAAAAAAAGGAAATTACATAAAAGGAGTGTTTTATTCCTTTTTTTAATTTGGAAATTATATTATTTTTTAAAAAAGGGGAATTAGGGTGGGGGTTTTACGGTTAGATTTTTTGGAATTTTGAGATTTTAGTGACCCGTTAAAACGTACAAAAAAAACGAAAGGGGAGGATTAAAACCCAGCTACAAACAAAAGCCAAACCCGAAATTAAAACCCATGGTTTTGGTTTTTGGGAAAAAACAACCCCGCAATTTACAACTTTTTTATTGGATATTCTTCCTTTTAAAGCCCAAAGCCTATTTCAAACCCAAAATTATAATTTGGGGGATTAAAAAGGTTTCAGTAAAAATTTTTTAAATTTTTTCCCCTAAACCCCCAAAAAAGACTATTTATTTAATTTAAAATTGTTTTTATTTTTCAATGGAAAACTATTTTTAATTTTTTTAAATTAAAAACCCTTTATAAAAGGGAAAACGCCTTTTTTTAAAAATTTTTAACAAAAAATTTATTTTAAGTTTTTTCTATTATTTTTCTTTTTTTTAAAATTTTTAATTTTATATTGAATTTGCAAAGACAAGGTAATCTTGTAAAGAGATTTTTTTTCAATCGGATTTTTACCTGCTATGGGGTCTTTTTTAAGGTTCGGGTTTTAAAATTTTTTTTTCGTCCCCATAAAGAATTTACCAAAAGTTTTTCAACCCAAAAAAAACTTTCCTGTAATTTGGGGTTTAAATTCCTTATTACAATCTATTTTATTGTAAATTTTAAAAATTGTTTCTTTGGGGAATTTTAAAATAATTTCAAATTCCATCCCAAAAATCTTAGGTTTTAACCAATTTTTTGGGGGTTTTTAAAAATTTTTATTTTTTTTAAAAAACTTTTAAAACTAAAAAACCTTTGTTTTCGTCTTTTCCCCTTTTCCGGTTCCGCCCCTTAATTTAAAGTTTGTGTTTAACTTTTTTCCCCCTTGGGAATAAAGGGCTGTTTTCCAAGCCTTATTGTTTTAATTTATTTTTTAATACCCTGTAAGCGTGAATTCAATTTAAGATTTTTGGAAAAAAAATATGATAAAACTTATAATTTAAAATTTAACGGAACGTTTTGGTTTTTATGGAAAAATTTCCCGAAATCGACCCCACTTTTTGTTCTTTTTTTGGTTTTTTGTTTTTTAAAAAACCATAAAATCAGCCCCAAAAAATTTTACCCAAAAATTTTGGCTTTTTTAACTTAAATTTTTTTTTTTAAAAAAAAACCTTTTTTTTTTTTTATTTTTTAAAAACTCCCTTTTTAAATTAATTTTGTAAAAGGAAAACCTTTTAATTCCCTATGTTTCCTTTTTCTTTAGAAAGGTGTTTGTTAAAAAAAACTTTTTTTTGGGGGCTTTTTTTAGAATCATACAATTTTAAAATTTTCCCCCCAGTTTCCATTTAATTTTTTAAAAAATTTTTTTTTAATCTCCCGCTGGTTTTTTCCTGATTTTTTTTCCCGGCCTCTTTTCCCAAATACTTAATAAGGGCCCCGCTTTCCTTTTTGGTATTACACTTTGAGAAATTTTTTTTTTGCCTTTTCAGGGAAAAAATTTTTTTTTTTCCCAAAAACCCCAAAAGGGTAAATCACGCCTTCTTTAATTGGTTTTTCCCATTAATTTTAAAAAATTTTTAAGAAATCCCTTCTTTTTATTTCCCTTCTTCCAGGGATTTTTAAAAAAATTTTTTTTGTTTTTTAAAAACCCCCATTTCCCTTTTGTTCCCGTTCAAACAAACCTTTAGAATTTTTTTCAAAAACAATTTTGGAAGTCTGTTCCCTTTTTTTTCCATTTAATTACAAAAAACCAAATTTTTTAATTCATTTTTGCTTTTTTTAAAATTTTTTTATCTTGAAAAATTTTTTTAAGAAATTTTTCCTTTTAAAGTTATTTAAGGTTTTAATATTAAAATTTTTTTTTCTAATTCCGTTTTTTTAATTTATAATTTCGGGGTTTCAAAAAAAAAAAAAATTTTTTTTTTTTTTCTTTTTTTTTTTTAAACCGGGAAAAACCTCCACCATTTGAATTAACATAAAATTTGGGTTTTCCCCCCCCAACATTAACCCCAAAAAACCCCAAAAAAGTTATGGCCCCTTTTTTTTGGCCGGGCCCCTTTTCAGAATTATTTCCCGGGGAAAAAAGCTCCCCCCCGAAAAAAAATTTTTATTTTAAAAGGGGAACTACCTTTTTTTTTTTTAATTTCGGGTTTATTGGCAATTTTTTTGGGGTTTTAAACTTTTTTTTTAAAAAAAACCACTTTTAATAAGGGCCCCCTTTGCCTTTTGGTGGAAAAATTCAAAATTAAATTTTTTTAACAAAAAATTTTATTTAACAAAGTGTGCTTTAAAATTAAAAATGAAGGGGAAAAATTCCAAAAAACGGGGGTTATCCCCCCTCCAAAAACCCAACCCTTTAAATTTTTAAAAAAAAAATTAAATTTTTTTTTTTTTTTTTTTTTAAATTTTTTTGGGAAAAAGAAAACTTACCCTTCGAAGGAACCCGGTTTCCCAAAAAGAAAAAAAAAAATTTTTAAAAATAGAAAAAAATCCTGAAAAATTTGTTTTTTAAGCAAAGAAAATTGGGTTTTGGGGAAATTTAAAGGAAGGATTTTTAAACAGAAAACGGGCGGGGCAAATAAAAAAAAACCTGGGTTCAACCCAAAAATTTTTTTTTTTAAAACAAAAATTTTTAATGGTTTTTTTTTGGTTGCGTTTGGGGTTTTAAAAATAAAAAAGGGAGGGGAAAGAAATTTTTTTTTTCCCCCAGCTATGACCCCCCTTATTTCAACAACCGGTTTTAAAAAAAAGGGATTTTTCTTTCAAAAAAATTTGGAAAATTTTCCCGGAAAAAAAAAATCCATTTTAGGAATTGGGCGAAATTTTTAAAAAACATAAAAAGAAAAAACAAAAATTTGGAAAAAAACAAAAAAAAAACTCAAAGGATAGGGAAAACAAAATCCCTTTTTTTAGTCCGTTTTATAAAACCCCAAAACAAGGCCCTTTAAAAACCCCCAGAAATTGAAAAATTTTTAAACAAAAGACGGATAAAAACCCCCCGTTTTTCCTTTGGAAAACAGCAAATTTTGGTTTTTTTTTATGGAAAAGTATCCGTTTTAAGGAAAAAATAAAGAAACCCCCCGGCCCCAAAACCGGGAAAACAAAAACACAATTTTAAAAACCAAAATTTTTAAAAAAACCGGGGGCAAGTTTTTTTAAAAAAACCACTTTTTTTTAAAATTTTTTTTTTGACTTTAAAACAACAAGAAGGGCTTTTTAATAAGAAAACAAAAAAATTTTTTTAAAAAAATTTTACCCTTTTTTCCGTGGAAGGGGTTAAAAATTAACCGGGGGGTTTTTTTAAAACGCGGTTTTTTTTTTTAAAAAAGAAAAACAAAATTTGGAAAAAGCCTTTAAAAATTTTTTAAAGAAAAACCGAAACGCAAAAAAAAAAAAAAACCTTTTTTAATTTTTCCCCCCATAAATGGCCTTTAAAGGGGGGTTTTTTTTGGGAAAAGTCCCCGCAATTTTCCGAAAAAAAACCGGGGAAAATTTAACTTTAATAACCGGTTTGAAAAGATCTTTTAATACCGAATTTCGGAAAGAAAATTTCTTAAAATAAAAAACGGGGGTTTCCAAAAAAAAATTATGGAAAAAAAACCAAAAAAACCCCGCAGGGAAAAAAATTTCCCGGTTCCCTTTTCAATATCCCCGGGGGAAAAAAACAAAAAAAGGAAAAAAAACAGATTTTTAAAATTAATTTATCCCAATAAGAAGTTTTCTCCAAAAAAAAAAAAGGAAAAAAAGGGAATCCCTTCAAAATTAAAAAACTGAAAAAAAGTTTTGGTTTTAAAAAAATTTTATTTTATTGCAGTTTTTGTAAAAAAGAAACCCCCCATCAGTATGGTTTTTCAAGTTTTGAAGATGAGAATGTCAATAATTTAAATTTTTTTGAGACCCAAAATGGAAAATTTTCGTAAGAAAGTTGCATAAAAGGATGAAAAAATTGCAAAATTTCGAACAGTTACTTACAAAATTTTTTTCAATTTCCCTCGGGGCAGCCATTTTGCAAAAAAGAAAAAAAAATTTGGGAAAACCCAAAAACGAAAAAAAGGGGTTTTTTCAGGATGTTCAATCCCGCTGTCTGGGAAAATTATATGGCCCGGGCTAAGGAACGGTTTAAAACAATCGTGAAAATATATATCAGTTGAAAACGTTTTGTTTTCCAAGGGAATTTTTAGGGTATGGATTTTCTGGTGAGTATTTTTAAAAAGGTTTGGGGCTCCAACATGAAATTTACTCGCTTTCTATTTAATTTGGGGCCCTGCCCATTTTGATTGACCGGGGGTTTCTCGCGTAGGATATTTGAATTCACTGAAGGCTTCCCTCCCCTGTTGGTTTTTTTTTGGATTGGTTGACCTGGCTGAAAGGGTGTGGTTTCCAATTGTGTTTTTGCGATATTGATTGATTGGGAAAATGTTAGTTTTTGTTTATTGTCAGCGAAACGTTATCTCATATCGAAAACAAACCATGTTTTGGGTTCCAGAACCGAAAAGTCTTTATAGTATAAACGATAAGTTAGAAAACATATTGTTGGGTGACGAGGAGTACATCATTGGGAAGGTCAAAAAAAAAATAATTTAAACAGCGAAATTTGTGAAACCCAAAAAATTTTCGGGAGAAAATTAAACGGGAAAAAATTTTCACAAGGGGGAAAAAATTTAACTTTAAAAAACAATCCCCCCCACGATTTTTATAGATGACCGAAAAACGACTCGTTTTTAAAAATGTAGTAGGGGAAAAAAAAGATTACGCAAATTGTAAAACAGCCTTTTTTTCCAAAAGAACAAAGTTAGGTTTAAATTGTTACTTACATGATGGAGAAAAACTTGCAAATCTACAGTTGAAAAGCTTTTTTTTCGGTTATTTCATCTATAATTTTTTTCAATGATAAAAAGATTTTTCCCAGTATAAACAGTTAAAAGTTGCAATTTATTCAATGTAGGCGATAAAAAAAAATAAACAAAAAGGTAACTAAATTTAAATAGCGAAGAGATTGGGGGAAAATGGCGAATTAAACGTGGAAAAACAATGCGATTATTTTAAACCCGCAGCCCTTTAAAATTTTTAAACAGTTTTTAACGCATTTAAAAACCGGAATTTAAAAAAGTTTTCAATTTTTAAATGAAAAACGGGAAAAGGGGTTTTCCCCCCTTTTTCTAAAAAGCACCAAAAAAACCGGGGGGTTTTTCAATTTTTTTCCAAATTTGGTTAGGGGGGTTAAAATTCCGCAAAAATGAATGTTTTAAATTTTGGTTTCTTTTTTTAAAACTTTTTGGGGTTTTTCCCCAAAAAAGTACAAAAAAAAAAAATTTAAACTTTGGAAGGATTGTTTTTGATTGATGAAATTTTAAAGGGGGAAAACGAAAAAGTAAAAAACCAAAACCTTTTTTTATACAAAAAAAAAGCATTCCCCTTAAAAATTTTAAACAAAGTTCCCTTTTTGGCTTTCCTTTACAAACCCGGAAAAAGGAAACCCCCAAAAAAACAACGGAAAAATTTGATATTGAAAAGCTTTTAAGGGGTTAAAAAATCCGGGCCCCCTTAAAAAGAACAACAAGGGGTAATCACAAAACGCCCCCGGGTTTGGCCCAAATTTGTTTTCCCTTATGCACTGGCAAAAAATTCGGAAAAAAGGAAAAAAAAACCCTTTCCGGAAAAAAATTCACCGTATTCAGGGAAAAAATAAAATCCTTTGGTCATTTTTCAGAAACAATGTGATTTGCCCCGTTTTTGGTGTAATTGACGTAAAGGAGCTAGTTAAGACCATGTGGCGGAAAATTTAGTATCGTCCCGGGGAAGGGCTTGTAGTTTGGGTTTGCTGTTAAAAACCCCGCTGAGGGGGCAGTTGAATCCCAAAACTAAAAATTGGGAAAGGGGCTACCATTTATTGCGTTATTTTTGAAAATTTTTATGCGTGTAACCTCCATTAGGACCCGTAGCTCTTTTTTCCCCTTCAATTCTCCTGGGTTTTTTAAATTCTCACGTAACATCACCGAAAGTGGCTGGGCAACCCCCCTGTTGGGTTTTTCGGTATATTTAAATTTTTTTTTTGCAATATTTTGGGTTTTATATTAAAAGTTCGAGTAATTTCGTTATTTAAAGGGGGCAATACATCGGGAACCTTTTGGGCCCCTTTACGGATGTTTTTTGGGTGAATTTTTTGGCATATTGATATCCAAATTTTCCGTTCTGCAAATTTTGATTAAATCTTCTACCAAATTTCCGGGTCCGGGTGTTACCCCAGTATGTCCCCTCGAAATTTTAACATTATGATTTTCATTTTTGATAAACAGCACCTTTAAACTTTTTTGCCCCATCAAATTTTAAAAGATTTGGCCATCTTAGAAACCTCGTCCCATAAAACCCTTTTTAAATTCAGAAGGACTTCAAAAGTGCCTTGTTTTTAATGGTTCTGCTTTTTTAATAAATCGCCTATCAACCAGTTTGCGGGGGATTTGTAACCTGGGCATGTGGAAAAAGAATAAAAACCCGATGGGAAATTAATTGGGGACGGTAACCCTCAAAATTTAGAATAATTAATTTTTTTAGGGGGTGGTAGATAAAATTGCCCTATAGTTTTTTTAAAAACCCCTCTTTGCAGTGGAAATTTTTTTTTTTTGCAGCTTAGCGGTTTATTGATTGCTGCTTTACCCCCCCAGTATCCCTTTTGGGGAAAAAAATAGAAATTTTAAAACTAAAAAAACACTGTGTTTTTAATTACCCGCACCTAAAAAACCCCCAAATTTTCCTTTTCATAGCTGATTTTACCAACCATGAAGCCAATTTTTCTTTGAAGGAAATTTTTTGGGGAAAAAGCATTTAAAAACATGAATTAATTTTAAATCCCGAATGGCTTTGTTTTCAAAATTTTTGCTTTTATAGGGAACCCCCATTTTCAGCATGCCTTATCAAAAGCATTTATCGGAATTTCTCACAGGCCCGGGGGTGATTTTGAATTTATCAAGTCTGGATCTAATCTCGTTCCGGGAAACAGTAGCATATCCTGGAAAAATGTTTTTTTCCGGGGATTTTTGCCCAGGGGTTAAGGGGCTTTTTAAAATTTTTGCGGCAAAATCACCTCCCTGTCGCTTTTTTAAAGAAAAAAAAAAAAAAATCAAAAATTTTTTTTTAAATACATTTTCAAAACTTTCCTTAAATGCCGTTTTGTTATTTTTGTGTAATCGCGTCGCTCATTTTTTTACTATATGCTTTTTTCATTTAAACAAATAGTCCCTTTAATTTTTTTTAAGGCGTTAAAGAATTTTAATTGGGTTTTTCAGGGGACTAAAAAAAGAGAACCGGGGGGAAACACCCCAGCGCTTCCGAAATTTGTCCGGCCATTATAATCGGGCCCCTCGGGTCGGGGAAAAAATTTCGCTTAAATTTTAAAAGTGATTTATGAAGTGGGATAAATTATATTTTTGGGTCTCCTAGATGATTAACGGTGCATGAAGTGCTAAAAGATTTTAATGGTTTTCATCAAAAAATTAAAGGGGAAAGTGTTAAACGGGTTTTATTAAATTGATGATGCGCCCCAAACGTAGATGACCTCGATGGAGACAAAAAACAAATTTTTTGTACGAAAATGTGATGTTAGATTTAAACAAAGAAACCCCCCCAGGAAAATTTTCACGAGGGGGAGGGATAAAAACATGAGGGGATATATGTCAATCAACGTACACTCCAATTTCCAAAAATGAAATTTGCGATAAATGCCAAAAAACTTTCTGTATTTAAAGGCGTTTTATACACATCCTACGAAAAAATTTTTTTAGGGCATGGGGTTCCCAAAATTTGGGCTTCAAAGGATTCAAAAAATTTTTTTATCCCGGCCAGTTTATCCCACAGGGTTTTTAACAATAAATTTACCGACCCCCGGACGATATCGTTTTTGGACTTGATCAAATTTCGGGAAAACATTTGGGGTTTTAACCCCCGAAAACCTTCCGGGGCCCGGGGGGGGGCTAAGACAACAATTTTTAGCAATTTATTGGCCCGCATTTTTAGGGTGGTTTTTTGACAACATTTTTCGGGCAAAAAACGCTAAGGCTCCCTTTGTAAAATTGGGGTCCCTTTTTTTTTTTTTGGTTGAAATATGAGATTTCTAGGAAAAGGGTTTATTGGGGATTCGAAGGGTTTAATTCCCATTTTGTCGCAAAAAATTTTTAGGGGGCATTTCCCCCCAAAAAAAAAAAAAAAAAAAAAAAAATTGTTTTTTTTTTTTATCGTTTACGCGACGGGTCACTTAATTTTGGTCGTTCGCCTCGTCTGGTGCTTTAAATTAAACAGCCATTATAAATATTATCAATAATGGTTGGAGAATCACACTCAGCTAGATTGACTGGATAGTAATTAGAGGCAATTAAAAAATATTTACCTGTTTGTGATTCTGTTAAGCAATTACTACAATCACGACAGGAATCTCAAGTTGAATTTAAAGAGGCTACAAAACAAGTATGTAAACCTATCAATTAAAGATTAAAGATTTTCTACATGTGTTAGAGAACATTGCTGAAGCAACTAGAAAAATAACAGAAAGAACAAGAAAAAAAAGGTTTTACGAGGACTTCCAGCTGAAATACCTCCTGTTCATCCTGAAGACGCTGAAGCACCACCAGCTCCTAAACAAAGGGGTCTTGTAATAAGTAATGTCAAATAAATTTAATGAAAATACTGTTACGGCAATCAAAAATGACGTTAAAAGCCTACAACAATTTACTGTGTTTGTTGTGAATTGTTTAGGTAAAAAAAAATAAATTAGAAAAAAGTGAACACGCTAATGATATTAAAACTCAAGAACAATGGCAAAAATCATTATATGGCATACATATGGATGTTGAAAAAGTTAAAACTAATGATACATTATGTCAAGATTATGTTAATGAAATTGGTGATTGAATCCAATCAAGAAGACAAGAAAGAAAACAAAATGAAGAACTGTAAAGATATGACAGAAAAAAGAAAGACAAGAAGTAGCAGCAAGACTAAAACAATATAAAAAAGAGATCAGCCACCTCCTCAAACAATATCGGAATTACTATCACCATCACCACTATCACCACCACGTAGAGAAATGACTCATATACCACCAGATAAATCAGTTACACCTATTACTGAATGATCCAGAAAAAAAACTTATATAGCTCCTCCAAAAGGCATAGAAACTGACTTATATTCAATTATAAAAAGCATGCACAAAGCAAAATTACGTGTAAGAGAACCTTATCCAGTTGTATAGGTAAAACAGAACAGAAATAGAAATATTGAGAGATCAGTGAAGATTCAGAAAGGAAATAGAAAAAGAAAAAGATGTGATGAATCAGCAAGATTAGCAAATCAAAATCCTGAAGAATTGGAAAAAGAATATCGGTGAATAAAAGAGCCTCCCGGTGCAACTGGAAGTTGCCTTACTAATCAAGGAAGTGGACTTATTACTTGTCCTAATAACGTCCTTGCCGATTTTGAAATTTTTATTGGAGGAAAATGAACTGATAATAATTCATCAGAAGTCATTAATGAAGCAGCTAATATTTGTAAACGATTATTTACAGGTGGTATCATTGATATTAATTTGTATCGATCTTTCATTAATGAGATAACCTTTGACTACCACAGTGATCAGATACAATGTTACTATAAGAAAATGATCGTACATAGTATTCAACGTAGACCAACTATGGTCCTGGTAATAAATCCAAGGTTACCTGTACACAAAACAACCTACGGTGATGGACTAGGTGATGTTGTTCAGGGTCTATTTAGATGGTTAGTCTGAAAAGCAAAACCGATTGCAAAGCAACTGTGAATGAAGAAGATAGCTACATGTAAAAATTATACATTACACGAGTATATGATAAAATAACATTTATCAACAATAGCGTACTCTAAACGTGCGTCATATATTTCGTTGTACCTCAGGGATGGTAAAATATCTGAACAGGAGTTTGCAACGACAATGAAAACCTACGATGAAATATTCCTTAGTGACAAAGTCATTCACAACAGCCTAGGCGAAAAAAAATTCCCGATTTAAAATGATGATGATGATGATAATAATAATAATAATAATAATAATAATAATAATAATAATAATAATAATAATAATAATAATAATAATAATATCAGCGACCTTGATAGCCTCGAGAGAATTATTTTAGCATATCGTCACTAATACAGCACCGTCAAAAACTACTATGATATCATTAAATTCGACCAATCCTGTGTTTAGCGTTAACTTTCCAAGCCCAATTGGAGCAAAAGAAATAGCTATTAGCCAATTACAGATTTATTATAGTTGGACGAATACTAGATCAAAACCAATCCGTGTACTACAACCAAATAATTCATTAGTATTTGCAAATAAGAATAATCCTGATTGGCAAGTAGCCAGTATCCCAAAGTGCAGTTATCAAATAGAAGAGATAATGATGAAGTCCAGCGCAGATTTAAATCCATTACATGAAAATAATCAAAGATTTAGCAATTACTGCTTACAAATCAACATTATCAGCGGTGATCAAAATAAATTCTCCTAATTATTCTGTAGATATTTATCAAAGTTCGGTTAGATCAGTATTAGGCTGGCCTTAAGTTAAACCAGATTTTGATACATATAAAAATATTTATAGAACTTCCAGACTATCGAAAAAATGGTAAACATACATTTCACAAAGAAGAATGACTTGAAAGACTTAAAGACCAATTTAGACAACATTTTTAAATATATCTGTAAGTAAAAAAATAAAAGAAAATATTTGAAAAACAATTAATGTTGAGCAAATTAATGATGTTTTAATCCAATCAAATCTGAGTATAAACGTGCATTTAATAATCTGCAATTTTGTTTTCAAGCTTTAACATTTTCTACCACGTTGATTTAAAATATCAGATAATTGAAACAATACAACATTTAGATCAGGTTATATCAGACATAGAATATAAAAATAAGATTTTATGATAGAGAGACAAGATTTAAGTATGCAAGGAATGGTAATTTTGGGGGCGATATAATTAATGAAGACGACCCAGTTCATGGCATACCTAAAAAAAGTTATTAAAACAGTATTTCTTAAATGTTATAGAATTACAGAAGAACAATTACCAACATTTACAATTCCAGGATATGATCATAAGGAAATAAAAAAAAAACCATCTAATGATCTTGCTGATGAACACTTCAAAAGAATATGTGATTCACGTATAAAATTTATCCCCACACCAATCGTTCTTAAATATGATAATGATCCAGACGGTAGAGGCAGACATATCTCATTGTTAATATAATATCAACAATCTCAGTCAATCTAATATGTGATGTAATTGATGGCAGTTATCAAGTTGATCTTGAAAAGTCTAGTCAGATCCAGCAAGGATATATATTATATTCATTTATTTCTCAAGTCCCTCAAGGTTTTATAATTATATCTAAGCCAATATACACTGTTTATCTACGTGTACATAATCCGTTATGATCAAGAATGTATTTCAGACTTACTGATCTAACATGATGCCTGTTGGATTTAAGAGAAGAATCACTAAATTTTAATCTATATGTTTGTTCATAGGGCTTATGAGTAAGTATTTCCTGATATAAGAAAATAATAATTTGATTTTTATATAATAATATCTTTAAGTAATTAAAAAAAAATACCTACGTTACCTGACATATAATCAAGAATAAAATAGTTATTTTGTTAATCTGCTGTCTCTGTCTGAGGTTGAGTAATCGCAACATTTTGTACAATATACATAATGAATGTCGCGATTCCCCAACCCCAGATAAAACAGGTATTTTGTCATTCTTCTGAATGCTTTATATGTTTGAGGCAATTGCATTATATAATAAAGCGAGATAACTCTGCCGAGAAAAATATACCTAGTGAGCAAAAATAGAAGATTTTGGTCTTGCTAATACGTTGATTATTAAGATCACGTAAATGGTTGCATTGTAACGGTCATTATTTAACGATCTAACCGTTCTCTGTATGCAATTAGCTATTAGTGAAGCAACAATTTCTAACAGCGTTAAATATTTATGCAACTTTAGACTCATGACCTCAAAAATCCATTAAATCACGTCGGCTTGTGGGTACACTGATTTCCAAATCATAGTTGTTTAGCTGTTTACCTGTAAGATTACAACTCAGCTATATAAATTTATTTTAACCTGGCGAAGGACAAAATTCATAAGAAAATATAATGTGTGATTATTTTATGAAGCGTGTTTTGAAACTAAAGTAAATATACGCTTTTATAATTATGATTTTATTCGATATACTACTCGAACTTAATTTTCCTGCTAATTTAGTGTTGGGTTAGTTATATAATAATTTTAAAACGTTTATCTGTATTAATTGAAAGGTGGTACAATGCTATAATATTTGATTCTTGAACTCAATGTACGTGGGTCGATTCCCGTGACTGACACATTATCGGCGGAGAAGATTTTTATGATAATTTTTCTTAAATAATTGGGGTACGCAAGCAACCCCTGAGATTTTTTATACCCCTCACTATGATAAACAACGTGGTCAGTGCAGCTGTGTTTAGTTGTTTTTTTATATAAAAATGCTTGCGTCCTTAAATTTTCAGCATGGAGAAATAAGCTCTGTACATTGTGACCTCACTGCAGGATACCCACATAGTGGCATTCAAAAAGAATGTCCCCTTGACCAAAAAGTTTTAGTAAGATGCCTGTGGATCATAAGAAAGGTCCTAACCATGAGGGGTGCCCATGGACCATACGATATGTGTTTACAAGAAAGTAACTCATAGGATCTTATCGGTAACGGTTTTACAGGCAGAAAGTATGGTAGAATGAATGTCGTTGTTCATGTTTATTCTTTTCATATTTTTAATAATAATATATACACAGCCCAAATGTGTCAACTAAACCTTTCAGATCAAGGTTGAAAATGAATGTCAATCATTTTTATTCTAAAGAAGTATTTATTATATAATGAATTATTATAATATTAATGATATTATTTCCGCTATTGAAAATCACAACATGACGGAGCAAAGATCTAATAATCTTGACCTTCAGATAATTATGTGCGATTTTGAGTCATTACACTAAGGAAAATTCGAGACTAATTTCATATTACCATCCAATTATAGATTCATAAATTAATTGAATAATTTATGTTAGAATACTTGGCAATAGTAAATGAAACACAGGTGAAGCTATTTATACCTCTTGCACGTTCAATTAAAAAAAGAACCGAATTGTCTCACCAGTACAAAAGAAAAAAGATTGCGAACAATCGTGTAATGCAATTGAGAAAGATATGTTATCTAATTCTGTCGAAAGTGAAAATGACACTGAGAGCAGCGATAGAGAAGGTGGACATTGACAAAGTCGCACTATATACAGTAAATAATATTTATTTACTCTGGGCTTTTTTGCTGTCATTTTAAGCATCACTGATCCATCTTAATCTCGTTTCATTGTGCACACCGGAACGTAGTTTTTTGTTTAAGTATGTTTTCGAAAATGATGATCCAGCAATATTATCTGCCACAAATTTTATTGAACGCCTGCAAATGCCAAAATGTTTACCTGCTTCATTCATTGATGGAAAAAAATATTTCTTCACCATTTCTTGCATTTGTAGATATAATTGACTTAGGAGTTTTAGAATTAATGCCGGTGTTACCAAATGTAGAATTCTGACTTCGTGTCACAATTCGTAAATTTTCTTAAGAATTATCTTTCGAGTTTGAATTTATGTGATCAATTACAAGTCGATCTTCGTAACCCCATGCAAGTATTCGATATGAACCTCTGTGATAAATAATTTTTATTTCCACTGGTACTGAACATAATATTACCAGTATTAGTAACACTACCGACTGCTCTTTTAGTATGCAGTTTCTGATAGTACCATCAGGAGTTTTTCATATTTTTTAATTATGGGATGCGTTACAAATTCATTATCCTCCATTTATATAATAAAATTATTTGTCTAAATCATTATTTTGAAATCTACCGAGATGATCATCTGCGGTTTTTATAGGAGATTTATCTGACGATGTCAGTGTATTATTTTTTCATCATAGCATCGTTTAACTTCTCTATATTTTTTACCTTCGCATTTTACACATCATTGAGCTTTTTCTCTAACTCCAACTCTACACTATATACACGGTTTTGGGTCTAGACTTCCATGTCTAACGCATTGGATATGGTAGCCGCAGAATTCATGTACTTATGCTTTCTGACAAGGTTAAGTATATCTGATCATAAGCAAATGACATCGATTCTTTGTTTGAATCATTATATATATATATATATATATATATATATATATATATATATATATATATATATATATATATATATATATATATATATATATATATATATATATATTTGTATATGTATATTTATATGTATATATATATATATATGTATATGTATTTTTATATATATATATATATATATGTATATGTATATGTATATGTATATGTACATATATATATATATATATATATATATATATATATATATATATATATATATATATATATATATATATATATATATATATAAAGTGGAGCTAGATTTCTAGATTTGATCTTGACAGACTACCATAATATAAATTTAATTTTCGATGCTTGATCTGGCTTTAACAAATGAGGATGTAACCAAGCATATTTGTGAAGCCAAGAAGGAATTTCGTGATGATGGTATTGCTGATGTGTGGTCAACATTGAGAGTTGGAAATGCTGTCAATATAATGAATGACAAACGATAAAGATAATATTGTCCTGTTAAACAAAAATTCCAAGCCAGGAATAGTGACAAATATTTACAAACTGTATCATTAACTAGCGTATTCTGTGACTTCTGTTGTATATGCAATATATCCGCTGAATAATAAACCTGACGTTAATGATCTCAAGCCGATGAGACTGTCTGAATCAAGAATAAACTGTAACTGAACGGGTTACTGAACACTTCGAAAACGCTATGATTGGTAATGGTTTAATAGATTTACGACGTAAAAAATAAATACATGGGCAGAACCAGTTAAAGATACTAAAGCATCTATTAGAGATGTTGCTGAGCTGGGAAAGCTATAAAAATTTTCCATTAACAGTGAAGACGTTGACCGGAGAGATTTTGTATAAATCGAAATATAAATCAAGAGGAGCTTCGATAGACATTATTGGTCATAACGCATACGCATAGACTTTGGCAGTAACAACATTTCCACGAGAGAGAACAGTTAAATTTTATAATGGTCATATATTTGATTTCAGAAGGAATATCAGTAATATATGTCTGGTTATTTCAAAATCAAGAATTTGATTATCAAGATCAGTTTCTATGGCCTAATGGTGATATTTATCTTTTTTCGTAAATAAATGAAAAACCTTCCATTAAAATATTCTTCTGACGATGTCAAAGTCATACAATTACAAAATAATTGCTTTACTGTTTCACCAGTTGCTGATCACTTTTCTCAGGGGAAAATTTCATGGTAACCGACACGATCGGTATTTCTTGAAGATGTTGAGAAAATTTGCATTGAATATGGACACGGTGGATTATGGAAAACTAAATTCAAGTACAGCGACGTTATCTCAGTTCACATGGTAGCATGTTACATCGAAGTTTTCTTGGATAAGGAGAGTGTTCTAAATACTTTAAGAGATTTTGACATCCATCACAGGAGATGACCAGAGTTGCGATAAACGGAATCTTATTAGATTTTCACTTAACGGGATTCACATGTATAGACTCATTCGAGTTTACGAAAAATTTCCATCCGATTACTTATATTTGTTTTGGAAGACATTTTTCAGAAGTATGTTGGGTTCAAATAGTACTATTACGATATATGCTTAATTTTAATATGATTAAAAGAAAATGAAGCAACCGTATCGTATCGTCCACAGAAACAAGTTTGGCTACCTGAACCGGATAGATTTAATATTGATGATGTCGAAAAATTTCCATAATCTTAATGAAGATGAAATTGTTAAAATTGCTAATAATATACGTAAATGCTGGGGAGAGCACAATAAGAAACTTGCTAAAAATCTGGGTAGAAAGATAATGGGTAACTTTACTCAAGGTAGTTAACACGATTATAAACGACACTGTAAAAGATTGATTATAACCGATGTTGAACTCGATTTTGTAATTGTAATTGCTGATACAACGGAAAAGAAAAAAAATATTTAAAAGCCGATGTAATGCTTATTTATCAGACGAAAATAAACTTGAAACAATTATGAGCTATGCTGATGGCGACTTACCGCAGTTTACTCATTTAAGATCTTCAATGCTAGCCTATGTTTCGATAAACATACTGTCGATGATAGATTTCCTCGTTACGCTGTTAGAGTTGCTACGGATTCATTTTATATACATAAAAATAAACGGATTTGTTATAGCCGCTATTCGGTAATGGTCAATAGGGATCATGAAGAATTAAAAAAGAAAACATACTGAGTTATTCTTAATCTGCCGACGTTGAAATTAAGGATATGTATTACAAAAATAATTAGATATCAGAATTGTCATCTGAACCATATTTACTTTATCCTTTGGCTAGACATAAGACTGTTTATCTTATCTGATTAAATTATTCCTAAACAACCATTCACATATAATTGTTTTCAACACCTACAAATAAACTCGCCAGAGAAATAAAAGAAAGAGGTGTAAATCATGTACATGTCATAGTTTCTTCAGGTTTTGTGAAGGCACATGGACTCCTGAGCCAATGGGTGAAAAATATATACCTAAATATATTATATGGGCCGAGAAAGACACGGTGTCGTTAAGAAATATTAAAAACTTCTCTTAATTGGTTATTGATAAACAATGCTGCTGTAATATTGTGTGGCGATCATGGTCAAGCACCACCGTTTATTGGACAGCCACCGGGTTGAAGAATAATGAAGATTATTATGAAGAAATAAATGCTGATCATAGAAAAATTGATATACCGCTGAAAGAACTTAAAAGATTAACCATACGACAGCTATATAAAATGCAGTGTGAGATAATGCGTAAATTAATTCCAGAAGCTACTATGATTTTTTTTAAGTTTTGGAGACCTACTAATTTGATAGTCGCAAGAAGAAAGATTGTTAATGATGAATTGCAAGAGAAAAATATTTACGTCACATAAAAAAAGTTTTTAAATCTACCTGTACAATTATAATCACCCAACATATACTCTACCACAGTATATTGAAGCTGAGATTATTGTGCTAAATGATATTAATTTGGTTTCTGTTGATTTTGGTGAGAGAGCGATGAGCATGGATAAATCACCATGGGACAATATTATTTTGGTTTTTGTTGATTTTGGTGAGAGTGCGTTGAGCATGGATAAATCGCCATGGAATTTAGGATTCATTCGTCTCGGGGATTAACAATTTCTGATACAAATATCGGTTTAAATGATCAAATTTAGTTTATTTTGCAGTATCTGGAGTCAGAAGATCTCAACTGCATATGGTTATCCTAGATTATGTAATAACCGAAGAAATCACTGTCGACTTTGTTGTCATAAAGAAAACAATTAGCGAGTTATAAACAATGTGATAAAGAAATAAGCGTGGCTTTGATCTTAATGATGAATTTATTAAAACACTAAAACAACGACAGCATAATCATTGTGCAAGCTGTAACGCAATAATGTTGTGACAATATTCGAACAATAATCCAAGACAGTTAACCGTGGACATAATTAATAGTGATCTCTGTCATACACGTCATAGTGTGCGTATTGAATTGTTTTAGGTGGTGTTAGATAAATTTACCATATTGCCTGTCGTGCGAACCAATTTTCAGCAACAGAATGCGAGACTTTTGCTGCTTTCGCAAGTTTAGTAATCGCTGCTCTGCATCTTCATTATCCTCTTGGGCTGTAATAAACAGATTCCATTATAATAGTTATATAATTAATTACTAGCCCCTAACATTATCTTACCTTTCATAGAATATTTTACTAGAAAACTAGCTAGTTTTTCATTGAGATTTATTGGGTATAGAATTTATCGCATGAATCAATTTAACATCTGTGAGATGCCGTTGTTGTACAGCTATACTTTTATACGCAACATCATGAACATGACACGCTTGATCGATCTTATTTATTGGATGCTTTCATGTTCTTGGTTGATCTTGATCATGAAGTCGAGTTCCAGGACCACAATAATTATATCCAGGAAGATGTTTCTCATCGGGTATTTATCTCTTGCAGCTACTGGTAATTTCCCTAACGAAGTGGCGATATCTTCACCTATGACTGACAAGTCAAGATGAATACATTTAATTTTTCTTGTGCCACATTTTACACATTGGTCTATAATTGCACGTCTTTTATTTTTATTATTGTTGTTAATCTAGTGTTGGGGTTGTTGATTTACATCGAACACAATATAAACTCATATTATTCATTATATGGATTTAGTTGACTTATCAGCGAATCGAAAAGAAAACAAGTAAATTATATTAGAATAATTATAATAGGCCCACCTGGATCTGGTAAGAGACATATATTACTTAATCTGATAATGCGATGGCTCAAGTAGAATAAATTATATTTAGTAGCAACATCTGTAGATGATCAACGATGTTATGAAGTACTTAAAGATTTTAATACAAATTCTAAATTATTGGACGAAAACAAAACTATACTGTTGATTTTATCACAGCTATTGATGAGACTCCATATGTAAATCATCTAGATGGATTTATTAATAACCTCGTAGTGTTTGATGATGTGATGCTGAACAAACAATCAAATCCAACTGGGATATTGTTTTGAGGTAGACAAAAAAAAAAAAAAATACTGACGTTATTCATGTTACTCGGCGATCTACACAAATACCTAAAGTGATCAGAGATAACTGCAATATTTTAGTTGTGTTTAATGGAGTATATAATTATACCTTAAAATATTTATTTTGCATGGTGTTCAGAGGATATGGATATGATTAAGTTTAAAAGCTTTTTTTTTATAAAGCACAAACTGTTCCATTCGGATTTATAACAATAAATCTACATAACCCAAGATCTAGGTATCGTATAGGTCTAAATAAAATCTTTGGTTAATTATAGCAGCAGAGGAGATGAACGACCAATATTGAGTAACCCAGCGAGTAAACAAAACATACCAAAAAAAACCCCCAATGGGTCAAAAGTAAAATAACAGAGTGAGCTAACCCAATTAGAGAAACTCTCGACTTGACAGAGTCGGGGTTAGAGGCTCTGGTTTAGCGTTATCGACATTATTTTTTCAGCCTTCGTAGAAACCTTAAAAAAAAAAAAAAAAAAAAAAAAAAAAAAAGATTCAGACAAGTGGTCTGTTCACCTCCTCTGCGGCTCCAAAATATGTTATGATTAAACTTGGAACAATTCGGAATCCTTATTTTGTGTGCCCTTTCTCAAGAAATTGCATGACCCTGTCAAGCAATGCAAACTGACTGAGCGGCTAGTTTTTTAAAAAAGATATTTAAAGTACAATTATTTAATAAATGCTATGAAAAAGAAAAATAAGATTAAATAAATATAAATATTTTAAATAAATATATAATTTTTTCCCCAAAAAACTACAGATCAAATTATAATTCCAAGTTGTTGCGCGTAATTTATCGAGTAATTGGAATTCCAAGTTGGAGCCAACGACTTTGCAATTTCTCAAGAAAGAGAGCAACAATTTAGAATTTCAAGTTATTGCGCGCAATATTTAGAGAAATGGCCTATTCCAAGTTGAAGCCCAATTATACAATACACAATAACAAGTGATAGGTTTGTGAAATCACTAAAATTTGCTAAGTTTGGGTCTGGAGTGTTTATATCACTCTTTGAAAAAAAAATCACCAACAACCCCCACAAAGTACCTAATAGTTTTAATTCAATGTAAGTACGACGAGTGCAAGTAATTCATACGTTCATATGCATTAATAATTCCTAATGTTGCAATCTGTTCTTTTCATTTAAAAGCTTGCAAATAGCGTAACAGATGCCCATACTTTTTTTTTCATTCATTGAGTGAGTTATCCTTTATATTTTAAAACAGAAATGGATTTTATGTTTATAAGTGATCAGGAACATCTTTTTTTCTGTGCAAAGTGACCATACATACAGTGTTGATGACCGAAAGAATTTTACAATTATCTGTAGGTTTATTTTTTCTCATATACACCACTGTCTTTGAAAGATGCAATGTTTATGCATTTGGCTATGGAGATTTCTGCCAACATTTCATCTAAGGAATTAGTAATGTCTATAGCAGGTTTTACAAAGTTCACTGTAACATTGGGTAAATGACCCTGTCGCACCAAAACGCAAACTAATCAAGTTATGTCACACCCAATGCTAAAGTTATGTTAAGTTACAATATCTATAGATTTCACTGGCCAGTCTTAAAATAAAATGGAATGTACATTAAAATGGATGAAGAATCAGAAATAAATGCATATAAGTTCGTAACTAAAATAGTACACAAAATAAAATGATTGAAGGAATGAAGAATTGCAAAATAAGGAATGAAAAAGAGAGAAGATATATAAATAGAAGAATTGCAAAATAAAAGATGCAGATTACCACAATGAACATAGGTTACTGTTTAATATGGTCATTTATTTCCTGTTTATATTATACCAAACAATAACAAAGTCTTCATTTGCTTTAACTACTAAATCTAGTTAAATATCTTATCTTTGAGTATTATTTTGTACAAATTTATATGAGCAAAGCAACGTAGTTAAGAGTATATGGTATACTTCAGCATATGCATCACATTGCATGCAGTATTATTCTTATGTTTGCTGCAAAACGGGCCCAACAACAACTTGGAAATGGTCATGTTGCCATTGTTAAAATTGTCCCAATAAGTAAACAATTTTGTTTTCATTTCTTTGTATATTTTTCTCTGTTGTCTCTTATTCCCTTCAGACAAGAGCCTCAGCTGAATATTTACTGACTGGATTTCTTTAACTAAAGAGCCAGTCAGCATGTAAAGTGGAAGTTTTCCTCTCTTTGCAGCTAAATTGTACCTGTGATGCCACCCCTCAACATCGTTGTTAGTCTTTATTGGCTGCATATATAAGGTCAAACAATCACGGATGAATAATGAATTTGCCTTTTTATTTAGCTTCATAGATTGGATAAAGGTCTGTTATTGGTGGTTTTCTCTTGCAGTGCAACCAAGGTTGGCCTTATGTATTCCTGTGGTAAGAATGGCAGAGCCTTTAATTTCTGGATGAAACTTTGAATGGACTTGTTATTTATAAAGTGATCTCCCAACGCTGCCTCTAAATTGCTTGAGTCCAGTGAAAGACACAACCTTGTATCAGAACTTCTGGAAGAACTAACATCATTCCTTTCCACATAGCTGCTTCATTGTCTGGTACCCCATTTTTCAGTTTTGGTTCAGTGTGAATCATATTTTTGATAGCTTTTAGCACTTTTTATTATCCTACTTTCTTTTCCCAGACATCAACACAAAAGCTAGGGAATCTTGTTTTATTTCTCCGTCTTTTTTTTATGAAGGCAGGCACACTAAATTATTGGTTTGATCGCATAAAAAGTGTAATCTATATACCATGTTTTTGCCTTTGGTAAGATTTCCAACATTTGGTGTATAGCAAAAAGTACACTTAATGTCAATCATTCATTCTTGATACAGGTTAGACTTTTGACCAAAACAACATGTTATCCAATGTTTACAGAAATATTGTTGTGCAGAATTGATATACAGAAAATGCTGTCATGGTGGAAGTTACTTTGTGTACTTTACAAAAATAAATTGCTGTTTTAAAAGGAGCTGAACAGTATATCAAGTGTTTACAGATTTCATTCCACAGATGATCATATAATTTAGTGATTTTGGCAAGCACACAATGAAATGCAACAGCCACTTCTATTATACACATACTTAATACTTCATTTGTGGTTTTTACCAGGATGCATTAATCACTGTCTTATATGCAGAGATAGTTACCTCATAATTGTTGTATATGTATAGTGTTGATTATATAAAGAAGAAATATGCCATATGAACATCAGATTCGTAATGTACAACTATGCTATCATTGTACATGCACAAAAAATTATCCTTTACATATAAGTTTATTGTTTTTAATTATATATGAAAACAATCTATGATCTGATATTTTTTAAATTTTTGGTTAGTATTTCCCATCATATCATTGGGGACATTTTTTAGTGAATATCATGCTCTGTAAGGCACTGCATTAATAAAGTATGTTTTTGTTGTGTTGTTTCCATTTCATTCTTACGTTAATATTTATAAGTTCATAAGTATTTTTTCTTTGCATACACAGTGTTTATTGTTTTTACTTAATCCTTATCCATTTAGTTGCTATCCTGTTACACTATCCCTACTGGGAACCTTGAATGCTGCTATAGTTCTGGTTCCTTTAGTATGTCTTCATATCCACCCTCTACAGTTTCTCTCCTATGTTGGGCCATCTCAGAGAAAATGACCTTCTGAGTTTACCACATTCTAAGGAGGAATATTTTAGTGGACAGTTTGGCCATGGTCAAACAGAATTCTCATGGAATGGACTCTTCACCACTCTATAACAGAGTGACCTTTTTTTCTGCTATGGAGAAAGCCTTTTTTGCAACCAGCCTCAACAACATGCTTCTTTGGTATATCTCTCCCTGCAGTCTGAACCAGAATGGGCAGTGGATGTGTTTCAGCTTCCATTGGGATCATCTGCTCATCTTCCCACCTTTCCAACTTTTACCTCAAGTTTTGAAAAATTAAGAACTTCCACAGCTCTTGTTATTCTCATAGTCCCACTGTGGCCCCAAAATACTCTTGGTTCAGCGATTCTCTAGACCTGTTGACCCAAGATCTTTTAATCACAGGATGGATCCTTATGTCCCTCCTACACAACAGCCCTTATAATTTCCATCTTCATGCTTGGTTCATCTCTGGCATTCTAACTGCCAGAACAAGTTTTGAGGGCCAAGTTGCCAGCTGCATAATTTAAGCCAGGAGAGCTTTGACATCCAAGGTCAATGATTTCAGGTGAAGAATCTTCTATTATTAGTGCTGTTGGAAATGTGTTGGTCCTAGTTGTCCCTCTGTAAATTCCATTTTCGTGAAGAAAGGTTATTCAGGCTTAGAACTAGTCATGCACTGCCTGTTGACAATGGGAGTCTCCATCATGGGTTTAATGTTAATTATGATTCCATTTCTGTTTTGTCAGTTGGGATTTTTAGCCAAAAAAATCAGTTACTACTGGTTGCTTCATTGCCTATAGAGATTACCAGTTTCTGTAGATGGTCAAGACTGGCTTTAATCCAAGTTAGAGCACTGCATTTCTATCTAAATGCCTTAAGGAAAAGGAAAGGGTAGAAAATGTAATTTCCTTTCTCATAAAGGGTCAGTTGATGTTTTGTCTTGAGACATGAAACTAAAATACTGTGTGAGACATGAAACTTAAATCCCATGGACCTGTTTAAATCATGATACCTTCTCATTCTACCTCCACACATTAGCAAACAAAGTGCAGATATTTTCTCGTTATGTAGTTGCAACTCAGCATGTGGTTCACAGACACCAACATTTTGTAAAGTCAGTCTCTCTCTTGGTGAGTATTTTCCACTTTTTGTTTTTGCTCAGTAGAATGCATCACCCTTACTGACAAATTTAGCTGTGTAGTAGTGATCAGTAAGCTATTAGTGTATTTGGTGGGGATAAAACAGATTTTAATTATGTAGTTCTTACCCATTAAAATTTTCAAATGCCGTCCTCCTACACGTATCTGAAGTTCTGGCATAATTGTCCATGAAAAAGATGATTGTTTCCATGCATTCTCATGTGAGGTGAAGGAGTGGATTGACAATTTTCCACTCTGGGGGATGCATTCACATAGAACATGGAATTTTTCAACCCCAAAGACAACAAGCTGTGCAATAGCAATGGGTAAGTGTTGTATAATTACATGTATTGGTTTTACACTACCCCCCCATAATAATGTTTTAAAATTAATATTTTTGGACGATTTCATTGTATAAACAGGTTATAAATTCTTTTAAATTTGTATAAAAATAGATGAATATGTTTGCTATCCAGACATATTTTTTTAATGAACAATAAATTAAATAATTTATAACATTGTTTATTTTAACTGTTAAGGTAAGTATATATTCTCATTATTGAAAATTATTGATTTTTTTCCCATATCCTTTATTTCTTATCTCTGTCAGATGCCATCATTGGTCTTAATTTTCCCATTTTTATACGCCTTACCTCTGTCAGATGCCATCATGGGATTTAATTTTCCATGATGGCATCCCTTTTTTATACACCTTACCTCTATCAGATATCCTCATGGGATTTAATTTTACGTGTTATATGTACCTTTTTTATTATGACTTTATTTAGAGAGGGTAACTCAATTAGCTAAGATCTAATCTACCTTGAGGCACTCATTCAAAGGAATTTACTTATTTTTGCTGCATCTCTGAAGCCACTGTATATAATGGGTTTGGAAAACGGCTCTTTCAAATGCTGTCAAGGGTCTTCACTCTCTGCCAGCTTCAGATGGGCATGTATGGTATTTTGTAGTATCACTGTGTGAAAGTTTCCTCTGTTTTCAGGTCAGACATCTTCATTGATGTTGTAGATACATAGAGTGAGTCGATGGACCCTTTGTGGATGAACTACCATCCTCTTGTGCAGGCTTTAGTGACGTGTCCAAGTGAAGAAGAGAAAGATAACAATTGGAAAAAAGACCTGCAGCTTTTAATTGAAAAATATGAAAATGTAGGCAGAGTATTATTATTATCAAGATTAAGTTAACATGTTGAGTTTGATATCACCTAATTGCAATTAACACATGTTATTATGGGAATAACTGTGTGCATACCATTGAATCATTAAAGCAGGATATACACAAGAAGCAAACATAAACTAATATCTATTCATGGTTTGAAATTACCATGCCCAGCCAAAACAAGTCTTGTAACCAACCTGTACAAAAAATACCTGTATAGTTTTTAATGAATTGGAACAAGTTTGGTATCAGATGCTTATAATATAATGCTTATAATATAAAACATACTGCAAAATGTTGATTAAAAACAAAAATTTATAACAAGAATTTTGAAGGCTACTGTATATCAGTGTTGTTATCTCTGCAATGTTTTGCTCATTATCTCCTGTTAAAGTGTTCTAGTGGAAAACCTGAATCTATAGACCCCCCCCAGTCATATCCCAAGTACATATCTTTAATGATTCATTATGCATGCACACAGGCTATGTCCCATAATCCCCATTTTTGTTCATTCTGTGAATGAATGAGTGGTTCCTAATCAGAATATTAATTACACACAAATAATTTTTTACCATGCAGATAAAATCAAAAAGTTGTTCAGAAAAATTATTGAGGTTAAAAACATAGAAAAGTAATTAAGATTTAAATGAAAAATTGCATTTTATATAACATACGTCAAAAACAAATTAAAAATTGATGACAAGGAGCTGCACACTTAGATTTTTTAAAATTTTGTTAATGGCATTACCTGTGTCGCTTTAAAAACAAATTGACATGGGCAAGTTCAACCAGTCAGTTACCTTGCTTAAGAAAACAGTTTTCCACTTGATATTTTCATGCAGTGTTAAGTTCTGCTGGTCATAGGCTTGAAAAGCTTATTATCTATTGCTTATTGTCTATTGCTTATTATTTATTACTTATTGTCTATTGCTTATTGTCTATTACTTATTGCACATTGTCTGTTTATCCACTGCCATTGTCTGTTCAGCCATTGTTTGTTTATCCACTGCCATTGTCTGTTCAGCCATTGTTTGTTTATCCACTGCCATTGTCTGTTCATCCATTGTTTGTTCATCCATCATTTGTTTCTATATTTTCTTCTTAACTACTTGGAGGATTACAATGAAACACAGACATTATCACAAGGTCTAGTTGGTCCTCGATGAAAATAGCGCAGTTCAGACATCTAGTACGGCCACCACAGCAGCCATCGGGAAAAGCTGGTTTTCATTGTGTCTGCTGAATGGTAGGTCATGTCAGCATGAGGTTTTCACTTAAAGATTTATGATGTCTGATTGGTTCTAAGTGAAGATGTTACCAGTCTTAAGTTCAGTATGGCCACCATGGAAGCCATCTTGAAAATATTGTCGTTGCTACTTCTCCTTAACAGAAAGTTATTTTGCATTGGGGGTTTCACCTGATGAATTCGTATCATGTCAAGTTGGTCATAAATGAAAATCATTTGGACATCTAATATAACCAATATCTAATTTGTCCTAATGAGATTTGTGCTGATCTGACCTTAACTCATCACAAATTTTCATGAATGGATTGTAATATCAGCATGGAGTTTTCACTGGTCTTCATTGGTCTCCAGTTGCATTAAAAGAAGATGGTGCCAGTCTGTTCTCCAAAATGGCTACCATGGCTGCAATCTTGAAATTTGTTTTTATTACTACTTATCCAAAACAGAAAGTCATATTGACATAAGATTTACATCAGAAGACATCTTATGCTGTTTAGTGTAAAGAAATATGGTTTCCAGAAAAAAAGTTGACTATAAATTGCATTTTTGCCCTGAACACAATAATTTCCAAGTTGATGAGTTCTGGTAAGCCCATTCTGGGAACCTTAAGGTAAATACTTATGTTCTGTATGTTTAATTTATATTGTATTGTGATGACAGTGGACTTAAAACATAAGAGAAAAAAGTGCAACCAACAAGTGTAAAAAAAATAGCATAATTTATTTCTCTAAGTATTTTGAATTAAATCCCAAAGAATCCTAAATGTCCTAAATGATGTTAGCAAGATGGTACCCCTTAATGGCTTTACTGGTTCTCAGTGTGTGTGCATGTGTAATTTAGAATTTTTAGTGTAGATTTAAAAACAATTTCATTTATGCAGTGTGACAGTTTATAGTGATGTCTAGCACTGGGACATCATGCTGCAGACATAGCTTCATCACATTATTTTGACACAATTCCAAAGAGTTCTAACACCAAGGTCTTAATGCAAAAAGCCTAGTGAGATGCAGAAAGCCTAGCGAGGCAGCTGCTAGTACCATTTTTATAAGTCTTTGGTATGACTTGGCCAGGGTTCAAATCCATAACTTCCCACACCCAAGACGGATACTCTAACCACTTAAACCACTGGAGCAGTTCAAAGTAGGAAATGACTTTACAGTTTAATTACAATGTCAGTTGTGTTGCAGGAGGGCTGGAGCAGACATGAAGATATACCAGACTCATTACCACAGATAGCCTACCCACTTGTTTTGTGGGCATGTGCCCTTGGTAAGCATTCTTTCCTTCTCCTTTTTTATAATTTGCTAATGATTAGAAGTTAAGTATAATTTCTCCTTTGAATATATTCGCCAATTATATTATGTTGGAAACAATATCCCGCTACCTCATGAATCCAGCCTTTCTAAAAGATGAAAAGTCTCATATAGACAAAGAGCTATAACTCTTGTCCTTTACCTCCCCTTGCCACCACCACCACATACAGATTTATAGCTTTGCTGCTTTACTGGTAACATTGTACAGTTTATATTCCAACAATCCAAGTCCTTTTTGTGTTCTAATTGAATCATCCGATGTTCTTTTGGATTTATTTTGTAGATTAATCATTCTGCTTCAGGTTGTGTACATTCCTTTTATTGCAATTTCTGCCAGTTTGGTAGATTTTGTTACCTTTAAGACCACGTTATCCATGCTGTTGTTGACCTCTGCAAAGTCATTACGAATTAGCGTGGCTTTGACTTTTTTCACTTTCTGTTTGTAATGGAGTTGGTTTTAGAAAGTTATTTACATAATGCATTACTGATTGATGCTGGGGACCCCGAGTGGCCGAGTGGTCTAAAGCGCTGTCCGTTATGGATCACTGCCATCTCACCTCTGTTTGCGTGTGTTCGAGTCTAGGATTCGGCTAATGTAGATATGTGAGAAAGCTTGCCAGTAGCTTCTCGTGGGTCGGTGGTTCTTTCCGTTGATTTCCCAGTTTCTTCCTCCACCATTAATACTGGCTGCCATGAATAGCCTATCGTGTGCTGAAAAATGGCATTAAGCCCAACAACAAACAAACAAACAAACTGATTGATGCTTAGTTTTTCCCTTGTTTCAGTAGAGAGGTCAGTGGAATACATGAATGCATAAGTTCAAAGCATACACTGTAGGTTTTTAATGTAACAGTGTCTTTTTCACATACACCATTAAATTAGGGAATGAACTAAATGCTACAATGCAACTTAAGAACTTACTGACTCTTGCTTTGGCATATACTACATTATCTGTAACATGCAGCATTTGTAATTCATGGTCAGAGAAAGTCTTGGCTATGATGTTAGTTAGTCACATTTATTAATCTATGCTTTGTTATAATACCCTCCCTTTCTGGATGATCCTATCTGGGTTACTGTTGCTTTTGAAGGACGAATAAAGATAGACAGTTCACTTTCACCTCACTGCCCAATCCACATTAGCATTTGGAACCACTCAGCCCCACCAGTGTGAAGGAATTTTAAGCGACCTCAGGACAGGGGATCTCAGTCAGGTGTATACCATTATTGATCCCTAGGATACATTCATACAGAGGTGGTAAACCCCCCCCAAATTTTGAGATAGCTGGATCTCCCTATTCCCTCATAATGGGGTGGGGGTGATCCAGCTAATTTTTAGGGGGTCATTGGATTTTGTTCACCAACTACCCCCTCCCCTCTCCTTCCTCTCCCATCTTAACAGATGCATGTCCAGATCAGGTATAGGATGCCTTTCTACAACAGGAGTTATAGTTGCTCATAAAAAAGAAGGCAGTGGAGCTTGTACAAAGACCACAATCCCTAGGGTTTTATTCAAGGCTTTTTCTTATTCAGAAAGCAAATGGCAAGTTGGGACCCTTCACAGACTTGAGTCACCTCAACAAATTGATTGTGCCTCCAAATTTGGCTTGATGCCTGTCCAGGGTGAATTCTCAGAATAAAAACAGTCCCTGTCCAGTGTCCTTGTCAGTAACATTTTTGAAATATTTGTTCTTTTTTTATTTGGATACTGTGTGGCTGGCATGTGTCATTATGCTCGAAGAGCTTTGTTATTTCTAGTATTACAACTATGTGGTCTTTTTAAGCAATAGAAAAGAGTGAAAACTATGAAGTTTTGTTAAATTTAACAAATAATTCTTTTCCCTAGAATATAAAGTGAAAATTTAAATAGAACTTGCAGTACATGTATAATAAATTAAATTCTAAATAGTCCAAAAAGTTCTATCACCAGTCTTAATGAATAAAATTCTGATTAATTTCTACTGATGTTTGAAATAAGATAAAGCACTGAAGGCATTGATATGCCTGTAATCTTGAATATACTAATGTACCAGTGACCTAAAGTGTGATGCTGTACTAACAGTTTTCCAATTAATCACAATAATATGATCAAAAATGTCCTTTTCTGAATTCATTACAGTTCCAAGTTAACATTTTTGTCCAAGAATATTATTAAAGAACAGTGAATAAATAATTTGAATAAATTCTACCCAAAGTGAAATAATGATCACATCAATAAGATTGATTTTATTCTTCAGATGTTGTTGCAGGAATGAAAAAATTTGGAAAGTAAACAAGATTATATTTTTAAAAACTAAGGTGCAAAAGAAGACCTAGGATGTAGGACAAAAATTCATTTCTAGAACAATCTAAATTATAATTAGACAGGGTCTGTTACTTAAATTATAATGAAGAATATGATAAACATAATATCCTTGCCTCAGACCAAAATAATGATCTTAATATTTAATCCACGGAAAATATTAGCTATGTATTATTTGTTTACCAAAATAAATGTTATTGGTTGAGTAGACAATGAATTGGATCTTGGCAAAATACAATTATACATGACATAACAATAATTTTTAAAAAAACCCACAAAACAAAGCAAATTAAATATACATGACACTAGTTTTTTTTGAATATTTTCCTTCAGTTGTATACTTTTCAGTCTTGGATTCGACTTTTTTCTACTCAGATCTTTTATTTCACAGTCCCCTGTTATTTTGAAGGTTTCTTTGCACCAGCTAGCTACGTGGTGTTTCTATAAATTGTATCCTTCATTTGTACCAGTGTTAGGGTAGGAATTAACTTCAACATTTTCACTCTGGTTTTTCGTTATTATATTTTTTTATCAACCTTACAGCATGTCTCAAGATGTTAACAAGTACAGCATAAGTAGGTGTTTTGGGACATTCACCTCAACTGCTTGTTAAGTGCACTCACATGGATGTCCTTGTAGCAAGATGAGGTGTTGGATTTGCCAGAGAGCCATTAGTCATATAGCTGTTTCCTCTTCTCCATTGGATTCTACAATTCCAGAGAGGGGTCAATGGGACTAATGGTTTCCATTAATAATGTGGTATATTGGATCAATTACCCCCCTCCATTTTCCAGCTTCATTGCTGAAGGAAACAAATGGTGTCTGCCACTCCTCTCTGCATGTATCTAAATGGCCCCAATTGAATTGGTTTATCCTCTAGTTTTTCAATCTCTGCCCCACCCTACTGGTAAGTTGATGGAAGTTATTATCACATATATTAGATATATGAGATTTGTGTCTAAAGTTTCTTGACCTTTTGGATACCATTAATACTACACAGTTTGTATATGTTTTTGAAGGCTTAGAATCAATGTTCAGCTGCTTTCCCAGTCAGCTATGAATAGGATGTAATGAAGAAGTTAACACACTGACAAGAGGCAAGTAAACAAAATAGAGGTTGGTTAGTTCCCTTTCCTACACTGCAACCTCTTACTTCAGCATCAAGGAGCATTTACTTGCTTAGCTGCTCAAGAATTTGGAACATTCCAGGTTGTGTTATTAGTGGGGACCTGGACCTCCATCCCCACGAATTGGGAACATTCCAGGTTGTGTTATCAGTGGGGACCTGGACCTCCATCTACACGAATTGGAAACATTCCAGGTTGTGTTATCAGTAGGGACCTGGACCTCCATCCCCACGAATTGGGTACATTCCAGGTTGTGTTATCAGTGGGGACCTGGACTCCCATCCCCACAAATTGGGAACATTTCAGGTTGTGTTATCAGCAGGGACCTGGACCTGCATCTCAATAGAGTGACTTGAAGCTATGGAGCTCAGTTTAAACCCATAGCTTGACACATCAGGAGTTTGTCGGTGGCTGCATTGTAAATGCTCCTTTCACCAAGAGATTGAGACACTACTGATGTTGATGGCACTTTAGATGGAACCTATCCACCTCTGCCGCCATAGAGACCTCAAAGATTTTCCTGGAACACAGCAATAATGTGTTGAGTGCAGCTCTACTTGCTGTGGAGTCTTTACTTGGTGGCTTAATTCCTACAGTCACCTTCCAAGATCTTAAAGACTGGTGTCATTAGTCACTGTTCCAATTCCATTTAAACCAGCTATGAAATGAAGCATTCCCAGTCCAAGAGGTGTACATGCACCCAAACACTTTAAGCATAGCGTCCAGTAGAACAATCAGATAATCTTTAAATCTTCTTGCTGTTTGTTTGTAAAATCAGGCAGTTGGAAGGGCCAGGTCAGAAAGCTTATAAATTGTGCCCCTCCTCCTAAAGAAAGGCAGTCATCTGCCATGGAATCACACTCTCTCCTTCCAATTTTCCTCTCTGTCAGATGTCCCAGTAGATAATAGACTAGGCCTAGATGCCTAGGTAGACATAAAAGAATATGTATGGGCCCTATCCTAAACAAAAGAGTGTTATCAGCTTCGTTTTTAGGACCATCAACCTCTATCAAGGTTGCACTGGACCAAACTGGTATTCCTATGGATAGATGTATACACATTTCAAAAAAAGGATGCAGCAGAATGTCCAGGACTATGTTTTTACATCTTCCTTTCCCATTATAGAGATTTATTTAGGGAGAGACTTTGAGGATGGAAATGTCAGCCTCGGTAAGGAACAACATAAGAGAGAATGAACAGTCCCCATAAATGTCCAGGATACATCATCATCTTCATCTTCCCATCCCATAGGAAATGTTTGCATATTTTTGCATGATTATATATATATATATATATATATATATATATATATATATATATATATATATATAGATGCAATAAACTGACGACGAACAGTACGAAACTAGTAACTAACTAGCCTAAGCGCTTTCGACTCTTAATGAGTCTTTTTCAAAGGCAAATACAAAACATAGTTACGACAAACAAATAAACACAAAAACGTTGCGTTTGTAAACCTCTACATTTCTATCTTCACATGTGTTAAAACTATAAATACAACCAGCTTGTGTAGACTAGTTGCGGAAACTGAAAACGTTGTATAATTCCCTAAAAGTCTACAAGCCAAAGCGACATCTATTTTTATTTTGTGTACATATGTAACGCAGATTATATCCCGGATATAAGTCATCATTTCAAAGGCAAACAACTTCCATCCTTCAATAAAATTCACGGCAGAAATTTCCAACTCAAACCATGTTTTCCTGGACACAACAACCAGACTGGTGGAAAACAAATTACACACAGACATCTACTCGAAACCAACCGACAAACACCAGTATCTTCTCCCAACCAGCTGTCATCCAAAACACTGCATTAAGAACATTCCATATAGCCAGGCACTGAGGATACGCAGAATTTGCTCCGACGATGAAAGATTCATAGAAAGGTCTGAAGAGCTGGCTAAACATTTAATTTACCGAGGCTACGACAAAGACCTGATTGCGGAGGCAATCCAAAGGGCCAAACAAACAAACCGTGATGACCTACTCAGATATGGACAGAAAGAAAAGGTTGATAGGATACCATTTATTCTGACCTATCACCCAGACAATCCCAAAGTAGGTAAAATCATCGCAAACCACTGGCCAACCGTGCAATCGTCAGACATACTAAACCTAATACTTCCGAACAAACCTGTAGTAGCTTACCGGAGACCAAAAAACCTAAAGGACATCCTAGTCAGGGCCAAGCTAACAACAATCGCTAGTCAAAACCAACCTAGTCAATCTGGACCCTGTGGCGATAAAAGATGCAAAACCTGTCAACATATGATAGAGACCAAGACATTCACTAGCACAGTGACTAAAGAAAAACTAAACATACATGGTCCAAACAAAACGTGCAAAACAGAGAATGTGATTTATCTCATCACATGTAAGATCTGTGGCCTTCAGTACGTGGGAGAAACTGAAAAGCTACACATAAGGATAAACCTTCATAGATCTGATTGGATGACAAAAAAGCTGTACAGAAGCCCGGTCGCAGAACACTTCTCCTCCCCTGGCCACACTTTCAGTGATATAATACTTATCGCTATTGCCAACAACCACAGCTGGAGTTCCGAAACCAGGAAGGAAAAGGAATCATACTGGATACGCCGCCTTAGAACATTGAAACCAAGCGGTCTAAACCAAGAAGACTAGAAAATGAAAACTATGCACTAGTAGAATTTAACATTTTCTAAATCTTCTTATCCTTCAATTTTTACTATAAGAATAACCAGTATAGAACCAAATATCCGGGATATAATCTGCGTTACATATGTACACAAAATAAAAATAGATGTCGCTTTGGCTTGTAGACTTTTAGGGAATTATACAACGTTTTCAGTTTCCGCAACTAGTCTACACAAGCTGGTTGTATTTATAGTTTTAACACATGTGAAGATAGAAATGTAGAGGTTTACAAACGCAACGTTTTTGTGTTTATTTGTTTGTCGTAACTATGTTTTGTATTTGCCTTTGAAAAAGACTCATTAAGAGTCGAAAGCGCTTAGGCTAGTTAGTTACTAGTTTCGTACTGTTCGTCGTCAGTTTATTGCATCTATTTTAATTAATCCCTGACAGACGTGATCCCTTGGTGGATCCAGTACGCTTGAGAGGGTTGTTATTCGCCATATGATTTGTATTCTTTATATATATATATATATATATATATATATATATATATATATATATATATATATATATATATATATATATATATATATCAGTATGTCTCTATCATGTATAACTCAGATTTGGGCTGGGGTGCTAACTAAAGCTCAAGGGGTTAGTTCTTCAGAACTTATGGTCTTCTATTGATATAAACAACCTAAAAATCTTGACCATGGTACAGACAGGGATTATAAGTACAGAGGAATTATCATTGAGAATGGATCCAGTGTCACAGCACAGAAGGTTCCTCTTGTAAAACAATTCGCCTTCTCACCTAGCTCCTATGAAACACCAAGATCTGATTTCAATCACAGTTGCAGATTTCATCAAAGGCAATCAACTTACAAGGTGTACATTGTCGGTGCTATACCTTTACAACCAATGAGGTCATTCAGACCTACATTTTATGCTACTAACATAGGTCAAGTATTTATTTTTAGATCATGACCACTTGGATTTTGCCTTGCAGTTATACATCTTAGCCTGTAATGGAAGTTCCCTCATGAATATTGCAGTTGGAAGTAGGAAAAAACGTTTGATTTTAAACTTTGTGTATTAATGACAGTATATTCTATACTGTGGTAATGTACCCGCAAGTTAAATATTAGATTTGTTTTATAGGGGTTAACAATGATAACAGCTTCAGAAGATGATGTTAAGGACAACAATTTGTCAAAAAAGAAATTGAAGGATTTTATCAACTCACTTTAGCACCTCTACTTTGATATAGAAAAAAATGTGGGTTTTTCATTGTATACAGTGGAACATCATTAATACAGACACCTTCACTTCAAGTGAATATGTCTGGATAAAAGTTTTCTCGATAATTGAATCATGCACATTTTTACTTTACAGTGTCATCATACCATAATCATGTACATGTATCTGCTAGCTGTACATGTACTGTATTTTCAATAATGGTTGAAATAAATGAATGAATACATCTAGTAACTTGTGTTTTTTTTCTTCATTTTATTAAAAGATTGGGTATTGGTCAATCTTCTTTGTGCTGGAAAATCTTTAATATGCTGACTGGTATCTGTTCTATGCTTGCTTGATGTTGTCACCATAATAATTTAAAAAGTGCAATGAATTCTAACTGATATCTGGCAGTTAAATGCATTATGGTAATCTAATAAAATGCAGTCATTCTTATAAGTAATATTTTACAATTGAAAATACTGATTATGGAATAGATAATTGATGGTGCTTTTTATCCAGAAATGAATCCCTGTACTGTCCGAAGCTTAAATCAATCAACTTTTTGTACGGCTATCAATAACTAGTAAACAACAAAGAGACTTAATTTATAACAATATGTTATGTCAAAAGTGTGGATGATTTGATCCCAGTGTTTTTTTAATTATTAACAGCCCTGTCGGCAAGAAACAAGTCAGGCATTATTGGTTATAATGGCCATGTTATTGGAAGTTTTTCCATTCACATGATCATGTGATCAATTTATAACTTTATGCCACTAGAATTTGACCAATCAGGTTGATAAATTGACACACATCCAGATTTGTGTTAGATGAATCTTTTATCTGCCTAATTGTATTTTCATTTTGGATTCTTTGAATATTCTTATTTTTGGACAGATTATTTCCAGATTATCGAGTCATGTTTTATGGTGATTTTACACTTTGGTCTCTTCTTTTGATTTCTGGATCAAGACTGCAGATTGTTGAATTGATGGTCCAGGAGCAAATTAACACATAGGAATTCCTTCCCTGTTGAACTATATCAGGATAGTGAGGTTTCTGGATAAATGAGGTTCCTTTGTAATGTCTTTAAAATTCCATTACATTATGTATGTGTATAGTTGAATGACTTGTCAGCACAATAATGGCAAGATAGTGACAATTAAAACTGAGTTCTACAACTGTATAAATCAATAAAAGTACTTAAGTTTGTATAGGAGACAGTATTTCATTGTCACAATCACTTTAGTCTGAATTTATTTTCTGGAAAGTAATTAACACATTGGAGACTACTGTAAGCTTCAAATTGGAAAGCTGTCTGATAGTTTATTACATTCTGGTTTAAATTTTATTTTATTTTATTTCCAGTGAAACCTTGTCTGCTGAAATGGTTAATAGAGCAAGGATTAAATCCCCTTATCCAAAAGAAAGATACCAAAGAGAATGGGCTTCATTGTGCACTGGACCGTATCAACAAGAAATGTAGCTGTGAGCAGTTTGGGAAGATTGTGTCTCTAATGCCAGGTGCTCTTCTTCACCAGAATAATTGTGGGGATACCCCATTTCACATTGCTTGCAAGGAGATGTCCATAGATGGGTCTGCCTTTTACAGAGGCTGCTTTATACATATGCTGCAGACTGCCTGCAAGCAGGGACTAGGTACATCACTGTTGTGTTTGTGTGTGTATGTGCTTTTGGATTTTTAAAGTAGCTTTAACCCTTTTAGTCATATCACTACAATGTTGGTGGCTGTATAGAAGTTGATAGTGATGTCTACCACTGGAGCATCATGATGCTGACATGTGGCATCGTGTCCCACCTGGTCACATTATCCTGACACCAGGCTGACCAGTCCTAACACTAACCTTTTAATGATAGTACTAAAAGAGTTGACTGTTAATACTGTTTTTATAAGTAAATAGTATGGCATTGTCCAGCCTTTGAACATTACTGATGTGAACGGTTTCTGTGTATAACATTTCAACATATTTTTTCAGTTTAATAATTTACCCCAGTTCAGCTTATTTTGACAGATTGTTTTATGAGATAAAGAACAAAATTATTGCTGAAAATTATTTTAAACTGATTCACAGGTATATGAAAGTATATTTTTAGAAAACAAATTTTTAGACAAAGCTATGTTTACTGTATTTTGAGACAGGAGTTATCTTTTCTTTCACTATATTCATTTTAACTGGATGTATTAATGCTTCTAATAGATAAAGGAATACACAAGCTAAAATAATGCATATAAAAAGCTGCATCATGTAACTGTTATCTTCTAAAGATTACTCTTTTATCTGTTGATAATATACAGACATGAATTTTCTGCATTTTAAGTGGAATTCCACTTTTCTCCAGATGAGAAAAATTGGATTATCGATGTTGTCCATTTTTTTATATCATTTCCAGTCTGGTTTTTAAGAAATGGTCTGCCCAGTTCCCTTCCATAATGATCCTTGTAAAGTAGACATTCTATGTATTAGTTAACACATAGTTAAAAATTATTTTGATTGGTCAAAAGTTTCTACTTATGAATTTTAGTGTAATGAGAACTGATGGAAATGGGAAAACAAAACATGCTTGCAAAACATGGTAACTTGAGTTTTTGCAAGAGGAAAGAACAAAGGCTTGGATTAAGGTTCGATAAATTTGTGGAAATGGGAATGGCTCAAGCAGAAAGTCAGTGGAAATGTAGTTTGTCATTTCTTATGAAAACTGAACACCACAGATCTGCCATATTGTGCCTCCAGAAAGATTTGAATTGATCTAATTGTTGGTGGATGAAAGCACCTCCAGAAGAAGCTGCATGTACATACATGCTAACCATTACACTTTCAATGTAATCATTACGATTTTTTGGATTACGCACTGTCCTAACAGCATTATGTTCTATATATAGCAGCTGCCCTATTTCCAAGAAACATGTTGGTTTGTACTTTCGAACTTTTGACCTTGGTTTCAATTTATAGCAGTTATCTGGCTTAGTAAGGAGAGAACAGACTGATTTTCTAAATTTTAATCTTTGCTCATAGATTCTTTGTTACAAATCATACAAGGTACTGAACCATTCTGTAGCTGTTTGGTGCTAAAAGTCAAGTCAGATTTATTCAAATTGATGCATATGTTAAGCAAAAATGTTTCTCAAATGATTTCACAGATAGATTAGAAAAAGATGAAAAACTGATTCAAAGATGAAAACATGAATTACACAATACAGTATTCCATTCTAGGGCAGCTGTGTGGAAAGGATTTTAATATTGTTCATGGAGGTGAAACAAAGAAGCCTTGAATTAGTTCATTTTACTAACTCCAATACTAAGGTACCTTCTTTTTTTACAGCAGAACTAAATTGTGGACATGAATTATATAAATGCAGGTGCATGATTTACCGAGTTCTTAGTAGAACATGGACTGTCCCTAGTAGTTGAAGACAACATTGTTCCTTTGTTCAAACGGATGCTTCCTAATGCCAAAATTGCAGAAAATATGCATGTGCAAGAACAAAATCATCTAATATTATTAGGTGTTTAGCAGAAGTTACATCACTTAAAATTGCAGAAGCCATGAAAATTAGGCCCTTTATTATTGCAATAGACAGGAGCAGTGATTATTAATGACATAAAGTTATAACCAGTCTGTGTTAGAGATTTTGACAAAGAAAATGGCAATGCTTTTCTGTCATTACCAGAGTTTACAGCAGATTTCACTGGATAAAACATTTTCTGATTGTTTGATAATGCTTTGAATAAACATAAGCTGACAGAATGGTCTGGTTTTCAGCTGATAATGCATCAGTGATGACTGGAATTCATAAAGGAGTTGCATTTTATGTTTTGAAAAATGTCTCCATCATTGTACATATCAGGTTGTCCCAGTCATATAATGCATGCTGCTGGTGGAAAGGCTGCCCATAAATTAGGATAACTACTAAATTATCAGGTGGACATTCTACCTGACAAGGTACTTCATGTGGACAGATTTAATGTGCAATGACACATTATTTCCCAGCTAAAAGACCCAATAACTGGAACATTAAAATTTCCTCTTCTTCGTCAGGTCATGAAGGGAATATTGGTTCTTTACCGCTATAATGCTGACTGTGAGAGATTGTTCAGTATTGTTAGCAAAAATACAGATCTGTAACTTATTGCTCTGCTAGTGTGCAAAACATTCATAGTCTCAGTTGGTACAAAGTATTTTGAAATGCTGTATGAAAGTCTGCTGCTTTTAAAGCTCAAAGTGCAATATATGAAAACTTGAAGCAGTAATTGATGTTAAAAGACCAGTGGGGTAAATAAATGATTCTGTACATATGCGCATTGAATTTTATTATGTTATAAGTGGATTACTCTTTTTCTGCTAAGATTATTCTTTCTGTCCACTTGGATTACACTTTTTCCTTGCCATGGGTTGGCATGTATGCATGTAGAGAAATTTTATGAGAAACATAAATTAAAGACTTTTAGTGAATTATAAACATTTTTCAGTATTTGCAACAAGTCTATACAGGCTGGTTGAGATAATGTATCTATGGAAGTAACTCATGTGGAGACAGCCATGTAGAATTTTACAAACACAATGTTTTTGAGTTTATTTGTTTGTTTTGTATATGTTTTGTATTTGCCTTTGAAAAAGACTCATTAAGAGTTGAAAGCGCTCAGCTCAGGCTAGTTACTATTTTTGCACTGTTCATCATCAGTTTTTTGCTTATATATATATATATATATATATATATATATATATATATATATATATATATATATATATATATATATATATATATATATAATATTAGAAACATTGTTTCAATCCTGAAGAAGCATCTTTATGTTTGAGTTCTGGAAATTCTTTTTGGCTGTCAGTCATTGATAAACATTACAATAAAATTACTGAAGTCCAACTTTTTTTTTTTTTGCTCAGGGTAAAATTCTTTGGAATGTCATCCAATTATACATTTTTTGAGCATCAGTAAAGAGTTATTGCTACTGTTCAATTCAGCCTTTTGCATCAAGGAAACCATTTTCTGTTTACACTTATTTAAGTAAAACATGGAAGCAAAATTTGCACAAGGATTTATTTAATATTTTTCATGTTCAAATTTAATTCTAAATTTGTTATTAGAATTTTCAGTGTTTCTTATAGAGATATATCAGTTTGATCTTGTCCAATGCAGAATTCTAATATAGGAGTTTTTAGTCCAAAATCATGTGGCTGATAATTACATAATAGCAAAAGCATTAAAAATTTAGAAAATTGGATGGAGTACAAAAATTGAAATGTGTGTACCATGTTTGGTTATGGTGTGAAGTTGTTAACATAGTATTGTACAGAAATCTCAGCAAAATTTTTTCTTTGCATTCAATAGACTTTATGACTAAACTAGTCAATTGTCAGAACGTAGCTGGCGACACTCCTCTACATCTCCTAAGTCATCATGAAAAGTGCTACCTTTTTGTAAAATCTCTGCTCAGTGATGGAAAACCAGATGTCTCCATTAGAAATAAAAAGGTAAGATAAGTTCTTGTTTTTCTGTTCGGGATTGATTTGCAGTGATCAAACTCCATGCTGGAAATAAAGTTAAAGCAATTTCTCATTCAATTGGTATGTTAGTATGTACTTAAATTTAACAGAAAGCATCCAGGTTTGAAGACTGATTATATTTGTACAAATAATACAGAAATGTCATCAAATATGGCCACTGTTACTAAAATTAGGAAAAACCAGTACATGGTCCATCAGCAAATGCTATTTTTGAAATTTTCTCAAACCCACCAGACCAAGTTTAACCAAACATGGTAAAGAGCATCTTGGCATCCAGGTCTCTAAGAGACAAATGTTGATCATCCTGGCATAATGGTCTTTTGATACAAATGATTAGCATCAAGGACTTTGAGGTCGAGATGCATGATGAGCATCAAGGACTTTTTAGGTCAACACATCAGGTTGACACAAATGATGATGATATGGCATACAAATATGGCTGCCATTGAAAAAATACAAAAGTCTTTAAATAACTTCAAAAGTACTAAACAGAATTTAATCATATTTGATAGGATCTTTGCTTGACTTCTTATGAGATTTATTCAAATGATGCCAAAACACCATTTAATATGGCCATCATTACTAAAAATAGAAAAGACTTTTAAATAGCTTTTTCTTGGAACAGAATTGGGCCACACTTGATAGAAAACATCTTGGGACAAAAACCTTTCAGATTTTTACAAATGATGCCAATAAAGAACTTTCAAATTGTAGGTCTGATGATGATCTGCCATCAAATATGGCTGTTATTACTTGAAATGAATAATAACTTTAAATGGCTTCTTCACAAAAATCACTTGACAGAATTTAACCAAATTTAAAAGAAAGCATTGTGGCATATAGGTCTTTAATTTTGTAACAATTATTATTGGTCGTTAAATACAGCCATTCTTTCTAAAAATAGAAAATCCATTAAACAGCTTCTCAAAAACTGCTTATCAAAATTTGACCAAATTTTACAGAAAGCATTCTGGCATGATGGCATGAAGGGTGTTTAAGTTGGAACAAATCTACCATTCAATATGGCTGTTAGTACTAAAAATAGAAAAGCCTTAGTGTCTGAAAAAAAGGTGCAAGCAGACTGATCAGATTTGAAAGTGTCCTAATTGATTGGTGTGAATGATTCTGTTCTGACAAGTTGGAAAACAACTATAAAAAAAAACACTTAAGAATTTGACCAACCTTGACACAGAGTGTACTGGCATATGGGCCTTTCATTAGTATACAAATGATCCTGACATGATACAGAAAAATTAAAGAAACCCTGGAATGATCATTTCCATAACATGTGCAATCAACAGCATTGGAAGACATTTCGACAGAAATCATGTCTCAGACTTTCATGGACATTTGGCTGTTAGGCATTTATTAGCCATTTGAGTGATCTCAGGTCTGCTTGGGTTGCTAGTTAGACTTTTTCTTATCAGATCTATTAGTGTTCTATGTTTTATTATCCTGTTATAAGTCATGCTTATTGTGTTAAAATAGTATCTATTTGTTTACATTTGCTTGTCAAGGCCATAAAGAGTTTGAGATATTTGAATGGAAATTGTTTTGCCCAGTTTCATATTGTATCCAGTTGGTGTGTCATGTACCATAGATACGCCCTCTGCCTCAAGGTTAAAGATCACAGCAAAGGAAAATATAATTCTGTATCCTCTTCAGGGAAATTGTTTTGCCCAGTTTCATATTGTATCCAGTTGGTGTGTCATGTACCATAGATACGCCCTCTGCCTCAAGGTTAAAGATCACAGCAAAGGAAAATATAATTCTGTATCCTCTTCAGGGGTATAATTGTAACATTGTACAATTGTATAATTGTAACATTGTATAATTGTAACATAGTACATTGTATAATTGCAACATTCACTGGTATATTTGTAACATTCACTGGTATAATTGTAACATTCACTGGTGTAATTGTAACATTCACTGGTGTAATTGTAACATTCACTGGTGTAATTGTAACATTCACTGGTATAATTGTAACATTCACTGGTATAATTGTAACATTCACTGGTGTAATTGTAACATTCACTAGTATATTCATAAGTATATATCACTGTGAGAAAAAATATATATTATTGACCTCTATCCATGTATAGGTAAAACTTTTAACTTTTATACCAGTGAAACTTACAGCCTGCTATCTCTTGGCATATTCAGAATCCTAACTGCCCATAGGTAAAGGTCACAAAAAAGGGTCATATAAGTAAATGGCCAGTTTCCTCATCTATTCTGTCACTTTTTTGTACCGTTTATATATTTTCATAATATTTTACCCAGATTCACACATTATATTATACAATAGACAAGTTCCTAGCTCAAACAGTCCATTGTAGGGAAAAGGTCATGTACCATTTGTGGAAATATATATGGGTGGTGGTTTGGTGAGTAGTGTAGTTTTGACAAATTAATGAAAGTGTCCCATATTGACCAGTTCCACAGACCCATTAACATTTTGAGGCTTAAAATGAATGTTTTAGATGAACAATGCTAATTTTGATACATTTAATACCAATTTGTGATCTGAAATTTGCAGCTAGATAGGAGCATTTTTTCATTATGATGTACTACCTTAATGATAACATTACAAAATTTACAACATAGGTAGAGTGTATTATGTTATCCTGTTGTTCATCTGTCTGCTTATTACCAGTTTGGTTTCTCCACTAATAATTTAGTTGTTTAACATCTACAATCACCAAACTTTGTGGATGGCTTAGGGTAAGGAAAAACCTTGTCACTATCAGGTTGAAATGTCAAGGTAAGGTCACTGAATGAAACAAGGAAAACTGTTCCACTCAATAATTCAAGATCAGCACCATCAACAGGTACCAAAGTTGGTGCATAGCTTCAGGGCTTTTAATAGGATTTTAAGATGATGAGTCCTGAACTCATAACTCTGGAACTCAGGAGTCCCAAGTATCTTTCAAAGAGTCCCTCATTTTCAGTAGGATAGTATTCCAACTCTATGGTTTTAAACTGAGTAACATAAAATAGTGAAAACCAACAAGATTAGTAAAGTTCAACAAATAATTTTTTTTTAATACGAAGTGAAAATTTAAAAAGAGTATTCTGAATTAAATTGCAAATAGTCCTAAAAATTCTATCACAAGTTCAAAAGTATAGAGTTCCAAATGATTTCCAATATTAATTGTGCTGATGCTCAAGTATAGTGTTGATAGGTTAACAAGCTTGATGTATCACAATTATATAATTCAAATATCTCTAAAAGAATTAACAGTAATAATCAATAAGGAATTTTGTAATTGTATTGAAAAATTTAAATAAGAAAATCCCCTCAAATTAAAACTGAACATAACCAAAAGACTGATTCCACTTCAGATGTTAAGATAGGAATGAGTAGATCTGATAAAAAACATTATTATTGAAACCTAAGACACATGGAGGGAAACAGGATGAGGGTCAAAAGTTAATTTCTAGAACATTCTAGTTCATCAACAAGATAAGGTGTATTACTTAAAGTTTAGTAAAAGAACATGGCAAGCTAAAGTGAATGTTAAATTTCAACATTACACATATAAAGTTCTAAAAATGTTTATCCATACAACAATCTTTAAAAAAACCCAACAATAATAATGTTGTCAACAGTTAATTTAAATCCTGAGTTGATCACTTAGAATGAAAAAAAATTAATGAAAAAATATACCAAGCAGCATATGTGCAAAAAAGCAAATTTAGATTAAATATGTTAATTAGTAAACAGTGTTAAGTGCCTTAAGAGTTGACCGTGAGGAGTAGATGTGAGATATGACAGTCTTTATAGAAAAGATGACTGAATATTGGTACCTGTACAGCACATAAATACATGTAGCCTGAAACTGCAGATATGAATAGTTGTCAGGATGAATTTACACAATTGTTACTGATACTTGGGTATCACCAGTCAAAGGTCATTTTCACCTAATGGTTTTTTTTTTTTGGTTTTGTTTGGGGTGTTTTCAATACTTTTTTTGCAAAAAGTCTATTTCCTGAAAATGAAAACAGATTTTGCTAACCCATATATATATATATATATATATATATATATATATATATATATATATATATATATATATATATATATATATATATATGTATGTATGTATGTATAATATACATGCTTTTCTGCTCTCTTAAAAAAAAGTCTTTATGTGATGCTGCAGTGCTTTGCAGAATCACCCATAATTAAATAGCAGTTATAATTGCCAGATATTTATGATTGGACAACGTTGCCACTCACTGAAGGAAATTATATTTTGTAATTTTGTAAAATAAGATTAGCTTTGCATCACACACCTGGCCCAAACATATAGATTGCTTTCACTTTGGGAAGGAAGAAGCTTGTCAGTTTGGGAACCAAAATGTCAAAAGGTCACTGATTAAAATAAGAGAATGATTCCTGCACAAGCTATCTGCACAGATTATTCAACATATGGCTGGATACACCATTCACTTTACTCTTATCTAGTTCATAAAATATGTTTGAGAGACCTTTCTAAAGTAGACGGTTTCAAAACTCATATATTCTAACAGTAATGAAGGCAGTTTTCAGCACAAATTCATTACATTTTTTTTTAAGCTATTGCTTCAATTGAGGCAAAATGTTGCCCCACTAACTATCATATTTGGTTCCCTAGGATCTGACCCCTTTGGACATTGCAATCACTTGTGGCACAATGAAAATATCAAGTATACTGACCTCATATAGTCAGACTTCAGGGAAACCAGCAAAAAGCCCAGACCAGGGAGAAGTGGAACTAAATGACACTGTGAAGATTATTGATGACAGTGAAGATGAGGAAAAGCCACAAAGAAAAAAACCAAAGGTAATCGTTGTAATCTCATTCAGAAAATTTGGTTATGAAAGTTGACTACTTAGTAATTTGTTTGTTTTTTTTTTACTTTTTGTGGTATACACACTGAATTATGTTAAGATCCTTGTGTACTTTTCTCTGCATATGATTCACATTAATTGTACAAAAACATAGATGCATTTCAAAAATTTAAAGTTGAAGCATTTTAAGCTGTGTTCTGTTTTAGAGCTAATTTTAAACTGGTGTAACAATTGTATTCTACATAACTCTTTAAAATAATAGTCATACTGGCGAATTCCACTCCAGTTGTCCAGGTTATCTAGCTGAGTATTCAGGTGATCCAGACATTTAAGATTCAAAGTACAGGAAGTATTCATTACACTCATTAATATGATGGAATGGTTTTGAAAATGAGGCCACTATTTGTGTATTGGTTTTGAAAATGAGGACCCTGTATGTGTTTTGGTTTCATATTTTAAACACTAAAATGTTCATATGTTTGTTTTCGGTTTTGATGGATATCATTTGATGGTTGTATGGACAGCAAGGTGGATAACTAAAATGATCATGATTAGATTGTATGATGGTGATGCTGGGATATAAGAACATGTGATCTGTTCTGTAATCTGATTACCTTAATGTCAATAATCAGTCAGCAAATTAGAAGTGTGTGGTAATAATAGTATATCGGTTTACTGTGGTATTTTTCCCTGGTGGTACAGACCACTGTATGTTTAATTGTACCAGTACTTTGGTGTTTTACATCAGTAAAGAATATAAGAAATTCCCACGTAATTTTATTGTGAATTTAAAGCATGACGTGACAAAATAATTTTAAAAAAGTTTTTTTTGCAAAACTTGTTTTGGTCACAAATTAATTTTGAATATCTCAAATATAATTATATTCATGATCTTCTAATCAAACGTTTGACACAGGTCTCAATGTGGTGGCCAAATGGTATGTTGCGAAAGATATTCTTTTCAAATCTAATGTTTTGGAAAAATTTTGGATTAAAAAAATGTTTTTGTTATTTTCTAGCATGTGTTAATGTGTTAAGGATATGTATTCATTTGTAATTATACAATGGTTAATATATGTTTAATGCAAATTCATAGAATATAAGGTAATGACGTTTTAATTTTTGGGGGTTGTGATTTACTTTTAAGAATAGATATGATATTTTATTTGTCTCAGGTAATTTATTTTTCAAATAATATAATGCATATGATATGCATTATTTTGATATAAAACATTGCATGGTATTTTTTTCAGATATTGATAGTATTAATTTTTCTCTAAAGTGGCATCTGACCCCTGTCTCAAAACATTTAATTGTTGGAAAATTTTTAAAACCTCACCATAGGGCAGAACGTTTATGATGTTATCTGTCTGCATAAAAACTTTTGCAGTTTAAACTTTTTGAATGGCATGCACTAGTGGTAAAGAGAACTTGGATAAGGAGGATGTCTTTTGATTTGAGGGTCAAAAGGTAAAAGATCCACATAACTCTTACCAAAATAAGAGAAAATAGTTTCTGTGCAATAATTATAAGTTATGTGCTTGTACGGGAAAATATGAATGTGTAATACTGCATGATTTTGGGAGTGCAGCATTAATCCAAAACAAATGAGTTAATATTTTCTCATACAAATGCAGGAACCTTTTAAATTATTTGCGCACTTTGTTTTTCTACCTAAGGCTTAATTATAGACAAAAACACTAAAAGAAACTAGGTGATTGAATTTATGCTGCATTAAAAAAAAATAAACTCACAACCATAAATTCATAAATACACAATAACAATATTAAAGCACACAATGCACTGCCAGTGACCTTCGAATTTTATTGCATGCTCTACATTAATTTAAGAAAGATTGTCATTTTGGTCTGCTTAAAATTGAAATTTAGTTACTTTGTGAATGAATGCATATTAATCAACTTTTCTAGCTGGTCTGGAATGGATGTATTTTTTTTTACCCAATTCTACTAAATTCTGCTTTTCTGCTTGTGATGGACTGGATTTATTAGCTGTGTCACTTGTGTACAAGTATATGAGATTTGAGCAGGGTGGGACCCACCTTGATGTGGGAAAGATATGAACTCAATTGAAATTATTAAAAAGTTGAATATCATGTTTGTTTCTTTTGAGTACAGTAAGGAGAATATGAATGTAGTTAAAAATTCTTTATCAAAATTACAATACAAGTTTTGCAGTGTGTAATTTTTAGAATCTATGACATGGTGGCACTCACCAGTTATTATGTACTTTTGAGAGAGTGATGTATGTAAGGTGAAGTTGTTTGCATTTTAAACATGCACAGTGGAGAGAATGTTTGTATACCTATATACTACTTTCATGTAATGTGGATGAAATTTCTTTGGATATTGTACTTTTGGAAATTTTAAATGATCTTAGGACACTGCTAACTAAAATGACTGCTCCCTTGTGCTCCAAAAATCAACCTAAATTTGTCTAAAGTACACTATTCTTGGCAGCTATTAAAATATGGAAAATGAATTTTGCCAAACTAGATAATACCAGCTTTTAAAAGTGCAAGGACTGAATTACCAAATACATAAAATGTAAAAAAAGTTATCGGCTCTTTTTATTTACAATTTACCTCTGAAGTTCGAGAAGTGAAAATGAGCAAGTAGAGCTAGCACTTTTTTGAAAGGTGCACATTTGGAGTAAGGCCAAGCTGTATACTCTCTAACACATATTACACCCATCAATCATACATCAAAATAAAGGGAATGAAAGGTTCTTTGAACAACACCTAAGATATATAAAGTCTCTTTTAAATAACCAGTATAACTAGTGAGGAAACCCGGGGAAACTCTTTTTCTTTAAAATTTTAACCCTATGCTAAATACGAAACTGTAGAGCGCCACCCATATCTCATGTAATTAAGATTTACAGAATTGACTAAAAAAGTACATTTTGAAGAAAGTCAGGATGCAAAATTATTAAGTATATGTTAAGCCATTCTTTATACTAGCTAAAGTAGACATATTTATGAATTGCCAATTTGCATGCTCTTATGCTCTTTGAAGGGAGCCCAGCTAAGTAATGACCTCTACTATAGTATGTTACGGTTTCTATCACTTGCCTAAATCCAAAACATATCAAAAAAGTTAACATGGAAAATTGCAAACCAGATGGTGTGTAACAGTCAATTCAGCCAGTAGAAATAGGAATTTTTCATCCTCTTGTCTTATTGACTTAGAGGTCTTTACTTTTCTGCCAAAACCTTCAGTTGCATTTTTTTTCTTGAATTGAGTACTTTGGCTTATAAAAAATATGTCTGTTAGATATGTGATAGTGCTTTCCATCAATATGCTTTTCTATGCTTTTTCTTTATTCCCCAGAGAGCACTGGTCATAGTTTGAATTGTTCCATTTACAAAAAGTTACATACATTTCTCATTTATAACCATTTAATAATACAGCATAGCTCGTGTTTGTTGTGGACATTGTGAATATCATGTTCATTATTTGCTTGTTTGAAAGTTTCATTATGTCTCTGTAAACTCATCCATATTATTCTTTTTATCATCTCTACTTTTATCTTTAGTTTATCCCCAAATAAATTAAATAAACTAAGACCTAAAGCATCTACTACAGAAGTGTACATTGTTTACAGAGTATTTCCTAATACACTATACAGTAGAACTTGTCTTGAAAGACCACTCCTTCTGCCAAACAACATTGGTCTCTCAAGATAGGTGGTCTCTCATAGCAGGTCATAACAAAATATATTTGGTAAATTTGTGCATGGAGATCCTGGTCTCTCAAAACAGGTGGTCTTTAATAGCAGTGGTCTCTCATGACAGGTTTAACTGTACTATTTTTGGATGTGTTTCAGGCAGTATGAAGCTATGCAGTATGGACAATATTCACAATGTAAAGTCAACAGAAAAAAATGAGCATATAATAATGTTAGTTCTACATCACATGGCTAGAAAAAAACTTTGTGGATGGCAGATATATGGGGAAAAGAGAAATCTTACTGATTTGGGGTCACAATGTCAAAGGTCACACTGATTTAAGATCAAAGGTCAAACAATTTTGACTGAAAAAAAAAAAGAAAAATGATTTTCACATGATGACATTATTTCTACATAATAGACTTTAACTAAACTTTATGTTGTCTTGCAGTTAAGATAAGAAGCTTCTCAATTTTGGCATAAAAAGGTCAATGTCACTAAGACTGAAACAAGAAAAATGGTTTATGCACAAAAATTTTAATTGTCAGTCATATACCTTTTTGGATGAATTACACAGTGGTTAGAAAGAAGCCTGCTGAGTTTGGGGTAAAAAGGTCAAATGTAAAGGCCACTTTAACTGAAAAAGACCTTGACCAGTGTTTGTGGAGGGCTTGTATTTATAATATGGAAGATGCCTATTGATTTGTCATTGTGGCTCAAGCAAAAATGGGTTTTTACCAAACCTTTTGTTGGTTAAGTTCCTTGACCAAATCTTGTTAATGGCTTGTACTTTGTGTAATAAAGTTACATAGGTCTGATGATCAGAGGCCGTGGCCATGGTAAATCTAATGGGAAAATATTATGCAATGATTATCACCTGGCAGTATGACCAGGTGAACTTACATCAGTTGTATCTATTATGCATCCCATATCATCTGTTTACAGGTGCATTTTTTGGATTGTTTGCCAAAAACTATTCAAAAGACTTTAACCAGATTTAATACGAAAGATATATGTATCAAATGAAATTTGATGGCCCAATTATGATGCATATATAGATTATCTCAGTTTTAGCTCACCTTGCCACATTTGCTATTGTAGACTTCCCAAAAACCACTTGACCAGTCTGGATAAACCTTGACATGAATGTTTCTTAGGACATGGTCTACCAAAATTATGTTTGGGGTGGCTCCCTTAACAACAGTTTGATTTCCATAATAACTACAGTGAAAACCTATTTTCAGCTTCTTCTCCAGAACATTTGAGCCAGTCTTTGATCAACACTCAATATAAAACTTTCTTAGGATATGCCTTATAAACATTTTTTTTGGGGTGACTCCCCCTAGTTTCAAGGTGTAAAACATATCTTTGAGTTTTTCTGTAGAAAAAATATGCCATTTTTTAAAATCAAACTACATATGAATATTTCTCTTCTTGATAGAGTTGTGCCAGGTGTTGCTCTCCATGCAGCAGACTGGCTTCCATAGTGACCAGGTGGAAAACCTGTTTTCAACTTCTTCTCCAGAACAGATGAAGAGATTTTATTAAAGCTTTGTTGGAATGTATTTTGTAGACATGTGCAATGTTTTAATTTGGGATGGCTTCACTAGCACTGCTGTGACTTCCTTAGCAACTATGTGTCAAAACTATTGACTTTTTCTCTTGAAGAGTCAATTTTGATCAAACTTGGTGAGAGTGTTTCTTAAGACATGCTTTATAAAGATTTGCATGGAATAGCTCCTGTGGGAGAATTTGTTTTCAAATTTATCTGTAACAGTTAAGACATTTTCAATCAAATTTGATAGGAATGTGTATTATGGCATTCTTTATCCGAAGGTTATGGCACAAGCAGCACTGTAGCTAATCTTACATATATATGGAAAACATGTTTTCAACTTTTTTCCAGAACAGCTGGTCCAGACTTAAGAAGACTGAGTAAAGTTGGTAGAAATGTTTCTTAGGATATGCTCTATCAAAATTGTGATGGAAGTTGCTCCCATAGCAATGGCATGTCTGCCTTAGTGACCAGGGAAAATTCTATTTTCAACATTTGTAGAACAGATGAGCAACTCGGATCAAGCTTGTTTGGAATATTTCATAGGACATTATATATTAGAACTGGTTCTGCTTTCAAAACAACCTATCAAGAGCTGACCCAGTTTTGATCAAATTTGGTTTCTTCGATATACACTATCAGATTCATGTGCAAGATAATGCGAGTCATGATGCAGTTTCAGTAGCATCCATGTTGAAATATTTCTTCCAGTCACTTTTTTAGAATGAGCCAGTTTTGATTCATTTGGGTATGAACAATTCCTAGGGCATTTCCTATCACATTTTTGCTTTTCTTTTTGGCTGGGTCTTTATCATTTTTGTGGCTTCCATGCCAACTAAAGGAAAACGTTTTCAGCTGCTTCAGAATCAATTTATGCCATATTACTACTATTTTGGCATTTTTGACAAATCTTTGCAAGATATGTTATTTCATGCCCATTGATATCAGACACATTAAGACCAACAAATGCAAGATGAGTAATATCTGGACCATTTTGATTAATGTATGCCAAATGAGTGATATCCATTTAGACCAATGTATGCCATATAGGTGATACCTGGACCAATTTTGACTAATATATGCCAGATGAGTGATATCATGTCCACTTAGACCAATGTATGCCATATAGGTAATATCTGGACCAATTTTGACTAATATATGCCAGATAAGTGATATCATGTCCACTTAGAGCAATATATTTCATATGGGTGATATCAGGCTGATATGACCAATATATATCAGATGAATTATATCAGGCCCGATACTACCAACATATGCCAGATGAGTGATATCAGGCCCAATTAGACCATTGTATGCCAGATGAGTGATATCAATCCCATTTGATATCATGTCCATTAAGACCAGTGTATGCAAGATGAGTGATATCAGGTCCATTTAGACCAGTGCATACATGCCAATCATTATGCCTTTGGCATAATCATTACTTTTTTTTCCACTAAATTAAGCCAAATGCGTAAATGTACTTCAATTACGCTTTTTCGGTATATCCTCCTCCCAAAAAAATTAATAATTTGTTTTCTCATCTTTATTAACATCCCACTAATCACACAAAATATATTCTGGAAATGATGGCTTCTGAGTAACCATGACATAAAAGTACACTTGTCGGTAGACTAGCGGTGACTTTCCTTAGTGTTATGTTCTATTTATATCAGCTGCCCCATTTCCAGGAAGACCTCTGTTTCTATTTATAGCACCTGTCTGGCTTAGGACATAACAGACTGGTTTTCTAAATATTAATCTTTGCTCACACATTCTTTGTTAAAAAATAAGGTGAGGTACAGCACCATTCTGTAGGAATTTGACGGGAAAAAGTTGTCCTATTTATTCTAGTCGATTCGTATGTTAAAGTAAAAATGTTTCTCAAATGATTTCCCAGATGGATTAGAAAGATAAAAACGACTCAGAGATGAATACATGAATCACACAATACAGTGCCGTTCTAGGGTAGTCACACCCAAAGCAAGGCTGTGTGGAAAGGATTTTAATATTGGTCATAGTGTAAAACAAAGATGCCTTGAATTAGCTCATTTTGCTAACTCCAATACTCAGGTAACTTCTTTTTTACAGCAGAACTAAATTGTGGAAATGAATTTTATAAATGCAGTGACCTTATTTGCTGAGCTCTTAATAAAATACTGACAGTGGTATAATACAGCTTTGGTCCTTTGTTCAAACGGATGATTCCTGATGCCAAAATTGTGGAAAATATGCATGTGTTTTGTATATATACGCATTGAATTTTTTTATGTTATATGTGGATTATGCTTTTTCTGCTCAGATTACTCCTTATGTCCACTTGGATTAGCTTTTTCCTCTCCAGGGGTTGGCATGTATGCTAATGTATGCCAGATAAGTGTTACCATGCCCACTTGGATCTCTTGTTCATTAGTCTTTGAACCCAGTGGATTTTGAGCATTTTTAAACCACGTTGGCACAATTACACTGCTTGACCTGTCCAAATTAAATTTGAATATCCTGTTAATATGCATCCATAGATAACCTGAGTGAATGTCTGTACTATTTAACTTTGAAAGTTTTTAGAAATATGTTTTTCTACAGTTTTCTTTTCAACTTTTTTACTGCAATTGAGATACATGTTATACACAGATTTAGTTCTCTTGCTAAATAGAATGCCAAGGCAAGGTTAATTCAAAATATGCATATAAAGTTATCTTTGTAAACTGTATTTGGAAGGTTAATTTTGAGTAACACCATATATACTTGCATATAAGTGGAGTCAAACTGAAAACAATAAAGGTTGTGATCTGCCATAGCAAAATGTGGTTACACATCAGAGTCTATGTTTTTTTGTTTTCCTGATTACTCCTAACAAAATGCACAGATCTAGATCTGCCGGCACATTATACAATGGCAGATCTGGGTCTGTGCAGTTTGCAGTTGAACTGGACTTATAAGTGAGTATATATGATAGATCAAAGATAACAGTTTGTGATGTAAACCTCTCCCTCAATAACACACCTATATATGTTAATTAGTGGAAAGGGTAGGTGTGTTTGCAACTTCAATAAGACATACAAATTATAATCTCCTTCATCCTACACAATTATTTGTTCAAAGCATTTTGATAATAATCAAAATTAGGTCTTAAGAAATAAATTATAGTCAATAAACTGGTGATAGACTATTAATATAAATGAAGTTGGAATTGCTATCCTTTCAAGATATGAGCATTGGTAACCATCATGAGTTAATGCCAAAACAACTTAAGCTTCTTAGCAAATGATACCCTCATAAACTGTCAAACTCATGAATATATCTGCACTGAGTAATTCCTCAACATAGTGATTTTAAATATCAGCATACACATCATCAAAGTACAGATTATCTAAGCACATATTATCAAGGTATGGATTATCAAAGTACAGATTATCATGGTATGGATTATCAAAGTACAGATTATAAAGATATGGATTATCAAAGCACATATTATCACAGTATGGATTATCAAAGTACATATTATCAAGGTATGGATTATCAAAGTACAGATTATAAAGATATGGATTATCAAAGTACATATTATCAAGGTATGGATTATCAAAGTACAGATTATCAAGATATGGATTATCAAAGTACAGATTATCAAGGTATGGATTATCAAAGTACATATTATCAAGGTATGGATTATCAAAGTACAGATTATAAAGATATGGATTATCAAAGTACATATTATCAAGGTATGGATTATCAAAGTACAGATTATAAAGATATGGATTATCAAACTACATATTATCAAGGTATGGATTATCAAAGTACAGATTATCAAGATATGGATTATCAAAGTACAGATTATCAAGGTATGGATTATCAAAGTACATATTATCAAGGTATGGATTATCAAAGTACAGATTATAAAGATATGGATTATCAAAGTACATATTATCAAGGTATGGATTATCAAAGTACAGATTATCAAGATATGGATTATCAAAGTACAGATTATCAAGGTATGGATTATCAAAGTACATATTATCAAGGTATGGATTATCAAAGTACAGATTATAAAGATATGGATTATCAAAGTACATATTATCAAGGTATGGATTATCAAAGTACAGATTATCAAGATATGGATTATCAAAGTACAGATTATAAAGTTATGGATTATCAAAGTCAGATTATAAAGATATGGATTATCAAAGTACATATTATCAAGGTATGGATTATCAAAGTACATATTATCAAGGTATGGATTATCAAAGTACATATTATCAAGGTATGGATTAACAAAGTACAGATTATAAAGATATGGATTATCAAAGTACAGATTATAAAGATATGGATTATCAAAGTACATATTATCAAGGTATGGATTATCAAAACACAGATTATAAAGATATGGATTATCAAAGTACAGATTATCTAGGTATGGATTATCAAAGTACAGATTATCAAGGTATGGATTATCAAAGTACAGATTAACCAAGTATGGATTATCAAAGTACATATTATCAAGGTATGGATGATCAAAGTATAGATTATTTAAAGAATGATGAAGCATGACATTAAGTAGTTAGAATACAAATTCTTATGTACAGAATGAAGTGGGTTCCATGATAATGATTAATTTTACCTTTGTTTATCAATCAGAGGACCTCCATGGCAGTCAAGACCTGTCAGACATCCCCTCAAAAATGGTAAGTTTACACTTGTAACCTTTTAATAAACAGCCATATATATTGGTATCCAGATAGCCATATGGGTAATTTTTGTTGTTGTGAGCTTTTAAGTCTTTATTTCAACATAAGATGGGTTATATAATGAGACTAGGTGGAGGAAGAACCCAGTGAAAACCAGGGAAGAATCGTTGACTCATGGAAAGCTACTGGCAAGCTTTCACACCTACCCATGTTGGCTGGTTGTGAAACTCAAACCCAGCAGACAGAGGTGACATGTCAGTGAATGGTAAATGCAAGCGACTTAGACTAATTAGCCAACTGGGGACCGCAGTATGTATTAGTATCAGTGCACCAGAATGTTAAGACAACCATATATTTTAGTATCCAAACAGTTTTTTGCTTTGTATAAAAAACATCTATACTAGAATCAAGACAACCATATGTATTAGTATAAAATCAGTCATATTTTTGGCATAAAGACAGTCATATGTATTAATATAAGACAGTCATATATATTAGTGTAAAGATTGTCATATGTATTAGCATAAATACTGTCATAAGACAGTCATATCTATTAGTATAAAGACTCATGTATTAGTAAAAAGACTGTCATATGTATTAGTGTAAGGACAGCAATAGTATAAAGATGCAGCTGTATTAATATCAAGACATATCTGTAATATATATCAAGACACATCTTTATTAGTGCAAAGTCAGCCACATGTACTAGTATAAAGAAGTCAGCCACATGTATTATTATAGAAGTCAGCTACATGTATTAATATAGAAGTCAGCCACATGTTTTAATATAGAAGTCAGCTACATGTATTAATATAGAAGTCAGCCACATGTATTAATATAGAAGTCAGCCACATGTATTAATATAGAAGTCAGCCACATGTAAATTATATATAAGTCAGCCACATGTATTAGTATAAAAGAAGACAGCCACATGTATTAATATAGAAGACAACCACATGTATTAATATAGAAGACAGCTACATGTATTATTATAGAAGTCAGCCACATGTCTTAGTATAAAGAAGACAGTGACATGTATTAGTATAAAGAAGACAGCCAGAGGTATTAATATAGAAGTCTGCCACATGTATTAGTATAAAGAAGCCAGTGACATGTTTTAGTATAAAGAAGACAGTGACATGTATTAGTATAAAGAAGACAGCCACATATATTAGTATAAAAAAGAGCCACATGTATTAATTTAGATGACAGCCACGTGTATTAATATTGAAGACAGCTATGTGTATTGATATAGAAGTCAGCCACATGTCTAAGTATAAAGAAGACAGTGACATGTATTAGTATAAAGAAGACAGTGACATGTATTAGTATAAAGAAGACAGCCACATGTATTAGTATAAAGAAGACAGTGACATGTATTAGTATAAAGAAGACAGTGACATGTATTAGTATAAAGAAGTCAGCCACATGTATTAGTATGAAGAATACAGCCACATGTATCAATATAGAAGACAGCCACATGTATTAATATTTAAGACAGGCACATGTATTAATATAGAAGACAGCTAAATGTATTAATATAGTAGTCAGCCACATGTCTTAGTATAAAAAAGACAGTGACATGTATTAGTATAAAGACAGCCAAATGTATTAATATAGAAGTCAGCCACATGTATTAATATAGAAGTCTGCCAACAACCACATGTAATAATATAGAAGACAGCTACATGTATTAATATAGAAGTCTGCCACATATATTAGTATAAAGAAGACAGTGAATTGTATTAGTATCAAGAAGACAACCACATGTATTTCACAATGTTTTTATAATGAAAACAAGTCCACATGAAAATTCTTTTTTTTGTGTTAGTGTTGCTTATGTTAGGGTTTCACTATTATACTCATTTTAATGGGTTTTCCAAGTGAAGAAATCTGTGTTAAGCAGCAATATAAGGGAGTGTCTTTTGGCCAAATTTTGCAGTAATGGATTAATGTATTAGGCAGCAACATCAGTGCCATATGTTTTTTGGCCAAATTTTGCAGTAATGGCATCTTATCCACTTTCACAATTAATTGATGTTTAATGTAAAAACAGTTGACCTTTCAATCAGTCAGTACAAAACATTGTTCATACTCATTGCCGTACTGAAAATGTCTAAATAAAATGAGTCTAAATAGAACCTGCTGCTTCGACCAGTAATGCCAAGTATTATTCAAATATTACCCAAGTAGCAAATCTAAATTGCAAAAAATGGCATTTATTGTATAATAATACAAAATCCTATTAATAAATTCATAACTTAGTCTTTCTCCTATTTCACAACATGTATTTAGTTGGGCTGGTGTTCTTAATACCAAGAACAGTTTGTCATTGCATTTAAATTTTTTGCCTTTTTTTTTTGTTGCATCAGTAGTTTGAATCTCATTATGACATTATGCATTCTCAGTCACAATGACTTTCAGAAGATAATTGGCTTCCACACAATATAGTAGTTCAACATTATAGATCTGGACCAATCTATAAGATGGCTTGCACTTCAGGTAAAGAAGAATTGTATTGATTTTGGGTTCAAAAGGTTTAAAAATATCAGAAAGAAGAAAAGTGATTTCTGCACTTAAATTTAGGTATTGTGCCTGGAGCACTATTAACATAGGGTGGGTATATAATAACATACATTTCACTGTATCAGTTCATTATGGTACCCCTACTTTCATCTGGTAGAAAGAGAGCCATGGTAGCTGAGTTTGTTCAGTACCCACCAAGGCCCACAAAAACCATCCAGGGTCATCTGCATCAGGGTGTCATTGGCAAAGGCCCATAACTCCCATTTCCTCTGCTTGATATAGCCCAGTGTTAATGCCCTTGTCACCAACAAAAACAAATTCATATTGTGTAAAAATATTTCATGTTTAATGTCTTTATAATATTTATGTACAAATGGATGCATGCATGCATCTATGTATATATCCATGCATGGATGTCTCGATGAATGGATGGATGGATGAAGATGGTTTGAATGATATATCAACACAGTACAGTCTATATAGTTCTAGTTAAAAAAACCCCAAAGAACATTAATTAGAAAGGATTCCAAGCTTTTAAAGTCAAAATCACTTAAGTTGCAATTTATTTTCACTTTTAAAAACATTTACACCAGATTTTAAGATGGTTTAAATGATATATCAACACAGTACAGTCTATATAGTTCTAGTTAAAAAAAACCCAAAGAACATTAATTAGAAAGGGTTCCAAGCTTTTAATGTCAAAATCACTTAAGTTGCAATTTATTTTCACTTTTAGAAAGCATTTACACCAGATTTTAAGATGGTTTAAATGATATATCAACACAGTACAGTCTATATAGTTCTAGCTAAAAAAACCCCCAAAGAACATTAATTAGAAAGTGTTCCAAGCTTTTAATGTCAAAATCACTCAAGTTGCAATTTACTTTCACGTTTAAAAAAAGCATTTACACCAGATTTTAAGGTCTGTTGTTGATAAAAACTATGTCTCTATGTTTGCTAAATATCTATAGTTGTCCACACTCGTAGAAAAGCTGATTTCAAATTATTTATTTCCAGCAAATCAACATGCAGTCCTACAATGAGACCAACCCAGAGATCAAATTTTGAAACAATGAATGGGAATACAAATGCTCCAGTCAAGTGAGAATAGACTTTTGTTGACCTTATCAATGCTGTGCATCACCATGTTGCCATTAATACAAACATATCACCGTACTTCATGTTTCGTCTTCCCTACAATTCTGGCTGGAAGGTTTCCCCACAGTTTGCATAGCATTACAAGGATTAGTGAATTGAACCTTTCCATGTGACCTACCATCTTTTCATCCATCTTTATCTGGCTATACTATAACTTGAAACAGCATGATACAAAGCTTCATATCCTTAATGTTCTTGAACTGTATTTTACTAGGCATGGCTTAGAATTTAACTCTTGGCTCAGTGTTCCATGTACTAATTTACCTACTAACTGATAGCAACCAAACTAGGCATGCAGACTCAAATATCCAAGATCTGAGATTATTTCACATTTGTGACACAATTTAATAACAATGACCTGATAAACAGGTAAAAAAAATCATAAGTATTAATAATGTCCTGTAAAAGTGCAGCTTTCAGGGATACTGTAGGATTTATATGATTTGCTGATGATATGTACAGTGATGATCATTTGTTGCCTTATCATGTTCAGATAGATGACTTGATTATGTAGTACACTGTTAATGTACAGTGATGATCATTTGTTGCCTTATCTTGTTCAGATAGATGACTTGATTATGTGGTACACTGTTAATGTACAGTGAGGATCATTTGTTGCCTTATCTTGTTCAGATAGATGACTTGATTATGTGGTACACTGTTAATGTACAGTGAGGATCATTTGTTGCCTTATCTTGTTCAGATAGATGACTTGATTATGTGGTACACTGTTAATGTACAGTGATGATCATTTGTTGCCTTATCTTGTTCAGATAAATGACTTGATTATGTGGTACACTGTTAATGTACAGTGAGGATCATTTGTTGCCTTATCTTGTTCAGATAGATGACTTGATTATGTAGTACACTGTTAATGTACAGTGATGATCATTTGTTGACTTATCTTGTTCAAATAGATGACTTGATTATGTAGTACACTGTTAATGTACAGTGAGGATCATTTGTTGCCTTATCTTGTTCAGATAGATGACTTGATTATGTGGTACACTGTTAATGTACAGTGATGATCATTTGTTGCCTTATCTTGTTCAGATAGATGACTTGATTATGTGGTACACTGTTAATGTACAGTGAGGATCATTTGTTGCCTTATCTTGTTCAGATAGATGACTTGATTATGTGATACACTGTTAATGTACAGTGAGGATCATTTGTTGCCTTATCTTGTTCAGATAGATGACTTGATTATGTGGTACACTGTTAATGTACAGTGAGGATCATTTGTTGCCTTATCTTGTTCAGATAGATGACTTGATTATGTGGTACACTGTTAATGTACAGTGAGGATCATTTGTTGCCTTATCTTGTTCAGATAGATGACTTGATTATGTGGTACACTGTTAATGTACAGTGAGGATCATTTGTTGCCTTATCTTGTTCAGATAGATGACTTGATTATGTGGTACACTGTTAATGTACAGTGAGGATCATTTGTTGCCTTATCTTGTTCAGATAGATGACTTGATTATGTGGTACACTGTTAATGTACAGTGATGATCATTTGTTGCCTTATCTTGTTCAGATAGATGACTTGATTATGTGGTACACTGTTAATGTACAGTGAGGATCATTTGTTGCCTTATCTTGTTCAGATAGATGACTTGATTATGTGGTACACTGTTAATGTACAGTGAGGATCATTTGTTGCCTTATCTTGTTCAGATAGATGACTTGATTATGTGGTACACTGTTAATGTACAATGATGATCATTTGCTTTACCTTGTTCAAATGAATGACTTGATTATATGGTACACTATTTATGGAGGTAAATTTGCAACATTTTCTTTAGCATTTCTTGTCCTAGGACAAACTTGTCACTCATCTTGCTTTTTTTACAAATCTATCAAAGCACAATATAGCTTAAAATATACTTATATGTTGTTAAATCTAAATCAATCAGTCACCTATGCCAGTGGTTCTCTTCCGATATCAAACTTTTCTTGGGTTCCAAGATCACTCTGTCTGCCTTTGATAACACTATTTTGAGGATATTATGCCATTCATTTTTTTTTTTAAGTGTCCTTCTTTCATCTGGTAATAAAATATAGCAATACCATGAAAAGACATTGCTGACACAATTACAATATTGAGAAAAAAAGGTAACAAAAAACACGGTTCGTTTCAAACTATTAATGACAACATTCTCAAGATCTTTGAAAGAATAATTTTCTCACACAACAACAAAATCAAACAAGATAATGTCAAAACAGTTTTCAACCATATCAGTTTAATGAATATTAATATATGTAATCATCCTTTAATGTTCATAAATTCTGCAACGCAGACAATTGATCAACATTAAGTTTTGTCAATATCCAATAATATTCACAAATATATGTCAATTAGACAATTTTGACAAACTTAAATATTTAACAAATTTAATTCACTAAAGTATGTGCTTTGATCCTTTGGATCATTTATTTGTGAAAATTTTATGTAACTAATATTTAAATTTTATATGGTTCGCATTATCATTGCATTAATATCTTTCAGTGTTATTTTGAAACAGACTATATTGTTTGAATACTAAGGCAGTTAATATCAGACTCTTTTCAAATCAGACAGTTATTTTGAAACAGACTATATTGTTTGAATACTAAGGCAGTTAATATCAGACTCTTTTCAAATCAGACAGTTATTTTGAAACAGACTATATTGTTTGAATACTAAGGCAGTTAATATCAGACTCTTTTCAAATCAGACAGTTATTTTGAAACAGACTATATTGTTTGAATACTAAGGCAGTTAATATCAGACTCTTTTCAAATCAGACAGTTATTTTGAAACAGACTATATTGTTTGAATATTAAGGCAGTTAATATCAGACTCTTTTCAAATCAGACAGTTATTTTGAAACAGACTATATTGTTTGAATACTAAGGCAGTTAATATCAGACTCTTTTCAAATCAGACAGTTATTTTGAAACAGACTATATTGTTTGAATACTAAGGCAGTTAATATCAGACTCTTTTCAAATCAGACAGTTATTATGAAACAGACTATATTGTTTGAATACTAAGGCAGTTAATATCAGACTCTTTTCAAATCAGTTTTTTTTGAAACAGACTATATTGTTTGAATACTAAGGCAGTTAATATCAGACTCTTTTCAAATCAGACAGTTATTTTGAAACAGACTATATTGTTTGAATACTAAGGCAGTTAATATCAGACTCTTTTCAAATCAGACGTTGCTTTCAGTAAAAGGCTGACTTCATGAAATCTAAGGGTTTTCAGGAAGTATTTATACATTAGCAGAATTTGTTTTCTATGGCTTTGAGCAGTAATTCTTTGATAATGAATAATGTTTTCGATCTGATGATGATTATACATAGTTATTCAGAAACATAATATTTTTGCTATTAAGGTGGACCACGAGGTTTATTTATTTGATTTGGACGTTTGCTGTGGCCATTGGTGGAAGATTTACATCTCATTATATTGATAATTTTGGGAATCGGTTTATTATTAAATTTCTGTACTCTATTTTGTTTAGTCCAGTGGCACACTCGATAGAACTGGCTGTACAGAAGCAGACATCAGGCTCACCAAAGCAGGGTCAGCCACCCCGGGATGATCTAAAACCCAGTAATCAGAGTTCAGGAAAAAGTACTTCCACCACTCACAGGTAGAGTAGCACTCACATCAGAAAAATCTGACATGGATTAGTGATTCTGATCTCCAGTTTCTTAGGTTCATTGTCTGGGTGTAGCTATCTATATTATTATCTCTATTGATATCTATATTGTGTCTATATTATTATCTCTTTATATCTTAGCCTGATTGTCTTGGTTTAGTTATCTAGTTTGTTTTCACTGATTCTGTTCATGTAGGTTTGATGATGCCATTATTTGGTAACACTTGTTATTGTGATGTGATGTTCAACATACAGTTAAACCTTCCTAATGGTACCTGAGTTAAGGAGTCACCTTGTCACAGGACTTGATGTTAAAATGTTTCATATTTTGATTGTATTTACCATAATCCAGTGAAACTGAAAGGTTTCAGACAAATACAGATTCATAAAGCAGAGAACACATGTGAACATAGTATTCATGTGATACAACAAAAACATCTTTGTAATACTAACAGGATTTGTCCTGAATGGATGTTTGAATTAAATGACAACACAACACACTGTGATAAAAGATGGAATTTTATGAAATGAATTAAAAAAAAAAAAGTATATCCTCTACAACATGCAGTGTGATTCTTTCTTGCTCTAAACATTACACAAACATTCACAAATGGGCAAACAAAAATGTGACTCATATTTTTAAAAATGAAGGTAAGATTTATACAATCTCATGTAATGAAAGTAAGATTCATATAACCTCATATAATGATAGTAAGATTGAAAGTAAGATAATTGTACTCAGTTGAAACACCATGATCAATTGTAATCAATATAACAGTTATACCAAAGAAACGACTCATGACTCAGTCATTTGTACAGCCTATATAATGCCTAACCACATATGACTCGTATAATACTTGTAAAAACTTGCAAATAAAAAATTATGTGTCCATTGACAAACCACACAGTTATCCTGAATTCTTGGGTTGACTTGTATTGGCCACACACACACCCTTCATGTGAGTTTTCTTGTTGAACAGAATTTACCTTTATCAGCTGGAGACCATGCTAAACATTTGTTCCAACAAACAATATCAGACTAGAAGATTGCTTGACAAATTCATGTCAATATTAACTAATTTATCCGTTTACATGCTAGTTCAGTCACTTAACTAGAAAAACAATTATTCACCCTAGGTAATGTTGTATGCATGTACAATGACAGTGATCAAATAGTTCTTGCCTTAGTCTGTGACATTGATACATGTTCTGTTCTTAATGAAACTGACTTTATCCAAAGTTGCTGTGACAGTTTTCTGGGTGTTATTCTCTGTCAAGAAATATGTTTTCTTTCACTCGTTTACAAATATCTCGGTTTTATATTTTCATATATTTTTGTACAACATTTGAAAAGGGGCCTATCATTGATGTATGGCTATCAGACCTAGGATGTCCTTGACATGTAGGTTGTAGTCATGTGACTAGAAATGCAAATGCTGAGTAACAGGTCAGATTTCATCAATGCTGTAGTTTCTCTTGAATGTTGGTGGAATAAATACATAACAATTACAATACTCAATATTTCCCAGAAAGTAAATCATAGTTGTCAAAAAGAACCTGAGTCAATAAGATGAAATTTTGTCAGATCTAATTTAAGTGAAAAAATCATTGTTTGGAGCAGAGATATCCAAGAGAGAATTCCTTTAAGCTGTGGAAAAATTGTACATAAAAGAGTAGTTTTCCATCCTTTGAGCTGGCTAAGCTAGCTTTGCATTTTGCATACGTCTTTTTAAGGATTTTGATTTCAGTAGAGCTCCAACAGAGTGAAACAGGAATAAAGAGAAAGAGAAAGGGATATTTAAGTGTTATGTAAATAGTAAACTGTGACCATTTCCCACCCTCCTTTATTTCTACTTCTCCCTTATTTTGGTGACAGGGTGGAGCTCCCCTGCAACCTTTAGATAAAATCCTGACAATAAGTGTACAGCACAGACCAGTACTGATATGGATCAGTGACCCACCTGGAACAGTCCAGCAAATGCTGTCAGCCCATTAAAACCATATTACTTACTATGATGATCATTTTCTGTGGACAAAGGCAACCTGCCCTATACATCTTTGCCACATCCTTGACCTATGAATGCCATGATCTACTGCCATGACTAAGTATGGTATGGTTTAGACCCATAATAAAGAATTAAGCATACCTGCCTTAGCCCAGGCTATGAAATGGATGCCAAGGAAAATGAAAACCATTATTGGTTTATTACCAGACCTGGATAAGTACCAAACAAGTACTGGTAATACCCCATTCTCAGACACCAAGTACCAATCTCCAACCTTCAGTGAAAATAAAATGTGAATCCTTGGAGATCACTTTCTCCCAGCATGGACAGACTCAAAGGTTTGTTCTATTTCACAGTATACTGCTTCACCAGTTGTTAATGTCTCAGCACTCACCCACTCTGCAATGACACTGCTGCATCCGTTAATCTCTAGCAAACAGACAGAGCCTAGAAAACAGGCGGCCAAAGAGGCAAACCTTACACAGGCCCAGTTATTGGGAAATGTAACCAGTTTTGACCAACAATTTTTCCATAAAATTTGTTCACATCAAACTATGCCATACCCATATAGCCGTTTTCTGATACCTATGTATGGGGAATTGTTCAAAACTTGACAACAGAATCAGAGAGATCCTTCCCTGACAGCCTCAAATAAATGCTTTCATCATAACAAGTGTGGTCACATTACTTCACAACATCATGATCTTTCTTCAGACTTTTTCAGTCGATACTTTTGGACACCTGAGCTCAATATGGATGCCCCAAGAATGGTTCTGTGCAAAATTCTGGAGAAAGACATTGCAAGTGTATAGTGAGAATCCCTTTTTAGACATGTTATCCTTGGTTTTCTGGCTTTGATTTTAATTCCTTGTTAACAAGGACAAATATTATCTCGTTCTGTTACAGCTCTTTATTAATGTGGGCATTGGTTCAACACCCTTTTGTTTTTTTCCCTAGAATGTCCATTGACAATCATCACTGTGGTGTTCCCTCCCACTTATTTGAAGTCAAATCTTAGCTTGGAAAGCTCTTACCTTCTGGATCTTCTCATTGTGGCCAGTTCATTTGACCCTTGCTGATTACCATCAATCCCATTGGTGACCAAAACTTTGCCTAGTGGATCCATGTTCACATTTTCAGACTATATGATGTGCCATGTCAGCAGATTGGAGAATACAATCTGGCTTATGGCAGGTATCTTGCAGATGGATGGACTGCCTGAAATTGCCATCTGCACAGATGCCAGCATGACTGACCACAATGCTCACCTAATACTATCATTTCAGGTGAGCAGGATTTGGTCCCTTCAGAAATGCTATACTTTTCATCACTTCCTTGTAGATGAAGAATATAGTTCCTTTTAATCAGAACTTGATGCGTTTTTGAAAAGGCCATACTCATTTATCCCATCTCCTATACTGTTGTAAATTACATCAGAAGGCCATGGAGATCCAAGTCATCAGACTACTTCCTTTGTGTTTTAAATTATCTCAGTTATTGTCCACTTAACAAAACCATGTTCAAGTCCACCAAATCCCTGGATAAGTTTCTAGTGGACCTGAATTGTCCATGGAATCAGCTATTTTTACATGGCATGGTACTTTTACTCCATGAGCCTTCATTGAATTTGTGCTGACTTGGGTTGACTTTTGTGGACCTTCATGTGACTGTGGAGCATCAAGCCCTTAACCGGCTACAGAACCAAAAGCATGAGCAGCTGTTGCTCTTTCCCTAAATTCAGATAGTTCTGCTACACACATCTTGACTATTACTGCTCATAATACCAGAATTTTGAGAAAAGCAATGGAAATTGAGTGTCAATTAATTAGGACAAGCCATGATTCAGCTACCTCCTTAATCAGGTGATTGAGATTCCTGGGTTACTCATCTCTTCTCCTCACCTGTCAAACAGTCATGTAATACATGCAGTCCTCAATTCAGCCTCAGAGTTGTTGAACATACATGCCTGACTTATCTTAAACAAGACCTCTGAAAGAAAAATTTCTCAGAACAAGTAGTAGAGAGAATTACTTCAGAGAGGAAATTTACCATGTTTGGAGACATTGAGATGAAGTGGAGATTTTTTTTTCCTAGTCATAAAAGAACACATTTCATCTTCAAAACATTTTACACCTCCATTAGGCAACTTCTTTCTATGGCTTTAAGAGGAGGAAATGTTATCTCCAGTTTCAAGCAAGGGCTAAGATAAGATTATCTCCAGTCTCAAGCAAGGGCTAAGAAAAGGTTATCTCCAATCTCAAGCAAGGGCTAAGAAAAGATTATCTCCAGTCTCAATCAAGGGCTAAGTAAAGATTATCTCCAGTCTCAAGCAAATGCTAAGAAAAGGTTATCTCCAGTCTCAAGCAAAGGCTAAGTAAAGATTATCTCCAGTCTCAATCAAGGGCTAAGAAAAGGTTATCTAAAGTCTCAATCAAGGGCTAAGAAAAGATTATCTCCATTCTCAATCAAAGGCTAAGAAAAGGTTATCTCCAGTCTCAATCAAGGGCTAAGAAAAGGTTATCTCCAGTCTCAATAAAGGTCTAAGAAAAGGTTATCTCCAGTCTCAATCAAGGGCTAAGTAAAGATTATATCCAATTGCAATCAAGGGCTAAGAAAAGGTTATTTCCAGTCTCAATCAAGGGCTAAGAAAAGATTATCTCCAGTCTAAAGCAAATGCTAAGAAAAGGTTATCTCCAGTCTCAATCAAGGGCTAAGAAAAGGTTATCTCCAGTCTCAATCAAGGGCTAAGAAAAGTTTATCTCCAGTCTCAATCAAAGGCTAAGTAAAGATTATATCCAGTTGCAATCAAGGGCTAAGAAAAGGTTATTTCCAGTCTCAAGCAGGGGGCTATGAAAAGATTTTCTCCAGTCTCAATCAAGGGCTAAGTAAAGATTATCTCCAGTCTCAGTCAAGGACTAAGAAAAGGTTATCTCCAATCTCAATCAAGGGCTAAGAAAAGGTTATCTCCAGTCTCATTCAAGGGCTAAGTAAAGATTATATCCAGTTGCAATAAAGGGCTAAGAAAAGGTTATTTCCAGTCTCAAGCAGGTGGCTATGAAAAGATTATCTCCAGTCTCAATCAAGGGCTAAGTAAAGATTATCTCCAGTCTCAGTCAAGGACTAAGAAAAGGTTATCTCCAGTCTCAAGCAAGGGCTAAGTAAAGATTATCTCCATTCTCAGTCAAGGGCTAAGAAAAGATTATTTTCATTCTCAATCAAGGGCTAAGGAAAGATTATCTTCAGTCTTAAGCAAGGGTTACCATTTCACCTTTAACCATAATGAAGAATAATGGCTAACTAAAGCCTCTCATACCTTCAGGCCAATGTTAATCTTGACTTAATGCCTTGATCCTTTACCTGAATCTGCCAGAGTCGGACATATTTGACCAAGGTACCTTTCAAACCTTTGACTAGAGCCTCCCTGATTCACTTTTAAAACCTTTGTCTAGAGTATCTATGACCCACCTTTATGCAAAGTTTTCTTAGACACTGTAGCTACAGCAAGCATAATCAGTGTGATTCATGCCAGAGTAGTTTGTATGTATATGTAAAGTGTTTTCAGTAAAGAAACTTAGACTTATTTGCAAGTTTGTATGGTTCTGTAGTGGTTGTACATGATAGGAAAAATATAGTTGAATGTCTGGCTTGTATATAAACTTGCACAATGAATGAACTTGTTGGAATAACTATGATAATAATAACTATTTCTATTCCAAATAATTACTACAAAATGCAAGATATAGTTCTCAGCATTTGTTGTAATAGGAAAGCACCTAAAATGAATATTTATTTTTACATTTTAGGTCAACACTTGCAGACAGCAAAGTCAGAGACCTAGGTAATTCTTAATTTTTGATGATAATAATAAAAATTTAATAATTTCAGGAGCACCTGTATACCAGTTTGCTACCATATTTTTTCCAGTGATATTTGAGGCAGTACTTTTTCACTGTAACTGTATGTTGATATTTTCTGTTAGTAATGAATGTGTGGAAAATTCTGAAGAATCTCATTAAAACTTTAATAAGTATTAACAGCTTCTTTTCATTCCAATGTTCCAAAAATTTTTATTATACATCCCCAACCTTAGCTCCACATCTAATGTTGTGGTTATTTGCTACAATATATAAATATGCTAATTATATGTATTCCTTTGCAAAACTTCAAATTTTGTCCTGCATATTTCAGTGTTGCACTTAATTCCTCAAGTATATAAAATATTTTATCATTGTTGAGAAAGTGTGTTTTATGTTTACTAACCCTTTCTGATCAGTAACTTGCGCAAGTGCTGGCATCCCACTCAAAGTTTCCCTACCTATTATATTTATAGATAGGTAGAAAATTCAATGCTTCAGTATCAGAACTTTCTGTTTGCATCAAGTCTCCTTAATGTCAGCACAATGTTTTGCACAATATCAACTGTAGTGCAAGCTTAATCATTGAGTTGCAGCTTTTAGATTACAACACCAAATAAAACACACATAGCAAATTCATCTGCTGTGATGCATTGGAAATTTAATTTCCTGGTGTGGTGGTGGTGGTGGGATTTTCTTTTGAAATGAAATATTTTTTTTCTTTTACATCAAGATAATTAATTTTTTTTCTTCCAAATAATATCATGGATATTATATGGTGTTATTTTGCTATAAATCAGAACAAGATATTTTTGCCAACTATTGACAGATCAAAAATTAAATAAAACTATTGACTGAAGTTAAAAAAGAAAGTGTCAGGCTCCTGCCCCAGAATTAATACAATTGCAGTATACCATAGTATGTATCATGGCTTATTCAGAAATACCATGGTACACAATTCTTCATGGAACTCTAGTAAGAATGCAATTATGTAATTATGCCCTTTGAGCATAATGAAACCAATGTCCCTGACTTTGAACATAGCCTGACCTGCATCCTTGACTTTGAGCATAACCAGACTTATGTTATTGACTAAGCATAACCAGATCCATGTCCCAGACTTTGAGCATAACCAGACTTATGTTATTTACTGAGCATAACCAGACCCATGTCCCAGACTTTGAGCATAACCAGACCTATGTTATTGACTGAGCATAACCAGACCCATGTCCCAGACTTTAAGCATAACCAGACCTATGTTATTGACTGAGCAAAACCAGACCCATGTCCCAGACTTTGAGCATAGCCAGACCTATGTTATTGACTGAGCAAAACCAGACCCATGTCCCAGACTTTGAGCATAACCAGACCTATGTCATTGACTGAGCAAAACCAGACCCATGTCCCAGACTTTGAGCATAACCAGACCCATGTGCCTGACTTGTTATCACTATGGTCAGTAACATCTACATATCTGAATGACAGCATAGCTTCCAGTCAGTTCAGATGAAGAAATTATTTTCTTAATTTAAGTTAGATATTATCTTGGAATTTGAGTTGAACCAGTGTAAATCAGGAGAGTTGGTTCTGTTCTAGGTCTCTTTGTTAGTGTTTGTTTTGTGATTATGATTGTTCATATGAAGATGCACCTTATGAATTGTTATGTATATGTAATTTAATTGTGTGTTAGTTTTAAATTCTATTTTGTTCTATATTTATTTCATTACATGTTATTGTAAAGATAACTTTATTCATTAGATTTTTGTTTTACCCGGAAAATTCAGTTCAGTTTGTTTTGACCTGATAAGCAGTCAGTAATTAGAAACCTTGTATCTTTTGCTGACCTAGATTCAGAGCCAGTTTCAGCTCTATATTAAACAACTTTTTTAAAAAAAAATTATTATTGAATCTTATCGTAAGATTCATTCAGTAGAATTAAATTTGTCCATGGCAGACGTGACAGCTGGCATATAATGTTACGTCGCTTGAAAGGAAGTGATCACATGACCTGTAAGGTGATCCATTTTATGTTTCATTTAAAGGTTAAAACTGACATTTCATAGTAATTTTTGGTCAGTCATAATTAATACCTTTGGGCTCAAAGGTATTTTTGTTGTTGCCTGTTTGTATTGAATTTTTTATTTAAAACAATTTATTTACCCTGCAAAATATTTGTGCTGATCAGAATTCTTGGACAAAGACATTTACTGAAAATTATTCAGAATTCTAAAGCTGGAATATTATTCTTGATGATTCAAAAAGAAACTGTTGACACTACATCACAAAATAGGTAATAGAAGATGTCATCACCTTCCATTTTGGAACTTCATCAGAATTAATTATTGGATTAACTTTTAGATTTGATTCATAAACTGTTAAGTCTTTTTTCATATTTTTACCTTGTTTTTTTTAGGGAAATAAATTGTTTTCTTCAATTTTACTAAGCTTGTTGGCTTCACTCTTTTCCTTGTTACTTTTGTACAAGCCTAGACATGTAACAACTCACTTATACATTGAGTCAGATTGCAAACAACAAAGTCCTGATCTGTTCTTGATAATGCACCTGCAGATCAGAGTCTGTGTTTGTTCTACTGATTGCTCCTGACATACTGCACAGACCCAGATCTGACAGTTTATTATGCAATGGCAGATCTTGGTCTGTGTAATTTGCAGCTGGACATGTCTTTTAAGCAAATATAGTCAGTAACTTTTTCATCATCATTTAGTGACATGTATTGAGTCCAGCCGCCAATCATATGTACTGTCATGCATTTAATTTTGTAAATTGGGCAGTGGACACTGCAGCAATACAAATATACAGGTCTTACATTAACTTGAAATCTTAGAGAAATGTATATAACATTGATACTTGTAGGGTTTTGCTCTTAAAATGCTTTCTATAAATTAAGCTTTAACATGGATGCATTTGAGAGATTCTTCAGCAAGTTCTTTTTGTTTTAGCAGGCATTCCAGGGCAGGGTCTGATAGCATACCTGAGTATGAGTGATGAGACACGGTCATTAATCCGTGATACACTGCTTCGTGACCAGCAGGACTCTCTACAACAGCTGAAGAAGATTGAAACAGAAGTAGCAGGTGCTTATTATATACACTGCAGTTACACTCTGTCTGAAACATTAACCATTAATGTCTTTTTATGTACTAAAAATTCTTTTTTTGATCTTATGATTGTGTTTCCTTTATGTGATATTTGATGAATCCCCAAATCGGAGATAACCATATATACTCTATAGTGTTGCATTTTCTTCAAATAGTTGATTTTTAAAAACCAAATTTTTGTTACTTAAGTAGTACCTTTTTTGTTCATAGTGAATAATTTCATGAAAATTGTGTGAGAGATAGTGAAGTTATCACAGTTTGATTATGTAAATTGGCCAGGTTGATTTCACTACCCTTGTCAGTTTGTCCATAACTACATTCATCTGGTGTTTAAATATCTTGTACATGCAACTGGTATATGAATATCTGGACTTGTCCCATCATACAACTAGCATGTGAATATCTAGTCTTGTACATACAACTGGTTTTTGAATATCCATTTTTGTACATACAACTTGTATTTGAATATCTAGTTTTGTACATACAACTTGTATTTGAATATCTAGCCTTGTACATACAGCTGGTATTTGAATATCTAGTCTTATACATACAACTGGTTTTTTAATATCCAGTTTTGTACATGCATGATGTGATGTGATGTGGATTTTTAATGAAGCTTTAACAAGTTTTTAGTCATATCACTACAATGTCTGCAGTGTGGCAGTTTATAGTGATATCTAGCACTGGGACATCATGCTGCAGACAAGTAACATGTAACTAGAATCTGAATATCTAGTGTTGTACATACAACTGGAATTTGAATTTTCATCTTGTACATGCAACTGGTATATGAAACTCTGGTCTTGTATATAGAACTGTATATGAATATCTTGTCTTGTATATGCAACTGGTGTATGAAAATCTAGTCTTGTCCCATCATGTGAATATCTGGTCTTGCATATACAACTGGCATTTGAATATCTAGTCTTTTACATGCAACTGGTATATGAATATCTAATCTTTTAAATACAACTGGTATATGAATATCTAATTTGTACATGCAAGTGGTGTTTGAATATCTGGTCGTGTATATACAACTTGTATTTGAATATCTAGTCTTGTATATACAACTTGTATTTGAATATCTAGTCTTGTATATACAACTTGTATTTGAATATCTAGTCTTGTATATACAACTGGTATTTGAATATCTAGTCTTGTATATACAACTTGTATTTAAATATCTAGTCTTGTATATACAACTGGTATTTGAATATCTAGTCTTGTATATACAACTTGTATTTGAATATCTAGTCTTGTATATACAACTTGTATTTGAATATCTAGTCTTGTATATACAATTGGTATTTGAATATCTAGTCTTGTATATACAACTTGTATTTGAATATCTAGTCTTGTATATACAACTTGTATTTGAATATCTAGACTTGTATATACAACTTGTATTTGAACATCTCATCTAGTATATACAACTTGTATTTGAACATCTCATCTTGTACATGCAACTGGTATATGAATATCTCATCTTGTACCTGCAACTGGTATTTAAATACAGTAAAACCTGTTATGAGAAACTGGCTCTGCTGCCAAAAAAGCAGTCTCTCAAGACGTGTTTTCTCATAGAAGGTTTGTACAAAAAGATCAGTTTCCAAGGTCCAATTTCAGAACAATTTCAAGAAAATTAACCACAATCACTTTACATATATTCTATTCTTTACTAATAGTTCTTGCTAAAATATTGTATGCATTCATTTAGAAACAAACTTCTATCATTAAACATGAAATCACATTTACGTTTGAAGATCACATATTTTAGCATATGCAATCATTTCTGAATTACTTATTTTCCTTTATAACAACCAAAATTTGTTTTTCCAACATTTAAACTGCTTTTTTGCGAGTGGACTCTTTTTTTTTTACTTCTTTCTGTTAAGTAATTTTCTCCAGCCTTAAAATTTGTCCCTCTTTAGTTAAAGGTTCATCCATTATTTTTAAGGTTCTGGGTGTGAAAATTATTAGTGCTCAGCTGTAGTGTCAAACATAAATACAGTTTTGACTGGGCTGTGGGAAAATATGACAAATATATACATGTACATTTCATATCTAACAATGGCTTTATTGCAAGATGACATATAGGGATTAGGTCTATATGCAAAGTGTATAATCTGGTCGAAACAACTTGAATAGATAACAGCTTTGTGATTGGGATGTAATTACTTAATATAGGAAGGGAGGATAACAAACATCACAAGTCTTGAACACTATCCATAGAATCCAGCAAACTATTCTTTCATGCTTGTTTAATAGACAATGACCTCATGCACAGCCCGGCAGAAGGGATTGACTCGTGACACTACAACAGCAATTTGTGATATGTACATTACCTTGATTTATGGACTGTGGCATCTATCACTGGTACAACAATCTTTTTTTTTAAAATTCCTTTTATGTTTGTTTTTTATTAGAACAATCTATAATAATCAAGCAGTCATTGTAACAATTTATTACATATAGGTCAGTTGTGCCTGTTCTTTAAATATGGTCATTCATAGGTATGCTGGGTCCTACGAAGACCAGAAGCAGACTAAGTGCAATAATAATTGGTCTGATTCCCTGCTTTGTATGCTCCCAGTGTTCCTCACCCTATATGAATAACTAGAGAACAACACAGGGAGCATTTGAAGCAGGGGACCAGACTAGGAAATAATCTACATACAGTAGTCCCCCTCTTATATGGCCACCCCTTCTGCACCGGGAAAGTGGCCTTATAAGGCGGGTGGCCTTTCCAGAGGGGGACTAAATTTTTTGTGAGAAGTATATGTATGTAGTAAGAAAGCTTCATTTTTCAAAGCATTTAACTAATTAGTTCTTATTCTTGGCGTAAGTGTGATATGCGAGCGGGTGTTGTCATGCACATTGCAGAACCATTCAAAAACGTCATTTGAATCTTGGTACATACGCAATTCTCTTTCCATTTGCTCCATTTTCCCACTGCTGCTAAATAACTTATCGGTTACGATGTTATTTATTCGAGTCTTTTCAACATAAAATTGTTTTATTCGAGTCTTTTCTACCTGAATTTGTTTGACCAGTCCCCCTCCCCACCTCTCCCGATATCGTAGACTATAATAACCGACGTTTTCTGAAATAATCATCTTTGTTTACATGATGACATGTTAATGTTTGGTAATGAGTTATTCCGATGTTGCTAACTGTATGTGATTTAATTATGCAGACGACACATTTGTTGAGCGGACGAAATTCTTTCTTCGTAAAGAAATGACAAGTTGTGTTGTCACGTGATTTTTTGGTCTTTGTCTAGTATCCTGTTTTTCTTTTTAGCCAATGCTGACCGTGTGATCTAGACATTACGTCCAGTAATAATCATCAATGTTGCAAGTACAAGACTGATAAAACAATTTTTTTTCTGCCTTTAAACAGATGCTGTATCTTTTTTAAAGGCAGCGATTGTCATGTGATTCATTAGTCGCAGTCTAGTACCCTATTGTTTTTATATATATATATATTTTTTTTACTCTTAAGTGTGAAAAATGGTTTGGATAAGTACACCGATTTGATACGAACAATAGCACATCGCAACCGTTAAACTTTACAATTGTTGAGTAGTAGCCGTTAATTATGTAAGTTCAACATCTTACAAAGGGAAGCCGTAAAGGCTATCAAACCATTTTCGGCGCAGACTTTGGTCTTGTCCCTCCATATTGCCCCTTCTCCGATGTTACTACTATTACTAAGTGTAATCTTAACAATTATCAGTGGATAAACCAGACATCTTATGATAACACGCAGTAAGGATATACGGATTACCTTTATCTAAGGAATAAAATACGAGTCTTTCTCGGCTTTAAGGAATAAATGGGGCTTCTCGTGAGGTGTAAAGGATATAATATTAACCTTAGTGGTACCTGTAAAACACTTTTTTGAAGATCGAAAATCTGACGTTGGGAAACAGAAATCGGATTACTTAACACAATTAGAAAAAAAATTTGTTCTAGATACATATTACAAAATAAAATGTGGCCACTTTTGAGGGGTAAATTTTATGATTTTGCAAAAATATGCTGGCCGCTGGTCACGTTAGCCGGATGGCCTTTCGTGAGGGGTAATTTTGAGCACAAATTCGTCGGTGCCTTCAGATTCTGGCCGTAAAGAGCGGGTGGCCGCTGGTGAGGGGGGCCGTTCAAGAGGGGGACTACTGTATACTTTAGTCTGGTTTATGACAGAAACTATAGAACACTATAAGCAGAGCTAAAAAAAATTCAGACATCGGTAGCCAGCCTATTTGTTAAATATTTTTAAAAAATTTAGAACAGTGTGAGTTGTTGTTCACACAGGGATTAAATAAAGGTCAGTGGAGTTTATCCTCGTTTTTTTGTGATGCAGTCATTTATAGCAGTGTGAAAATGCATAGTTTACCAAGACATTTCAGTTGCTAGTCACATTCAGCAGGTTGTCACTCATAACAGTGTTTATAATAATAAAATCGATTCATGCATTACAGTTATGTTTGAAAATGACAGGTGGTCACTCATAGCAGTTTTTACTGAATCTGGTCTTGTACATGCAACTGATATTGGAATATCTAGTCTTGTACAAACAACTGGCATTTAAATATCTATTCTTATACATACAACTGGCATTTAAATAACTATTCTTGTCCATACAACTGGCATTTTTTGAATATCTAGTTTTGTATATGTAACTGGTATTTGAATATCTTGTTTTGTACATACAACTAGCATTTGAATATCTAATCTTGTACATGCAAATGGTATAAAAATATCTAGTCTTGTACATACAACTGGCATTTAAATATCTATTCTTGTCCATACAACTGGCATTTTTTGAATATCTAGTTTTGTATATATATAACTGGTATTTGAATATCTTATTTTGTACATACAACTAGCATTTGAATATCTAATCTTGTACATGCAAATGGTATATGAATAAATAGTCTTTCCCATTGTGTGGATGGCAAGAGAATATCTAGTCCTATACATACAACTGGCATTTGATTATCTAGTCTTGTATATAAAACTGGCATTTGAATGTCTTGTATGTACATCTGGCTTTTAAATATCTAGTTTCATCCATACAACTCCCATCTTGCAACTGGCATTTGAATATCTAGTCTTGTCCCATCAAGCAAATGGCATTTGAATATCTAGTCTTTTATATACAACTAGTATTTGAATATCTATGTGTGAGTAATATGTTATCAAAATAACCCCTCCTTACTTCTTACATACATCTGGTATTAGAATATTTGGTTTTGTATATACATCTAGTACATAAATATCTGAATACGGTTGATACATGTATCAAATGGTCCATGCTTGTCTCTTATGTACTACTGGTATATGAATATCTGGATATGACTTATATATATCTATGGGTCCCTTTTGGTTTCTTACACACTAATGGTATGGATATTTCCATTTACTACACCTTTTTACCATTATAACATTATGTCATACAGGCTGTTCAACACACTCTGGTATAACACTTATGTATCTTGCAACAGTGTCATTGAGTAATTAAAAATCTCTAATGTTTTGTAGTAGAATCTTGAACTCACATTTGTTTGAAATTAATTTATTGTGGGTAACTGAATAATTCAGCATGCAGTTGTTGTGAGCAGGTTGTAGCATATAATATTGTTAAGTTTCTTTCATAACTTTAATATCAACTGACCATCCCTGTAAGATCCTTTTTTATTATATACATGAGGTCAGTTAACTGAAAATTTTCTTACCTGTATTTCTCATAATTTTAATTGGCATTTTTCTGAAAATATTCTTAAGTGAATTATCCTTCAAATGATAGCTATCATAGCTACAAATATTCTGATGGAACTACTTGAAATAGGGAATGGTTTAATTTTATATGGATGAATTTTTAAACTTTGTCATGTGACAACAAAGTGTATACTTTGACATCTCATCCAATGTGGCACTGTAGATTATTCATGCATTTTACACAGTGGATTGTTTACATGTTGTACTTGGAAATAGTCCACACATTTTTAAATACCCATCAAAAGGTTTACCATGCTATGCTACAGTATTTATCCATGTGGATGCAACTCATTTTGTTTCTTTACAGTAACTCCACTTGTCTGCTCTTGACATTTGAAAAAAAAGAAAGTATTGATTTTGGTGTTGAAAGGTCAAAGGTTTATGTCACTGTTACTGTGAAAAAAATGGTTTCTGCACAACGTTTTGAAACTTTAACCATCAAAATTGACCAAACTTTGCGAATTGATTGCATTTGGGTAGAAGGACAAAAGCTATTGATCAAAGTATTAGATATCAAGGTTACCGTATATAAAAAAGAAAAATCATCTCTGCAGATATCTAGAGTTCTCTATCATACTTTTACCAAATTTGTGGGTGCCTTCCATTTATGGTAAGGAAGAACCTTGTCAGTTTTGGGATCAAAAGGTCATGATCAAAATCACTCAACACATAATTGGTATCTTCATAACATTAATTCCATATCACATTCCTGGATGTGGATGTTTTGCACATGGTGTAAGGAAGTGCCAATTGATTTGGGGGGGGGGGTCCCCGAGTGGCCGAGTGGTCTAAAGCGCTGTCCGTTACGGATCACTGCCATCTCACCTCTGTCTGCGTGTGTTCGAGTCTAGGATTCGGTGAATGTGGATATGTGAGAAAGCTTGCCAGTAGCTTCTCGTGGGTCGGTGGTTCTTTCCGGTGATTTCCCGGTTTCTTCCTCCACCATTAATACTGGCCACCATGAATAGCCTATCATGTGCTGAAAAATGGTGTTAAGCCCAACAACAACATTGATTTTGGGGTCAAAATTTCAAAATTTAGGTCACTGTGACTGAGAAAGTAAAAATGGTTTCCAAACAAATTTTAGCTGATTACATTAAGGACTTTTAAATTTAGGGAATGGCATATGATGTGCAATTAATTTTGTTTTTATATTGCTGAAATATAAAACATATGTTTGAATGAATGTTCCTTGTAAGTTTTGAATTCTAAAGATCAGTACAGGCTAAATACTTGTGTCAAAAATCAGGTAACAAAGATCTTTGTCCCTCTTTAATGATTGAAGATAGTTGTTATATAAGAAGAGGACTTTGTATTAATTAAGAACTTTATTGTTCCACTATGATGTCATTATGTCAGGATTGGCATATTAATGAAGGACTTTATTGGGTCTCATGTCATTTTGGCAGGATTGACATTGTATTAATTAAGGACTTTATTGGGCCACTTGGATGTCATTATGTCAGGATTGACATATTATTGAAGGACTTTATTGGGTCTCATGTCATTATGTCAGGATTTACTTTGTATTAATGAAGGGCTTTATTGGGTCAATATGTCAGGACTAATACCATATTAATGAAGGGCTTTATTGGGTCTCTTGGATGTCATCATATCAGGAACGACTTTGTAATAATGAAGGGCTTCCAGCACCCATTAATTTCCTACCCCTGTGTGAGGCAGTATCCATTAATTTCCTATCGAGTGTGTTGCAGCACTCATTCATTCCCAACTCCTGTGTGGGATAGTACTCATTAATCCCCTACCCCAGTGTTGTGTGTTGCAGCACTCATTAATCCTCAACCTCTGTGTTGCAGCACTCATTAATCCCCTACCACTGTGTGTTGCAGCACTCTTTAATCCCCTACCTCTGTGTGTTGCAGCACTCATTAATCCCCTACCTCTGTGTATTGCAGCACTCATTAATCCCCCATCTCTGTGTGTTGCAGATGTAAGCATTGAACTGCAAAGTGTACAAGAGGAGAAGGATAAGAAGAGCAAGGTGATTGACAAAATGTTAACTGAGCTGGAGGAACACCAGGTGCAGCTTGAAAAACTAGCTCGACGATCTGTGCTGCTCCGTCAAGAGGAAGCCGACAAACAGAAACAGCTCAACAAAATCAAAGAAAAAATAAAAACTTGTGAAACAGCATTGAATGATTTACAGACTGTGTAAAGTGAAATTTCCAGTGTTTATTTCAGTTCATGTTTTATTCGACAGTTGCCTTGGGATAAAACTAATTTATGGTATAGGACTTTTTAGGAACCAGTTATGAGTTTTATAGAGAGATACCTGGGCAGCCATTGGGCATCTTTATATGTCACGAGTCTGGCAGTATCAGTGTAAAAATCACAAATAGGCAGCCATTGGGGTTCTTTATATGTCAGGTGTTTGACAGTATCAGTGTAAAATCACAAATAGGCAGTTTTTGGGCTTCTTTATATGTCACAAGTTTGGCAGTATCAGTGTAAAAATCACAAATAGGCAGCCATTGGGGTTCTTTATATGTCAGGTGTTTGACAGTATCAGTATAAAATCACAAATAGGCAGTTTTTGGGCTTCTTTATATGTCACAAGTTTGGCAGGATCAGTGTAAAAATCACAAATAGGCAGCCATTGGGCTTATTTATATGTCAAGAGTTTGGCAGGATCAGTGTAAAATCACAAATAGGCAGCCATTGGGCTTATTTATACATCAAGATTTTGGCAGGATCAGTGTAAAGATCACAAATAGGCATCGATTGAACTTATTTATATGTCAAGAGTTTGGCAGGATCATTGTAAAGATCACAAATAGGAAGCCATTGGGCTTATTTATATGTCAAGAGTTTGGCAGGATCAGTGTGAAGATGACAAATAGGAAGCCATTGGGCTTATTTATATGTCAAGAGTTTGGCAGGATCAGTGTAAAGATCACAAATAAGCAGCCATTGGGGTTCTTTATATGCTAACAGTTTGGCAGTATCAGTTTAAAAATGCCTAATCTTATCATGGAATAAACTACAAACAACCATTAAAGGAGATATAAATTAATTTGATTACTGAAATATATTTTGAGTAAGTGTGTTTATTGAAGGATGTTGTTTCAACATAGTACAGTACATTTTTCATGCAGTCATTAATATTGCAAGTAAAATGTGGATTAAAAACTTGATGTATTAATGTGTTTTCACATATTGTTATGTTTACTTGTCATTGTATTTGATATATCCACTGTGTTTGCAGTACATTCATGCACCGAAATGCACGTCATGTCAGCTTAAACATGTATTTCCCAAAAGTTATTTACCATTGCAGATGTGATTAAGATGCAATAGGCTCAAAAATGAGTAGATGTTGAGAGAGAGGGTGGGTGTTTATGTTAGAGTCAATCCATTCTCATTATAACACAAGCATGTTATTGATGTTGCATCATTAAATATTACTATCAGCTAGGCGCTGTATATTTGAATGTAAGATTATATGACTGTGATCATCATCATTCATGTTGTTGTATTTATACTGTTGGCTTTACTGGTCATAGTATCAGAATAGTTTATGAGATGGCCTGTTGTTTGTTGGCCATCTTTTTGTTGCCTGACATATATCTTTCTCTTAGCACAAGTTTGTTATCTCCTTTTTAATTGCTTAGAGGATTATCACACATTCAACTCAAAGTACAGTTAGTCCTAATGAAAAGGATACTGCAGCAGCCAGCTTGAAGGTCTAATTGCTGTGGTTTAAACTAAAAGACTTCATAATATCGCTTTCCTAAATGAAAATGATGTTGATTTGAATGGTCACAGTAGCCATTTTGAAGATCTTGTTACCGTTACTTCATTTGAACAGAAAGTCATATCAACATGAGAATTCCACGTGAAGATTTCTTATGATGTCTGGTGGGTTTTAAATAAATATGATGCTACAACAGCAGTCTTATAAATCTTAATCTTGTCATTTCTTCTCTTCCTAAACACAAAGTCATGTTAACATAGGGTTTTATTTTTTTTTAAAAAAGGACTTCTTATGATGTCTGTTGGTCTGAAATGAAAATGCTTTTACTTAGACATCCAGTATGACCACTGCTATGGTCATCTTAAAAATCTTGTCCTCGCTTTTTTTCCTGAATGAAAAGTCATTTGGCACAGGATATAAACAAGAGACATCATGATTTCTGGTTGTTCATACACCACTCCCTTGATAACTCGTACACAACATGGTCCACCCTCATAGACTGCAATATAAGCAGGGGCACGAGTTACCGAGGAACCTCGAAAAAATTGAAAAAAAAATCCACTTAAACATTGAGACAACCGGGGGTGGGTGGGCAGTAGGAACTGGGCTGTTTAATGGCTGAATCCTCGTTTAACAATCACATTGATAATAATTGTTAGTAACACATTTTCTAATGAAGTTGTTTGTTCTGTATAAATAACATTTAATTTCAAAATGTTCAACATGTGAAAGCTCATTCAACTCATCAAAACAACAGCCATTATGTATGAGCGAAAACATGTGTATTACATCACTGCTTTTTGTTTTGTTGATTAGTCTGTTTCCTGTAGTGGTTTTGGTAGTAAACTATGAAGTCGGCAGTCCATGAAGCCAAGAACTAGACAATCTGTTGATACACCACCAAATAAGATTCCCTTTTTTCAAAAACTAGTGACATTTATTTCATGAGATAATCTCATATCTCAATGAAACTCAGTTTTTTATATTGTATGTTAGTACAATATTGATGTTGTGATTTCGTTAAAGTAATAGTGAAACTTCTTATCATCTTGAGGATATGTCTATGTGCCAGTTCAGGAAATCTCTGAAAATGGCTTGCCCACAATGGTCCATACCTGTGAAACCAAGCTCTTTATTTTAAGTATTCATTTTGCTTGGTTGCTTTGCTATCTTTGATCACAATTATGAATGAGTCAGATAATTTAAGGTAGGTTATGTTGCATGCAGGTTCTCGAGTTATCAGGGTGCAAGTTATTGAGGGAGTGATGTAATTGAAACTGGTGCTACTCAAACATCCAGCATGGTCACCACAGCTTGAAAATCTTGTTATTGATGCCTCTGAATGGAAATTCATATCAGCAATGTTCTTTTTAACCAGAACATGTCTTATCATTTGAGATCAATTAAATCTGAAGTTTTCTCATCCAATAGGAAAATTATTCATGACTAAATGTTTGCAGGTAAGTCATTTAAAAATTATTATTTTTATTTGATTATTATGAAACTGTTATTGATCCTCTCCATTTCTGTACATGATCAATAGAAAATTTTTTGTGTACGTTTGTAATTAAATATGTGGGCCTTTTCAACCAGGCATGTGACCTCACTTTTTTAATGCTTTACCAATGGAGAACAATAGAACAATATAGTTTACTGATGCTTTGCTAATGAAAATGAACAGAACAATATTCTAAAAGTCAGATTCACTCAGTTAATTTTCAGTGGAGAAATACCATGACAGCCATAACTGTCATTTGCCTTCACTCGCACATCAGTGCATCAGAACAACCAGCATCATAGAAATGAACTATCGTTAGAGGACAGAGTTATTCTGATCATTGAGTATGAATTGGTGCCAAAACCTACATCCAAGAAATGGTTTCAGGGGCTTCAGCATAGGAAAACCTACTGTTTCAGATATTAGAAAGTAAACAAAATTCTACAGGAATGAATGTGAACACAGGATGAAATCTACCATCTTTTCAACAAATGCCAGCAAATTTGACAAAATGGTCTTGTGTGACAATGCTTTAGCCAAGCTAGGATGAAAAATATTCTGATATCAGGCCCTAGGTAGCACTGTGCAGTTAGTATGTACTTCTTAGAGATGGACCAGTATGAGGTGAAGTTATTTGCATTGGCAACATGCACAATGGAGAGAATGTTGGCATACCTCTGTGCTATTTTCAAGTGACTAAAATTTCTTTATATGTGGGCATTATGAAAACTATGCAAGCAGATAAAATGGCTGCTCCCAAGAGCTTTAAAAATAAGTCTAAACTATTCCAAAAGAGACTAGTTTTAGAGGTTAATAAAATAGACAAAATGTATTTTGTCAGATTAGAAAATACCAGCTTCTGAAAATGCAATGAATGAATCATAAAATATATAAAAGATGTTGTTTTTTTTAAATGTTATTGGCTTGATTGGTTTTCTTCTAGTTTTCTAATTGGCTTGTTTTTTTTTCTAATATACCCTTTAAGTCCAGGAAGTGAAAATGATCAAGCAGAGCTGTCAGTCTTGAGAAGTCCACTTCTGAGGTTAAGCCTCCAATTTTTACCACAGTTAATACAAACATACAAATTTCTTTGAAATACATTAAAATTTCTCAGAAAGCATATTTCATCATCTTTCCAGATTTCCTTCTGTACCGAAAGCCATGGAGACATTAAATCAGACAATCTGTAAATTGTACAGAAAAATGATTTGCTCATACAATCTTCCTAGTCAAATTGGTATTAAGAGTAATGAAAGGGCAGATGACACCTGCGGTCACAGAGTAACTTAAAATATTTTATAAATCAGATTGTTTGAAATACTTGGCAAAATATGTGGAATGAAAACTCCATGTTTTGGAAGTTGGCTTAGGACAAATCAGAAGATTTGCAAAATTTGATCGGGAGTTTTGACTTCAAAAGAAGAAGGAATTTCAATGAGAAGAATTAATTTTTAATTATGGCACATATCTTTGACTTTATAATTTCCCAGTGAGGACTAAAAGCTTAGGTCACTATGAGAGTGTTATGAGCTGTTTTTATCCATCTGTATGACATATTCTGTGTGATTTCCGAGTCAGGGAACATTATTTTAAATAACCCTGAAAAATGATCTGCTATAATGGGAAGAGATTATGTTTGGCTGCAAAGTTGGCATGCAGAGTCTGGACATATATGTCTATATTCACATTTGATGGAGATGATGCAAACATGAATTTGATTGATGTTCTATTTATTGATGCATTTAGTATGTTTTAATATGATGCATGATGTCATTCTTGCCACTGTAACAGATGTTAAAATCAGTTTTACAGGCAGCGTAGACTGCATATTCATGTCTTTTAATCTTATTCCAACCACTGATATTCTTTTTTCCATCTATTATAAATTTCACATAATAAACTAGTTGCTTAGCTGAAGCAACTGGTGGAGATGACCACTGGGAGTTCTCAAAGACCTGCATGTAGGTGACCCTTGGAAAAGTGGGTTGTTCTGCTCAGCATCCAGGGAGAATGAGCAGACCTTTCCAGTACAGCACTGCCCTGTATCGACACTGGTGATATGCAGCTGAAGATTGTGGACAGTTTCAAATACCTAGGCAGCACAATATCCAGTGATGGCACCCTGGATAAAGAGATCACTGCAAGGATCCAAAAAGCCAGCCAAGTACTAGGACTAGGATGACTCTAAACAAAGGTCTTGCAGCACAAGGATATATGCCTGTCAACAAAAATGAAGGTGTACAATGCAGTTGTCCTCATATAACTTTCTTGTATGGCTGTGAAACATGGACTGTCTACTAAAGGCACATCAGTCAGTTGGAACAATTCCACAAGCACTTCCTGAGATCCATTATGCGGATCAAGTAGCAAGACCAAATCCCCGACCAAGAAGTCTTTGATAGAACCAACACAACAAGCTTCAAAGCTAAACTAATGCAGACCCAGCTTTGTTGGACTGGCCATGTCATCCACATAGATCAAAACAGAATCCCATATCAGCTGTTCTTTGGTGAGCTATCCCAGGGCAACCAAAACCAAAGCCACCCTCACATGAGGTACAAAGACAACCTCAAGACACATTAAATGGGCAAACCTTCAACCCCACCAGCTCAAGCTTGCTGGCTCAGACAGAAGTTACTGGCAAGCCCTTACCAGAAAAGGCAGTTCCGCTTTCAAGGCTGACTGCAGCCAGTGGCTTGCTGCAGCTCATGAGAGGAGTCACAGAACTGCATCCCAGCCTCCCTCAATCACCAGTGTCCCACCTGCATTCGAATTTGGACTCTGGAACCACATGCACACCATCGTCGATGAGACTGCACGTCTTCCTCAGACCCCGAGAGACTACCAAAAGCTTTTGGTGTTTTAGCATTGAGACATAATGCACACTTAGAAGTCTCAACAAACTTTAAACTTCAAATCGATTTATGATGATTGTACCCATTAGTAATCCAACTGTATGCACTTAATATCTAATTTGGTCGAACATAGTATAATCCACTGGGCTTTACATTGATTACTATTTACCTGTGAATTTTATAACATAGATCACTGGTACTATATATATTTGCAAAATTTGGTCAGGATTTTTCACTCAAAAAGAGAAAGGAATTTCAATGAGAAATTAAAAAAGCAACGATATGAGCCCTTGGTGTAATATTTGTGGACTAACTTTTAACACTGAAGCCATCTGAGCCTGCCAAAAGAATTGCTTTATGCTACTTGAAATCAGCAACTGAATCATTGCAGCTTGCTGAATCATTGTGGCTGTAACTTGCTGAATCATTTTGTCTTGCTGAATCATTGTGGCTAGCTGAATCATTTTGGTTTTCTGAATCATTGTGGTTTGCTGGATCATTTTGTCTTGCTGAATCATTGTGGCTTGCTTAAGCTGGTTCAGTCACTTGATCAGTATTACTAGAAGTAATGTTTAGGAAAACAAATTGAATGTTTTTTTCAATAATAAATTTGCATACATGGGAGATTTCTCTGAGGGAAAAGAAACACATCTCATCTTGTAAGTAAAATCTTTCCATCAGGGAGATTCTCATGTATGCATAAGCAAACTTCAAAGATGACCGTGATATCACTAATTAGTTTGGTTTTGTCTGATGGCTGATCAGGACATTTTATGCTCTGACAATTGTGCTGGGTCTTGGTTGATCAATAGAGGATGTGTATTAGATTTATGCTGCTTACATTTCTCCACTGCCTCTGCAATTCTCCCTGGTTTAAAATTTGGAGCTCCAGTTCACTATAGATCTTCTTTTGGTAGTCACCATTTTGATACCCTTGTGACATGGCCAACCCATCTAATCTTTGATTTCATCAGCAGAGTGTGGGTGCTTGAAATGTGAGAACCTCAGTGTCTGGGACCTTGTCCTCCATCTTATCATAAATCAGTTTGTTTGTGAAAATTTTTCTTGGAATGGTGTATTTACACTCTGCAAGTTTTACATGCATACAGCAAGGTCGGCAACACAAGTATTTTAACAGGTTGATGCTTCGACACATTTATAGGTAGTCTGCTAAGTCACAATTGCTTTAGCAATTCTGGTGTTGGTTTCATCATTGAGCTGCCGAGAGGGTTTGGCCATTTTCTCTAATGGTGGGTGCTACATAAAGGTTTGTAAATAATAATAATAATGAGGACTTAATACAGTGTCTAATACTGATGAGCAATTCATTACATGTAGCTTGACATTTTTTAACACAAAAAACATTGACTTTATTTAATAGTGGGAATAATGAGAACACAAGTGTCAAAAGAGGAGCAGAAGTTTCTAGATGGGGTGTACACAAGTGAGGTCTGATACATAGATTGGACTGGAGCCAGTCAATGAAATGTAGCATAGTGAACAGATTTGGGGTTTTATTCTGGCTCGAAAGGGCAGTCAGTCAGGGGTTACAGAACAGGTTCTTTGTACTCTAATGATCTGATCAGCTGTGTTTTGAACATTTTGAAGCTAGTGCAGTCAATATTGAAGTAACTTGACGGGAATTAATAGCAGAGTACTGTTAGTACTAATGAGCATGTGTCCTAGTGGCATCAACTAAAAGAAAAGTGTGAATGGAACTAACGTATCTCAGCTCCAGTTTATTTGCAGTTTTCATTCTTTACATTTTTAGAACTTGCCATTAATTGGCACCATATACCATGTATTGCACTAATGTGCCCTGAAACCTAACACACATACACACACACACACACACACACACATTCCTTTCCTGTTGTTATTTGGGTTTATTGCCATTTTTCTGCACAAAATCAACTATACATGGTAGCCATTATAACTGGTGGAGGTAGAACCTGTGAAATTACCAGCAAGAACAACCAACCCATGGGAAGCTACTGGCAATCTCTCTCTCTCTCTCTCTCTTTCTCTCTCTCTCTCTCTCTCTCTCTCTCTCTCACACACACACACACACATACACACACACAGGGACAAATTATAGGTTTTGTCTGTAAAATTATGTTGTTTTGTTTTTTTACAAAGTTGCATCCCCTTTTCAATGTATTTTGCATCATTGCTTGTAACTCACAGGCTGATCATTGAGATAGATGAATTTGCTTATGAGCACTCTTGAGACCATAGTTTGTGAGCACTCTCATGGCTATAGCTTGTGAGTACTCTTGAGACCATAGTTTGTGAGCACTCTCATGGCTATAGCTTGTGAGTACTCTTGAGACCATAGTTTGTGAGCACTCTCGTGGCTATAGCTTGTGAGTACTCTTGAGACCATAGTTTGTGAGCACTCTCATGGCTATAGCTTGTGAGTACTCTTGAGACCATAGCTTATGAGCACTCATGGCCATAGCTTGTGAGCACTTTTGAGGCTATTGCTTTTGTGCACTCTAGAGACCATATTTCTCATAAGTCTGATTAGATTTGAGATTTGGTTTGTAAACAAATATCAAGTTCTCAGACAACCAACACCTTTGTATATTAATGAAGTGATCTTGCAGAAGATCCGATGATTGGTTTGGTTTTGGTGTTTTATGGCACAACAAAGGTTATTAAGTATAGACAGTTGGAGTAAATGCCTTGCCCAAGGACATCAGTTACAAAACAGCATGCTAACCATTGAGTCACCATAGCTACAGGATTACTTGAGCATACTACCCCCCAGAGATAATATTTCTGATCAAATTTATTGGCTTTGGTATGCAAGCTTATGTCATCAAGATCTCAGATGAGTTAGATTATGAGTGACATCATTGCTTATAATGAGATGATCTTGTAACTGATGGACAGAGTTTGAACATTTGAGAAGACATACTTTGGCAAGATTTTTTAAAGCTTATATTATTGAGATCACTGATGAGATCAATTATGATCAACATGTACAAAATGAGTTGATCTAACATAAGATTGGCCAAGGTTTTGAACACTCTATAGAGGCAGTTATTTATGATTGGATTTTGATTAGATTTGTTATGTGAGCATGAGTATTTTTGATTATGATCAACATCCATGCATATTAAGGAGATGAGCTTTCAGCTTATCATGATCATCATTTAATACACTTCAAATGAAAAGTGGTTCATGTGATATGCCTCATCTTCAAACAATCTAATCAGTCATTTTAAACTTTCATTATATCATTAATGTATATAACAAAGAGAAAGGGATCTAATACTGATCCTTGAGATAATCCTGCAGTAAGGTGTTCTTTGTTTAAGAATAAATTCCCAACCATATTATTTAAGTCCCATTAGCTAAGTAATCATCTATTCATGCCAACAGATTGCCATTAATGCCAGAGCCTTTCAGTTTATGCATTAATCCCTTCTGCCATACTCTTATCAAAGGCTTTCATCATGTCACATATTAAAAATGAATGGTGACAAAATAATACATGTGGAAACTTTAGTAGAGAGACTTAAAGACAATAGGATGCAGATAATGTAGACATGCATTATCACTAACACAAAGTAAAAAAAAAGAAATTTTATTAAGAAATTTTTTATTTAAAAAAAAAACAAGATAATCTCAAATAAATTTCAGAATGGAATATTAAATACACTCAGTATCATATAATTTCAAATATCTGACATTCATAACACAGATATTTTGAATTCATAAATATGTGCAATACAACATGTAAACAAATCTTTTTAAAAAATGCAACCACAGATGATCGGCACTTTTCTGAGCTTCATGTCAAAAATGATATCCACACCAGCAGCAACACACATTAGCGCATCAAAACTTTTAAATACTTGTTCATCTTCTGTTGTTTTAGCAGAGATTAATGTTAGTGTATGCATAATTAAGAAAAAAAACCATCTTTAATAGTAGATCTTTTAAATTTGTTGATTTATATTAGCTTACACAGATCAGTGCAACAATATGTTGAATGTTTTTTGCAGTGACTTGACAATATCTTCACACAATGTGTTAACCTTGTTATGCACCTATTTTACACAAGTTTGACCCAATCAAACTTGCCTTGCATTTCTTGAATGTGATTGCAAATTTTATATACCAACCCATTCTAAATAACAGAATTTCATATGTTAATCAAAACATTTTTTATAATAAAAATTGTTTCAATGGTCAAATTTTTTTTCATTTACTTGGCCAATGAGTACTAAACCACTCCCTAGACAGATCTAGTTTGCCATTGAGTACTGTACCTCTTCCAAAGACATATTTAGTTTGCCAATCGAGTATTGTGCCTCTCACAACAGATTTAGTTTGCCATTAAGTGCTGTAGCTTTCTCAAGAGAGATTTAGTTTGCCATTGAATACTGTACCTCTCTCGGGACAGATTTAGTTTGCCAATTAGCACTGTACCTATCTCAAGATAAAAGTGATCTCTAAATACTTTACTACTCCAATGATATGATTTAGTTGGTTACTGAGTACTGTACCTCTCCCTAGACAAGATTTAGTTTGCCATAAAGCACTGTACCTCTTTCATGATTTATTTGGTCTCTGAATACAGCACCTCTCCAATGATAAGATTTAGCTTGTCACTGAGTACTGTACCACTCCCATGATAAGATTTAAATGGCCTCAAAATACAGTGATAATCCACTGATAAGATTTAGTTGGTCACTGAGTACTGTACTTCTCCCCAGATAAGGTTTAGCTTGCCACTGAATACTGTACATCAAGATTTAATTGGTCTTGTAATACTGTACTACTCCACTGATAAGATTTAGTTGGTCACTGAGTACTGTACTTCTCCTCAGATAAGATTTAGTTTGCCACCAAGTTCTCTAAGTCTTACAAGACAATATTTAACTGGCCTCTGAATATGTACCTTTCCAATGATTAGATTCAGTTGATCACTGAGTATTGTACCTCTCCCATGATAAGATTTTATTGGTATTTGACTACTGTACTAATCCAATGATTAGATTTAGTTGGTCACTATGTACTGTACCTATCCTGAGATAAGATCACATGTATACTTTAAATGCTCATTTTTTGGTAGGGTACAAATTTATGTGAGTTTCATGGTTGTTATGTGCAACAAATTTAACAATCCAATGAATAATGATTCCTGAATGGAAATAGTATATATATATATATATATATATATATATATATATATATATATAATGCATACTATACTAATGCTACACTAATTCATAATCAAATACAAAAATGTCACTGATCTGGTACCTAAAATGAAGAAAAATAGAAAATTCTCCTCTAATTTATGAAAAGTAACAAAACACATTTCTTGGACATGTCATGGATTTGTATTTAATTAATAATACACTGTTATTTTGTATAGTTTCATTACATGTTAATTTTGTGACTGTCGAGAGTGAAACATTTTTCAAGATAAATTCATTTTACTGAAATATTGTGATACAAGTGCAAATATAAATAATCTTTGGCATCATGGTGGCAAATCCCTTCACAGCACACTGCACCAGCCAAGCTCTGATTTTTTTCTATAGGAATATCTCAGTATAAGAGACTTGGGGGAGATTATAGGGTTGTGAAGAGTGTCCAACACCTGTATGTAGAGCTACAAGGGGCTGATACAAGGTATACAGGGACACTGATAACTGAAACTTGACAAGTCTGTTCTGAGGATTGCTTTAATAACAAACATCAGCCAATACTCCATACATGCACCATAGGAAGTATATGGGCATAATAGTTGAGTATATTTAAGTACTGACACAAATTGAGGATCAGAGACAAAGTTGTGAATGCATGAAACTTGGCAATGGCCCAAACAAAATGAAGGGAGCCCTGTGTGTTTGTATATATATATATATATATATATATATATATATATATATATATATATATATACACACACACACATACAAGATGATGGTATGCTGTCCTACCTAAAGAATTAGACGGATCTATATATCATAGTAATTTGGTATCTCTTCTATTCAAAGTAAAATGGTTCAAACAATCAACTATATAATTTTTGAAAAATGAGCAGTCTTGAATTTTAAGAGCCACCATACACCCCTAAAGTAGGAATATTTAGCATTATTACAAAATAGATGCCACTGGTATTACTATATTCTAGGGAAGGCAAGATGACCTTTGTGAGCCTCAGTACTGGAAGCAATATTGGAAATATCTAAAATATCATAAAGACAAGAATAGAGGATTTAAGAGGAGATTGTTTTGTGGGCAGTACTGGTAATTTAAAATAATCTTTTTAGAACACTATTCAGTGTTAATCAGCAAATTTTGATATAAATAAAAAAAAACAAATGCAATTATTTTATGTCTGTGATTAGAGCTGAACTGCGCTTTGGCCACCTGCTATATTCATCTGATGACCCAGTAGTATCTAATGTTGACATTATTACCAAACAGGTGCCACCAGTGTCAGATGACCAAGTAGTATCTAGTGTTGACTTATTTAGTATTTGTACCAAAGGCCACAGGTCTCCATAGTGAAATGATAAGAATAATGAATTGAATGGTTATAGTCTTGCCTTCTACCATCACATATTTTTTATTTGTTTCCAAATTTGTAATTTTTGCATGCTGGGGTTTTATCTCGCTAAGATGTTTTCAGTGATTGTTGTAATGAATTGTTATATAAGTTAAACATGAAATTCCTCATGAATGATTATGATTGTACTATATATTAATTTCTAAAAATCTGCTGCATATAAGAAGATAAATACGTCCTGTATCCAATGCATGCAATTTACTTTGTTTAATGGTAACTATCCTATAATGATTTTCCAAGTTAAAATATCATATATATATATATATATATATATATATATATATATATATATATATATATATATATATATATTGATGTATCTCCAGTTGAGTGTTTAGATAATGCAATGCATTATTTTTCTAAATGTAGTTTTCAACCAAAACACCAATAATGATGTCAATCAAACAATTAAATGAAGTTAGAAAAATGTGGAGTCTGATGATGTAACAAAGCTACTACAAAATAGCTGAATTTAGCATGTCAGCATATTTTCATACCTTATAAACTTGAAGATATCAAACTTTACTCATTCATGTTAAGCTGCCAAAAACATGACAGTAAGTTTCAGTGGAAACTGAGTTCAGAATAGAAAATAAGTGTCGATGGAAACAGAGTGCAGATGGAAAGTAAGTGTCAATGTAAAATAATTGTTGATGGAAACTTAGTGTAGATGGATACTAGGGTTCAATTGAAAATTAATGATCATGGAAAATAAGTACTAATGGAAATTTGGTGTGGATGGAAAATAAAAATTGATGGAAAGTGAGTGAATATGTGAAAAAAGAGAACATGGGTCTTCATTATTTTGGCAGCTAAAGTGTGCATACATGTGTTTAAAAGAAAAGTAAAGTTTAAGACTAACAATTTATTATTACAATGTTAGACCAATTCCTAATAAAATGATTGGCCAGAAGTTTATCTCAATTAACACATTCACATTGTGCAACTTCCTTCTTGCTACAGTTAATCATCATTATATAACATGGCATTAAATATGATAAACATGTTGAAATAATTACATATTAATAAGAGGTACAGAGCAATTATAACAAAATAATCATGACATTTGCTTATTTAAAAATAAATGCATGCCATTTACTTAATTAAAAACATAAGCATATAACATTTATTTAAAATATAAGCATATGATGGTTACTTATTGAAAATAAAAGCATATATGATTATTATACATATTTTAGTCTAGAATTTGATAAAATATTTTCCTGTGATGGGTTCCAAGTCAAAACAATTACTTAAAAACAAATGTTTGAGCCTACTGGGTCAAAAATGCTTCATTTTCAATTTTAAATTTAAAGAATTCATTTGGATCTATGTGATCTCCATAGTATGCAGCACCAAGGTCTCGCTTAGGACCTACAGGCTTTGGTTCCTTTTTCTGCCATCTGGCTTCATGTTTGGATAAATTTCTTTGGAGTTGTGTAGGTATGCGGCTGAAAAATGGTCAAATGAATTTTATCACTTACTAAATATATTCTTAAAATTCAAAATTGAAAATATGTTTTAGAATTCTTTCAAGATTTACAATTTTAAATTAGTCTGCATCAAAACAATGCCCCCCCCAATATTTGATTGATACCCTGTATATGTCATCATAGAAAAAAAGGAGGAAGAAAACAAATGATGAAAAAGATTAAGAAGTATACACAGATAATTTCAACCAGATATAAAAAAATGGATTGTAATGCGTCTGAATTAAACCACAATAACTACTAATTTTGTCTTGATTATGTTTCAGGCATTTGGATTTAGCATTCTATTGCTGGTAAGATATCTATTAGTTTTATCTTTATTATGTTTTAGAAATGTGAGGGACAGGACAGAATTGAACTGGAACAAGAGATATGAGAGGAGAAGGAACATGACGTGTAGATATTGCCCTTATGCCCCCATCCACTGACAGTAAGAGTGTATCAAAGGCAAAACATTCACATATGGCTTCTTTTTTATTTAACTTACGGAACTGGAGGGACAGGATTTTTGTAAGCACTGGACTTTGCAATGGTGATGTTCCTCTCCACTGGAGCCAAAGGATGCAGCTTTTCCCACTGAACTCTCTCATATTTTTTCCAGCAAGTAGGACATGGCTGTTCATTTGTAACTGAAACAGACACTCATCTATAAGGCACTTTAATATTTCTATAAAACAGTATTAATTTTCTTTTCCTATTTGTTGGACATGGCTTTTAACTTAAACAGATAGACAAATCCAGAAGGCACTTTCAGTACACAGGAATTTCTATAAAACTGTATTTTCTTTTCCTATGTGTTGGACATGGCTTTAAGTTTTTAACTGAGACAGATAGACAAGTCAAAAAGGCTTTTTCAGTACAAGGGAATTTCTATAAAATTGTATTAATTATCTTTTCCTATGTGTTGGACATGGCTTTTCATTTTTAACTGAAACAGATAGACAAGTCCAGAAGGCACTTTCAGTACACAAGAATTTCTTGAAACTGTATTAATTTCCTTTCTTTGCATAAGCTGTTCCTTTAATTTCACCACAGGAAGTACAATGTATTATACACTGATCTGAGCAGACATTTCATATTCATATCATTATTTGAACTGACAGTATGCAACAGGTTTATTTTTCTCCCAAAACTGTCTCTGCTTCATAAAATGAGTTGGGGTGGGGGAATTACTGGAATATCCAGATCATCTATGGACAAGAACTCTAATAGGATTAGCAGGTGAGGTGGATAGATCTAACATAATTGTCATCTTAACATTCATTTTAGAATCACTGTGACATACTTTTAATATTTAGCTAACAATGCTGGGTATTTGGGAAATGCCTCAATGTAGCATGTAAGAATTTTTGTTATTTGTGCATAAAAGACTTGACTGTATGCATTGGCTGTCCTGGTATGGATAAATCAGATCTTCATAATCAGTGACTAGTCTGGTATGGATATATGCAGGATCTTCACAATCACAGATTGGAATGCAATAGATATATCTAGGATCTACACACATTCAGAAACTCTGTGTGTGTGTGTGTGTGCGTGTGTTTGTGTGATTTGGATTCTTAACATACCTTTAACAATTTTTCAGTCATATTGCTATGATGTCTGCAGCGTGACAGTTTATAGTGATGTCTAGCACTGGGGCATCATTCCAGAGACCTGTAACATTATGCCATACCCAGTCACATTATCCTCACACCAGCCAGTCCTAGCAATAACCTCTTAATGCTGAGCACCAACCAAGGCAACTGTTAGTACCATTTATATGTCTTTGGTATGTCTCAGCTGGAGTTTTTGAACCTGTGACTGACTACTTCCAAGGCCAAAGAAGCTATATATATATATATATATATATATATATATATATATATATATATATATATATATATATATATATATGAGTGCATATCTGAACATATGAATTGAATCTCTAATGGGACTTTACATCCAGACCAACCTTTGGCTCATGCAAGAGACCAAGAGCAGAAATGTGTGACAAGAAAAGGATTTTTATTTATATCACAAATGTAACAGACAGCCCTTACTTCATAGGACTACTGACTAAGATATTATAAGTAAAGGATTTACCTAGATAGCTAGTTCTCATCAAGATATTTTATGTAATGGATTTACATAGATAGTCATCTCATCAGGATATTATAAGTAAAGCAAATTTATTTAAAGAAAAAAATACATATTCATAAGCTGATTTCATCCCAGATATTAACAACTGAGATATTGCTATATTTTTATTTAACTAGGTACTAACCCAGCATTTTTCATTAAACTGCACTTATTGTTTTCATGACATCATATAACAGAACAAATTATAATGTGTATGCTAAAGTTATGGATTACATAATTTATTGCATATAGATAATACATGTGTATGCTAAAGTTATGGATTACATAATGTATTGCATATAGATAATATATGTGTATGCTAAAGTTATGGATTACATAATTTATTGCATATAGATAATACATGTGTATGCTAAAGTTATGGATTACATAATTTATTACATATAGATAATACATGTGTATGCTAAAGTTATGGATTACATAATTTATTGAATATAGATAATATATGTGTATGCTAAAATTATGGATTACATAATTTATTGCATATAGATAATATATATTGTACAGACTGCATCACAGTAGGATGTAATGCATACCTCCTTTCTGCATGAGGAGTGGATGACCAAACTTCTTAGCAGCATCCATAAGTGTGTCTCCCTTAATGTTTTGACTGTCTGCCTCACCATCGTGCTGCAGGAAACAGTTCAGGCATTCAGGATGACCCCCTTCACATGCATAGTGACCAGGTGTGTTCCCAAAATCTGCATGAAAAAAAAATGTAGTACAGGATTACTTATGTATCAATCTCACTCAAGTGTGTTTAGAAGGAAAATAAAATCTTGTCCAATTAATTAAATTTACCTTTTTACTTCTCACTACAAGTAATAGGTTTTAAATTAGTTACTGACTAAATATATAATTTTGTGTACAAGTATTCTATAAAAGATACCTTTCTCACATTATATGATGTTGGTCTTTCTGTTTCCATGACAACTGCTTGAAGAGTTCCATTTTTAAATACTTAGTGCTTGCTAATTTGGCCTGACGAAGGTGTTCAATGTTAAACACCTTTCAAACAAGCAACTACTTAAAGATGCTTAATGTCAGATGTCAATGTAATACACCTTACTCCTGCTTTTCAATATATTAAGGTTTTAATGGGAGGAATTTCTTCCTGGGTCTGTAAGCAGTGTATTTAAAAGAAACGAGTTATTTACTGCACAAGTTAAATTAATAAATATAAAATCAAATAAAATGTGAAGACTTTAATAATATAGGATTTTAATATTGATGAAATTCTTAAGAGCATGTTGTAAAGGGTGAAAATATACAACTAATGTTTAAAATGAAATGTTTGGCTTTCTATGAGCTTTAAAAGGGTGTTTCCCTCCTCTATTCTATGATACTAATTTTGTTTTTGGGGTGTTTTGGTGCTGATTGTTTTGAGGGTGTTTTGGGTGTTCACATTATCATAAATGTAAAATAGATATTGCTTGGAATAAACATCTCTGAATTTTATTTTAAAAAATAGCATGGGATACATAAATCCAAGCTATCAAAAAGACCAGCAAAGTAATGGGAGATTACTCTAAAACTTACAGTCCTGGCTGTTTGGATCAGCACCTTGATCCAATAACCAATGTAGCACATTTATGGATCCATGAAGTGCTGCCTGAAATGTATGGACGTTAAACTTTAAAGATTCTAAATACATTCAATGCTTAAAAGTCCTCAATTGCAAAAGTTTAAGTTTAAATGTACAAACAAATATGACAAATGTCATTTCTGATTCAATACCTACCCAAAAAAATATGTTATAAGTATTTCCACTACCTCATACATCTCAAGCCAAAAAGGCATTTTCTTGCCAAGAGGGATGTCCGAGCTGAGTGGTCTACCTTGGATAGATGGATTGGCACTATATTCTGTGAAATATCAGTTCAATGGTACCTGTTCAGCATAATCTCACAAGTACATTCCACTTTGTACTTTTCATCATTCCGAGTGATCATTCTAACTCCTCTCACAACAAGGAACTAGGGCCCATTACTTTTCTTGCAAATCTTGTATTTTAGGCTAGAGTTGTCTAACTTGATCATATGAAATGCTAACCAGCAACATCTTAACTGACTGGCTAATATTAATTACAATTCAAGTCAATGCTCTACTTTTGTAGGTATGTTACATTGAGTAAATGATCATTTATTTTTTGTGTAATATGGTAATTTCTGTCATTTTCTCTGGCATTTACCTTTGTGAATATTTATTTTGCCTGTGTATACTACTGTTTCACTCTCTAATTACAGGTACCAAAAACAATTAGAAGGCTTAAATGTGGTGTTAAAAGATTTAAACTGGTGAAAGCAAATCATTCCACCTGTATCAACTGAACCATATTTGTGATGCTTGCTTTCACTAATGTGAAGAGAAATAGATTACAATCACAGCCATGTACTGGAACCAACTAAAGGAGCCAAGAATGCAAACATAAGGATGCAGACACTATGATTATTGCCATTAATGCTTCCTCAGTTGACAACTTCCACTTGACTGAGATAATCATGATGAGAAAGATCAGCCATTTGACTATCTCAACCATCACAGTCCTCCCAAACAGCAACAGCTGTCTCTGCTGTTGCCCACAGAGCAACAATTGGAACATACCAGCACTTAACAAATAAATGGATCAGTACTAACATGGGAAGTGATCCATTGTTGTGGACAATTTAATCACCTCTTGGAAACCCCACTACTGGCAATGGTGATAATTCCCTTGATAGTTGGTATCAGACTTCCACACCAGACATGGGCCAATTCAAAACTTTGATTCCATCTCTGGCACAGCCTCAACACTAGAACTGGCTAGGATAATCTGTCTTCTCAAGTTCTAGATAACTCCTCACAGAAAATCATGTTAATTCAAGTTATGAACACATACTTATTTTAACCAGCATTTGATTCAGTAAAACATCTACAACTCATCCAGTACCAGGCCCTTGGAAGTATTGTTAGCTGACACAGGGGCAGGCCCATTCCAGTACCAACAACAGTAACCTCTCATTTCCACACACCCAGTACTCATCTCAGACCTCTGATGACTCAAAATAAATTCCTGGAAATTACAGAGTCCGAACATAGACATACTCCCAACTTTGCATCTCATCCCCCCATACACCAGCTTATTTGAATGACCAGCTCAAATGTTGCTTCCTTTGCATAAGGTTTGTTTGTCACTGCACAATTTCAGGTTGAAAACACACACAAGCACCATCTTCCTTCCTTGATCCAGCAATATCCATGTAAATTTAATACTTCTGTAAGTCTATTGAAAAAGCCTTCTGCCTCCAAAGTTCTGTCTGCCTCTTCCTGCTCTGTCATTGGCCTCCTACAGAACTGTCTCATTGAACAAGAAATAGCAATTACAAGAAACAAATATCAACAGACCTTTCTTGTCATAATGATGACTACCATAAAGCTTTGACCCAGCTTTTTACTAGAGACACACAGTGGTCCTCCACTCTAAGTTTTCTAAACCAAACCTTTTGGCCACTTGAGATAAGCATTACCATCTCGAGAATAGCCCAAAAAGCTGTACATGTGGTTGGCCTGGTCTTAAAGAGAACCATAAACTGAGTTGTGTCACGCATGAGAACCACCTCCAAGTTCATGACATTTAATTATCTCAATTACAGCTTCCAAATGTACAAGGAGAGCAAACTTGAGTAGCAAGACATTACAAATCCTGTTTCACTCAGGCTGTGTCTTGGATCCTTGTCAACAATTATTCATCCTATCTCACTTCATCATTGTTCTTTCTTCATCTTGACATGGATTTCAATGCGTTTTTGTTCTGAGTTTGTTTCCTCCAAGATGGTTCCATGAGTATCATCTCAGTGGTGTCCTTAAGCCACTCAAGTCGAATCTCAGTCAAGGAATTTATTTCCCTCTTGGGTCTTCTCCATGCAGCCATAAGCCCTGCAGCCCATTCAGAGACAAGTGGAAATTATCATACAAATGCAGAGACAAATGCAGATTACCATTCAAATGCAGAGACAAATGCAGCTCACCATACAAATGCAGAAACAATGCAGATTACTATTCAAATGCAGAGACAAATGCAGATTACCATTCAAATGCAGAGACAAATGCAGCTCACCATACAAATGCAGAGACAAATGCAGATTACCATACAAATGCAGAGACAAATGCAGATTACCATTCAAATGCAGAGACAAATGCAGCTCACCATACAAATGCAGAGACAAATGCAGATTACCATACAAATGCAGAGACAAATGCAGATTACCATTCAAATGCTGAGACAAATGGAGATTATCATTCAAATGCAAAGAAAAATGAGGATCACCCTTTGGGTCCTGTTGTGGCGGAAACTTTGCCTATGAGACCAAATAATTAAAGTTTGGGACTAGAGACGAGGCCCCACCAGAGCATATGGGAGTACCTCTCCTGGCTTATGGCATGTCGTAGGTTACTGCATTTTCATCCACCAGAAATCACAATCTGCACAGCTGTCAGCATGAATGGCTCCAATCTTCTATCCTCCCTTCAGATGAGTGTAGTTTGGCCTTTTCAGGTGCACTCTATGCATACATTCCTAATTTATTATCAACAGGTAAGTATTATAAAAGAAACATATTTCACTCCTCTGCATTGAACAGTATTGCACAATCATGCTAACAAGCTTCATACATCAAAACGACAACAGACATGACTGATCAAGATTCTCCCACTATAAACAGTGGGAGATAAAAATTATGAGAAAAAAAAAATTGTCATAAAACATGGTGTATACATGATGAATATACTGGCCTGGAAGAAAAGCAACAGATTGGTTACATTGCTGAATACATTAACTGTGTAATTCTACATCTCAATCATTTTCATTCTTAGATAGAAACTTCCTATGTATTAAAGTTCTGAATATTAAAAGCAACACAAGCTAAGATGCCCAAATGTAAAAAGACCATTCATTAACCTGATTGATATCAAAATTTAACAAAGTAGTCCAATAAGTTTTTTAGGGGGAATACACGATTCTTTCCGACATATTTTCCCAGGAAAATCTCTCTCTTAATGCTGCATCTAAACATCATTTAAGTTTATTTGTACACCAAATTTTAAAGCAGGGCTGTGATGAACCCTAATCTGGAGTATATGCATTTTATTTTATGGCTCCCATTGGTATTCACATCTGTCATTCAATGATAACATTCAGGATATACTGATATTTCTATTTCTGTCACTGAAAATGAACTAAGTAAATACAAGATTCATGTATAGTTTGCACTTACTCCTCCAGTATTTTGTACAACCCTATCAATTTTAAACAAGAAAAGCATTAAGGATATAAAAAACACAATACTTAAGCATTTCTTTCAGTGGTTTATAATTTCTGTCACCAAGAGGTCCCCAACATCTTTGCCACTGAAACCAAATAAATATTTTCAAACTAAACAAAAAGCTCGCTCCCTCTCATTTTCTGGTTGCTGAACAGTCCATTTTCAGTGATAAGGGTGGAATTAATGCCTGCATATATAGTTAAGAATAACACAGTGTCATCTGCAACTGATGTATGCAATGTCTAGTTCTATGATTACCAAAAAAAAAGTGAAAAAAGGAGGGAAAATCTGCCCTTAGATATCAATATTATGGAAATTTATGAAATTATATGGAGTTGATGGAACACCGTAAACTATATCACTCCTGCTGTGTGAAAAACAGACTTTCCATGCAAATATTGTTGTGTGAAAACTTCCCATGCAAATATTGTTGTTAAGTTCTTTTGGGTTTTGAAATGTGAAAATGGTGTCAATGCTTTGGACCACCTGGTGGCAAATGAATTAGAAATTATAACTTAATGAATTAATTGGATACTCGATGCATTTTATTTTTATAACTAGTAGGAGGGATGCAAGTTTCTGGGTAGGTGTAAACATTAATCATAGAATTAAAAAAAATAGTGAAAAGAAATTAGTACTGAAAGCCTTAGGTAATGGACTTTATAAAGGATGGACTTTAAATAGGACTGACTTGTAAAGGACTGATTATTAACTGTTGTTTGCATAGTATTCTTGCCTTCTTACCACATGGGCTGGAGTTTTGCCATCTGCCTGTGGGGCTTCCATTGATGTGCCCTGTTTGACCAGGAAGCAAAGGCAGTCTAATTTGTCATGTTTGGCTGCATGGTGGGCAGCCAGGTAACCATTATTGTCACCCAGGTTGATATCACAGTCATGCTGAACCAGAAGCTTCACACAATCCAGAGCTACAAAATAAAAGACGAGATTAAAGCAAATGTCACATGATATATCTGTCTCATGACATTTTCCCTACTAATGATCTTGACCTTTGACCTAAATACTCTAAGTGGATCTGGGAACAATTTTATAAAAGTATCTGAAGGTCTTTTTAAAAAATGATAAAAAAAACAGACCACTGTCTGTCATTATACCTTGTAGCTGTAGGGTGTATCACTATGAACATTCAAGATGGTGTCAAGATATATAACAGGCTAATAAATATCTACATTGGTTCAAACATTATACCTATACAAGGAAAGAAATTTTTTGTTCAACCTTTATGAAATTAATAAAAAAAAGATATATCCAAAAGCTATGAAAACTTTCTACTCATAAATTTATGTGTAAGCAAGAAGATTTTATTTCTGTGTATGACACAGTTTCTAACATGCAAAATAATTGTCCACCCATGGTCATAAATATCTTTCTTCTGGTGGATCACTGTCAACAATTCAAATTGCAGATTTGGATTTCATGGATGTAATGGTTATGGATAGTTCCTATATGAAACAGGGTCAGTAAGTCTACCATTTTGAAATGGATTCAGGCAGGAAATGATGCAAATTGCTACTGAAATACTTCGTACAACATGTTACTAAAACTAATTGATAACCATATATCTGAAATTAGTTCCATGAATTGTCACTTACTTATCCCAAATTGTCACTTACTTTATCCCATTTACATTGTCATTTACTTTATCCCAAATTGTCACTTACTTTATCCCATTTACATTATCACTTACTTAATCCCAAGTTGACTAACTGATCTTAATGAATAATGGAAATTATGGTTTACTTAATAACTTCAACTTTAGCATGCAGGTATAAATGACAGAATGGTATAACTTTAATAACTATTAAACATGCTGAACTTAGAACCAGTCTAGCATTTATCCATGTAGGAATAAACCAAAATATCGAAAAAAAATTTCTACTGTTAATATCAGCACAACCTTTAAATACTAAAAGTTTGCATATTAATATCCTGACAAATTAAATTTCGAAGGAAGCCATGTTTTCTTGGTTTGACTGCATAGGTCTCACTGGATAGTTGTGTATTTTGACACCCCCCTAATTTTTAAGGTAGAAGGCATGAGCCTGATTATCACAAACCTAGCATTTATAAACTGACACATAAGCTAAATCTGTAATGTGGTTTACATTTTCTTTGTGTTAGGCTTGTAAATGGGCTACATTGTTGGTGACTGCCTGTCACAGTTAGACTAGCACTGGAGATCAAATGCGAAACTTAGTCTGCAAATGTGCATCTGACTTGGCTTACATATTTACATGTGTCTGCTTCAGAGGTTCATATCTAAAAATCTACATGGTTGAGGGGTGATGAAAAGTATGTTAATTTGTTATAGTAATAGTGAACTTTCAAGATCAATAAGGTACATACTGACTCTGTGAGCCTGCTTCTCACAGGAACAGGTTGAAAATAGCTCTTTTCTGTCAAAAATGAATGTAAAAAAGAGGAGTTGGTGGTAGTATAGGTTCAGTATCAAAACCACCAGTTGCATAAGGAATTAACCTTAATACCTTAGTCAGAATCTTACAAGCATCCTGTCAACAAAAATCATTAGTTAGTTTTTATTTGTATCTTTATTGTAAAATTATGATCATTTTTCTGCAATAGGTCATTGTTGGATGAAAATTTGCCAAAACAACTGTCCGGTGAGACCATAGACAAATGTTACTGATACATTTATATGGCATCCATTAATGGCATCAATTTCAGAGAAAACTGCCTGCTAAAGAGCCATTACTTTCTCCAGTAAAACTCTATAGCCAAGTAATCTGCCATGGTCAGCAATTTGGAGACTAGTTGAAGGTCTGTAGACATCACTATGATAAAGTAGTCCATCAATGCTATTAAAGATAACAGTCACAAAACACAGTTTTTGAATCTTATATTTCAAAGTTAATACATATTTCATGTTTTTCATATAGTAAGTCACATTATACAACCTACACTGCATGACATTATATAAATTACCAAATTACCCATACAAAGAATGAGGCAATTAACTGCATATTGTCTGTAACTAGTTAAATATTAAAATGCAAAGTAAGGTTATGTCAGGCCTATCAATTGGTACCTATCATATATAACTAATGGACATACTTACCACCATACTGTGCTGCATAATGTAATGGGGTTTTGCCAGCAAAACATCTACAGTCTAGATCCACTCCTTGATCAAAAAGAAACTGGAGAACTCTTTTGTGATTCCTCATTGCAGCTAGGTGGGCTGGTTGTCTACCCTTGGCATCCTCTGAAACCAGGTCTGCTCCTGTTATTGATACACATTACAAGCACATTAACATGATTATAAGTACAACAAATTCAGGTTAATTAGTTATATGAACTTTTTGTAAAGAAAAGCTGATCCAGTCTACAGCACTGAATGTAATCAATAAAAGAAATGTAAGTACAGTAGTGGTAAACAGTCATTGTATACATAGAGGCTAGTCAAGTCACTGACTACATAAAACCTGGTGTCAAGACATTGAATACACAGAGGCAGTTGTTTTAGGCATTGAATACATATAGGTTGGTGTCAAGGCATTAAATACATAGAAGTTGATGTCAAGACATATAATACATAGAGGTTGGTTTCAAAGCATTGAATACATAGAGTTGGTATCAAGGCATCAAATGCATAGAGGTTAGTGTCAAGGCATTGAATACATAGAGTTGGTATCAAGGCATCAAATGCATTGAGGTTAGTGTCAAGGCATTGAATACATAGAGACTGGTATCAAGGCATCAAATGCATAGAGGTTAGTGTCAAGGCATTGAATACATAGAGTTGGTATCAAGGCATCAAATGCATAGAGGTTAGTGTTAGTGTCAAGGCATTGAATACATAGAGACTGGTATCAAGGCACTGACCATATAGAGGCTGGTGTCACAATAAAACAAGGCTTGCATGTTGAGCTCATGATCAAACCACTGGTGAAAATTTTAACCAAAAACCTTAACAAAAATGTTGCTAATGTTGCCAATGATGCCTGCACCAGAAAAGTGATTACATATCTAGCTTTGTCGCTTGACTAGAAACCTGATTATTTATATAGACCTAATGTTTTAACTTATCACTCATTTAGAAGGTTTTGAATAAAATTTCAGCACAAAATTAAAAAACTAGTAATTCAAATATAATTTTTTTTATCATCTAAAATTTTACTACATTCATAGCACTGCGTGAAAGATTAAAACTTGTGTATTGGTGATGAAGTGAAGGTAATGGGTAAGAGTTTCTTCCCTTGATACAAAGACAAGAAATATGACCTTTTTCATCTTTCATGAGGGCTGAATATGGGAGGTAGTGGAGATTATTCCTAATGTGAATGTGATCAGGAAATGTATTCAAAGCAGAAACATTTAGACAGTAAAACCAGTCTTGAAAGACTTCCATTTCTTGAAACATCTGGTCTTTAAATTATGTCATTAAAATATACAAAAACTGAACTGGACATTAATAATAGGTCTTGAGTGACCGGTAGTCTCCACCAAAACATGGCATTTCAAATTATATTTATCTGGATCGTACTTTACTTTATCATACAGCCTACTAACTATTTCAATAAAAGTGATCTTCTAAACAATAAACTGATTCAAGGCAGTCACCTTTTTCTGCAAGAAGTCGCAGACACTTTGTCTCCCCATTGTATGCAGCAATGTGTGCTGGCATCTGGCCATCCCGATCCTTGAGACTGACTTTGTCTGTATACTGTAGTAGGAGTTTGAGGGTTTCCACATGACCTCCAACACACACTTCATGGAGTGTTGTTCTACCTGTGGACAACTGAGACAAGGGATCTGCCCCTCCCTAAAAGACAAAGAAAAGGATAGAAAGAAGATTGTAACACATCTGTGGATGTAAAATGTTATCTAATTAGGCAAAAGTAAAAACATGAGATTTTATAATTCATAATGAACCTATAGAAATTTCAATCCTGTTGTATCTAAGGAGGTTCCCTGCAATTTAGTTTTAATAAAAACTTTAGAAGATTTTCACATGATGTTCTGATTATAAATACTGCAGTAAATGAGGACATTAATAGTGGTTTAATGCTGCAGATATGTCCTTCATAAAACTCAAATAAAACCCTCAACCAATATCCTCAAATCCTATTATATACTAAACTCTTATCCCCTTATTTATATTTTCAAAAATCAGAAATATCTGACTGAGCTGCTGTTTCCATATGACATAAAACTGTCATAAAAGTAAGCACTAATATATATATATATATATATATATATATATATATATATATATATATATATATATATATATATATATATATATATATTGTCCACCAATTAAAAATGTATTAGTCTAAATTGAAACAGAACAAAATATACTAGTTTCATTTATCTGCCCAGTCAATAATTGTAACAAATTGAGTATATGAAGAAATAAAAAGTAATGGTCCCCTTTATCAAAAATGCATAAATTGTTATGGCAATTAAAGACATATTACAATTATTCAAATTAGTATTATTTTACATATTTGTTATATCACATTTTGATTACACTTAACACAAATCATTTGAATTATTTTGATTTCTGCAACATAGAACCTTCAGAAACTCTTCAACTACTGCAATCTGTCCATAGGTACATGCTAGCATTAGTGGAGTCTTTCCCAGTCCCTCTCGTTTTATCTTGACACCTGCAGGGTTTAATGTTGTATTTTCCATTAGCTTTTTAACTGTTTCAACATCTCCTTTTTCAGTGGCTTCACCAATGAGAGCCTTCAACTCTGAAATAAGCACAAGAATTATGATTTTCCTTTGAAATTTTGGCAAAAATAATATATACACCTGTATTGCTAAAATTCTCCAAAAGTATTTTAATATAAATGAGCAAACTCGACAAGCAATTTTGAATGCACAAAGTTATTTTTCTGGTTGTGTTTATGAATCTCCTTTGCAGCAACATATTCAACTAGCTTATTTCTAATTCCAGTAAAGGAAATATTTTTGCATGTTTGAAAACTATATGGGATACATTTGTCTAATGCCAGGGCATTTGATAACACAATGAAACATCATCAAATTCCCTTTCTGAACTTGATATCATGAAAATCTTGCTACTATGACTGAAATCAAACAATGTCATTGAAAGTTTCCATTAAAGTAGTTATTAAATCAATGGTCAGAACACTAAAATATGTTCAAATTTGCTAGTCATCAAATCACTTTTGCAATTATAAAATGGATGAAATCAAACAAAAGATGTAGATGCAAGTTCAAATGAGATACATGGCTAGTCTAAGTCACTCAAAGACAATGCCTATTAAAATAGTCAAATATAGTCATCACTAGACATATAAGAGAATTTGCTGAGGAGAATTACATAAGCAAATTTGGCTGAAATTAACAAAAAAATGTGCATACCACAGTAATTATATGCAATAAATAAATATATATAGAAGAATTTAACAAAAAAACATGCAACACAAACCATCTTTACAGGCAAATAATGTCCTCAAGCCCTTGTACAAAACATTACCATGGCATCACACAATAGATTCTGACATAGAGAACTGCCAAGTCTGTATGCACACCAGTCAGTACACACAAGTATTTGCTTTTAATGCTTTGCCTTGTTCATGTTTTTGAGAATACAAATGGTAATTGAGATGAGTCAGCAAGAATGGTCACAAGATATATATATATATATATATATATATATATATATATATATATATATATATATATATATATATATATATATATATATATATATATATACTTATTCTCTGTGTTCAGTTTACTACTTCTATTCTAAATAAATTGTCACACCATCTGTCCATCATGAATAATAGTAGATTTATTATTAGAAAGTATTTGATCTTAACTAATAACAAGATTCAATAATGTTTCCTTTTCTATAAATAAAGAAAACAAATGAATGAATGATTTCACATATTTTCATTTTACTCCACATCCAAATAAAAGACCCTTACATTTGATATGAAAAGCCAAATCTTGCCCCACTTGTCTGAATGAATTAGCTGATCTGATGACAGTTCCTGATGATACAACCCTAACTACATTATTGCCTTCATTTGCATATCATATGCAAAGCCATACAATTCCACAAATCCACTTGGCTGACACCCAGAACAATTAACATAATACAAAAATTAATATGTGAACAAAAATATTGAATATATATGAAAAATTCCAAGTCCACTTTAGTAATTACCTTCTTTCCAGTGATTCTGTCCAACAACCCACTTTACCTCTCCAGAGGATAACTGGATATAAAACATTAGACTAATGATAATAGTAAATAGGTAAATACTTGTAAAATTCTTAATTTTATTTTTTCTACTCTGATTCAGTGTATTATTAGTGTTTGGGCCCTCATACTCGGTACTGTGCTTATATCTTTTGCCACAATAGAAAAAAATCTCATTTTTGGTGGTTGTCAGCACAGTTCCTCTGGATATTATTTCTTGCAAAGTAAATTTGACAACATTTGTTACATACATGATTAGCAAGTGACGACAATAAACAATTAAGGCAGTTTTCATTAGCTGGTAAGTCGATGTATTCTATTTCTAATTTGTTTCTGGTCATGTACCGTAAGAATACGGAAAGATGGGCTAAACTTTTAACGTTCACATTTTACGGAATTCCTCCAAGTTGTTGAGCATTGGCGCATCATTGAGCATTGGCGCATCATCGGTCCATGTTATGACAACAGCTATCCCCAAAAGAACCATGTAGAAAAAGATGGGGTGGAAATACGACTGAAAATATTGTTGTCAGGTACGCCTCCGATTTAAAGTGACCAATGGATACAAAAATGTAACCTATAATTGAGTGCGCAGTCAAAACCATGACCTAGCCAGTGAACACTTTCATCCTAATGAGAGAAATAGATCTGGCATACTTTCCCTTTCCTCCCGTTTACTAACAGTAGTGCTTGTGGCCGTGCTAGCTGACGCCATGTTGTTTATCTCTGCCAGGGAGAACATTGTGCGGTAGTCGAAAGAAATAATTTTGCAACTTCCTCACTGAGGTAAATAATGTCAACATTATGTATCAGTAAATAATATACCTTAATAGTTTACAATTTGTACGGTGAAAAGATTGATAGTTTTGTATGCATATGTTGGCGTAAAAGATTTTGCGCTACATTTTACAATCGGAATGTCCTCGGCTGCACCTTTTTGGTAGCTTCTGAAGATATCGCGGGTTCGTTGATGGACTCATGATACTAATGCAAGCACCATGATATTAAAAAATCAATAACTTACAATTTCTGAGTGTTCATGATCAAACCTATAGTTATTAGTATAGATGAAACTTGGATGTCAATTTCTGTGTATAGGAAAGGATATGAGCAGCGGCAATTTCTGGACCTGCATGCGTTAGAAACTAGTACTAATATTAGTACCTAGTCCGAGTTTCCTCTGACCCTTGACACCCCATTTTTGATATTTGGTTTTTTTATGTTGGGGTGTAGGGTCTGAGTCTATTCCCTATCAAAAACTTGGAATTTGCCGACACCAAATGGTGTCGGCATAGGGTACTCGCCAACTATCAGGCCTAGCAAACTTAAATGACCTTACATTGACCCATAATTACATTAAATCGATAGGGAAATCATTTCTTTTCTCAGAAATTACAAGCATAACACGATTTTGTCTTTAATCCGTTGTCAGACGAGACGTAACTACAGCGTTGTTTCATTTTGACATCGTTCGCACCATTTTCATTGCTAGTCACATGACTAACCAAATCCCGCAGCCGATGTGCATAAACGTCATCGGTCAAATAGTCACGTGATAACAACAAAAAACCGCGTTTTCCCATACCCCTTGTGGAAGACGGCAAATGTGTCACCTTCATTGATAACTGATTTTATTACATCATACTGTAGTTCTTTATTAAAATAGTATCCCTTTTCTTAAAGTATCTCATTGGCAAGAGCTTCCGTGTATTCGTCTTTACCTGCCATGTTGCAATATAGGTTTATGCACAAAACCTTCCATTCCAGTATTGCAGAAAGAAGACATAAACTCGAAAATATTGAATGAAAGTCACGCAATGTATACAATTACAAGAAAAAGCACTTATTATTCAACATATTATTTGGGATAACAGCAGCCCGAAACATGTCGCTGTCGCATCTTCCTGGAAAGAGGCTGACTGATCACGCAGAAACTACATGTCAACGCATTTTGTTGTTATCACGTGACTATTTGACCTATGACGTTTATGCACATCGGCTGCGAGATTTAGTTAGTCATGTGACTAGCAATGAAAATGGTGCGAACGAGGTCAAAATTCATCAACGCTGTAGTTACGTCTCGTCTGACAACGGATTAAAGACAAAATCGGTGTTATGCTTGTAATTTCGGAGAAGATAAATGATTTCCCTATGGATTTAATGTAATTATGGGTCAATGCAAGGTCATTTAAGTTTTCTAGGCCTTATAGTTGGCGAGTACCCTATGCCGACACCAAATGGTGTCGGCAAATTCCAAGTTTTTGATAGGGAATAGACTCTGACCCTACACCCCAACATAAAAAAAAACAGATATCAAAAATGGGGTGTCAAGGGTCAGAGGAAACTCGGACTAATTAGTACCTTAGTCCTTTTGTGGACAAAACAAGTTGAGGCTACGACATCGTAGCTAGTTAGAAACGTGATTTCAATTGCGCACCAAAGAGTCAGGTGCTAATTTTAGTAATGAGTGTTCCAAACTCAACGACTGGAATTCCATCAGTAAAACAATGTCTTTATTTTTCTTTTAACGTACATCTGAGATAAGCTCTCAAAAGATTCTTTTTCCTAAAACATTGCTTACATTATTCACCAATCCTGGCCAGCCAAATCCATATATACTCTATTAAATGTCACCTATTTCTAGGCTGGTTCCCATTTTTCCATACGATTATATATTAGTACCGTGTGTCCTAATAACGCGGTGTTCGATGTTTTTGGTAATCTTCTGCATAAAGCTGCCAATCTTAGGGGGCAGGGGCCAGTTTTTACGTACAAATTTAATGTCGCAACCTATTACCAAAAAAATCTTAAAAAATCAAATACATATGTGAGGTTAAAAAGTCCATGTTTTAGATACCTATATTAAAACAAAACATAAAAAGCACCAGAGAAGTGAATGGCTGTTCATAGCTGAAGAAGTTTAGGCACCCAACCCCAAATTTATACCTGCAATTTTCATGTCCGAAGGTCATTTTTGACACCATGTGATGCTCACAGCGCAAACACAAGGCCTTTTCCTGGTGACAGTTCCGCAAAACAGCGTGTACTAAACAGGCTGATGCAGTTGAAAATAGTTGTCATCCAAGCCGTTTTTGAGATATTCTATTTGCCTCAAATCCATGTGTTTACTATTATGGGAGGCTAGGTGTGGATGCATTGTGAAATATCGATATAGACATGCACACAAGTGGTTTAGGACATAGGATCGCTTTTCACTGGACCGAAGCAGTAGTGGAGCTCGGCAGACCCCTGGGTAACTGAACAGTCATTTTAAGGCACTTCTGTAGAATGAAGAAGGAACTAGAAAATGTCTACCACTTATTGCCTGCTTCACCTTAACACTGGTCAGAATACCGCGGTTTAAGTAAATTCCACCTTAGCTGAGAAAAATCTGACAAGAAGAAAAATGTGACGTAACTCATTATGGCACTTGCACAAACTAAGGGACAGTACATCGGCACATAAACCAGAAAGATCTTGTTAGCAGATAACTGGCTAAATTCAACACTCAGCCAATAGTAAAACTCGCCTAGCTGAAGAAGGGCAACTCACTAACGCAGGAACTGCCTACACCTTCTGGCGTTGCAGTAATAAAGATAAGCGAAGTGAAGCATCAAATCACAGATAATCAGCAAGTTCATAAATCTAACGAAGGTTACGAATGGCAGACTAATGCAAATGAGACTCACACTGTCTAGAAAATGGCATACAAATATCATCAGCGCCTTTGCACTCCCATAACCAACCTGGCTGAGATCGAGAATAAATTTTTATAAAGATATGAGTCTCATAGCAAAAATAACGAAGTTAGACAAAATCATCATTCTTGTTGACACCAGAAATAGTGTTAGTACAAATGACCAGATTTTAGCAGGTGTCATTGGCAAAATGGTTTTGGCAGATGTGATAACAAACTATTCCTTCTAATTAAAGAATGAGTTCAACACGACCCAGCAATCACAAATATAGTCTCCGCCTGCCAAAACCGGAAAAAGACTTATTTTCATACATGCTGCAAGCACTGGCATCTCACTGACTACATCATTATCAGGTGAAGAGACAGTAAGGATGTCCGAGTGACAAAGACCAAGGGAAGTGCAGAATGATAGACTAACCACAAGCTCATAGTCATCAAGCCTAATATCAAAAGTTAGCATAGCAGACGACCACAATTCCCCCCAAAAGTTAAATCCCTACAAACTGAAACTGAAACAGGAGAAAACCAAACAGGCATGTATCGAAGAACTGCAGTCAGATGGACACAATCGATATGAAACCAGACAATGTCGGAGTAAATTTGGCATCCTTCAGAGATTCTGTGTACCCAAAGACATCCAAAACATAAAGTCTTAGCACACGTTAACTTCAAAAATGGTGTGATCAGAACGTTACAGCCATACAGAGAATTTTGAATGAGAAATATCGGCTGCAGTAGGCCGTTTAGAAGGCAGCATTTCGTCATCTAATAAAGCAGATTATAGTATCAAGACGACTGTCTAATGGCTGACATGAAAGACATGAATAACTTCTATGAAGACAATCTGTATGACACAAAGTCTTCAGGAATATCTCCAATACTGAGTGCAGATGGCCACATGCATTTCTTTTTCATTACTTCCTTAACCTGGCTGGTTATGGGATGGCTCTGATTAATTTGCGACAATCTTTTTCCATTTGGCAATGTTCTCCACTGCTATTTGAGACTTTACAAAGTCAACGCCTGTCCATTCTTTGATTTTAAATTCCTATCGCTTATTCCGTCCGCCTTGTTTTCTCTTTCTTATCACAGTAGCCTGTAAGATAGTCTTCGACAGACAAGATGAGCGTGGGACGTGACCATTTGCATCCAATGAAATTCACAGACACAAAGTGCATAAATATCTGCTCGATACGCCAAGTTGTAGATAGGGTTATCACTTCGGAACCTTGGCTGGCGAAGATGAGTTTGCTTATAACGTAGGGCTGATCCAGTTCACATATGGAACAACCCCTTCTTAAAGGAATTTGACATCCACAAAAGTTTGTCTAGCGATATTTTCAGCCCCCCCCCAAAAAAAACAAAAAAACAAAAAAACAAAAAAAAAACAAGTCTTGACGATATCAGACGAGAGGTATTCGATAAACAGGAGTGTCCTTATATGTGCCGGCTGTGTACAGGAGATGGATATTGAATCTATTCCATCTGTACCAATTGAACTCAGATTAAGAGAGCATTTTGATTTTAAACCTTTCTCGTTATTGACCTATTTCAACATAAGAAAGTATTTAGACAAAATTCGTTGAGCTTAATATATTAAAAATAGCATGGCATTTAAAGTGTTGGTTGAACACAATTTGATATACCAATACCAATAGCCATTAATTGTGAACCGCCCATGACACAATAATACGCATATGTAAACATTCTAGCAGCCGTCTACATTTGATTTAAGATCAGTGATGAATTTCCACACTTTAACCTTAATGACGTATGAAAATAACAATAAAAAGTATTAATAATTTTCGCTTTTTATATGAATTCATTCTGGTACATATTTTCATCACAATCCTTTCTGCTATCTATTCCATCTCCCCACATGCATAACGAGCAAACTACATAGAAACGTGGAGTGAGAGAGATAAAGGGAATTTGGGATGAATTAAAAATAGAAATTACATCAAGTAACCAACAAAAAGTTGGTTCCTCGTAACAATACGTGTGCACTTTCCTTGGGATTTATCTAGTGTTTATCAATGATACAAAGTTGCAAACTATGTCGACATTATACAGTAAATACATCGGTTATGTGGTACCTATACTGTGATGTGTTTAATGTTTAGTTGTTGTTTGTTAAACATGATGTTATGTTCTAAAACTCTGTTTGATAATTAAATATGAAAATGCCTCCGAAGGCCCTCCCTCTCTCTCTCTCTCTCTCTCTCTCTCTCTCTCTCTCTCTCTCTCTCTCTCTCTCTCTCTCTCTCTCTCTCTCTCTCTCAGGACCATCACAGCAAGATACGGGCTAAAATATATGAAATGACGAACATAGATGATTGTCGTTTGTATCATCCCACGATATATCTGGACTTATTTATGATGATAAAAGTTATGTCAAATCTACCAAAGGATGAGAGAGAGAGAGAGAGAGAGAGAGAGAGAGAGAGAGAGAGAGAGAGAGAGAGAGAGAGAGAGAGAGAGAGATTAATTTCGGTGATACTATTACTAAAGTAGAATAATTACTTATATCAACTTGAAATATATTTTTTAAAAAATTAGTTACCTTTTGTTGGTTCGTCATTTCGCATAATTTCTATTCCACATTAATTTCTTAATTATTTAATGTTACTCAAAAAGCACTCAAATAAATCTGAAAATCTCAAATTACTCTGAAATATGTGCATAGTTTTACACCAGATTCCAGTTGTCAGTAACATATATGGGTAACTGGTTTATTCACAGCAGTTAAGTAATTTTATTTTTCAACCATATGTCAACCGCTTGTACTTGAGAACAAATCCCAAAACGATGGATAACATATCAGATAGACTAATCTACTCAAAACCTCGGAAAGTTTATAATGAATTAAAAAGTGACGACTCTTTAAATGGACCAGGGAAATTCCAACAAGCAAGGATGTATCGATAAATATGTGAAAGAAAATAGCAAAGCCAAAACAAATGTATAGAGAAGAATGTTAAGGAAAATGGCAAAACCAAAACACTTCGAAAATATTGCCGACGAGTTGTTAGAGATAATTGGTATATATGGGAAACATACGTTCATGATGTGAATAATACAGAAAAAGTGCCATCCATCATATTATGTACCGGTAACCAAATAACAAACTTACATTATTTGGAGAAAGAAAAAACACGGGACAATTGCATACAGAAACTAGAGTATCATAACGAAAGACACAAATGAACATCCAAATTTTGTTGGCCCGTGCTTTTGCACAAAGACGCAAAGTATGAGACTATACAGAACATTGCTATACCAAATTGCAGCCAAACCCGAGAACAAAATCACAAATGTCGAAGTAAGACAACAAAAGCATGTACCATTTTTTACAGACGAAGAACCTGTCATGACCAGAGCTGTAGAGATATCGTTCCCCAATGTATCTCGGATGCAATGAACAAACTATATAAAAAAGCAAAACAAACAAAACAAAAAACCATTAAATTTCAGCTCCAAAGAAAAGTTGTTGCGATAGTAATTTGAAGAAAACAGACGGAGATAAAATTTTGGCGACGCCGGGTTGGTTAATAAGGACAGTGTCGTCATCTTTGAGGAGGGTGGGATATTCGGCAATAAAACAGCTTCATCGTGATCAACTTCTCTTCGTTAAATATTATGACAGCCACGTAAAATATAAATTGTGTTGCCGTGTAAATGAACCAAGAGGACATAATCTCAACGAGGGGTTAATGGACAAACAATAATGCCGAATTATTTACTAAATACTACCCCACCCAAGCCCCCAAGCTCAGCTGTGTCGGGAAGCCACGGCATACCACTGAGCTGGTTCAGCTATTATTTCAAACAGTAGACCTCCAGTTCGATGTGCAATATAAGCATGGTGAAATCAATTAGGCCTACTGTTTGTGCACCGAAATTATGCCGCACATTGCGTCAACATCGTAATATGGCATTGTCAGAATGAGAAGAAACGCAAGGAAATTTGCATGAAAAAAAAAACCTTAAGAATTAAAAAATATAAAATGCAAGACATAACAGAAACAAGTTCTACCATCGGAAAATTTTCTGTTTCAAATGGCGCTAAGAACATTGCTCGAAAGCAAATCCGACGGAAAAGACCTAGAAGTGAAAAAGTTAAATTTAATGTCTCTTTATTCTTTAATCTCTTCCTTAATTTCATTGTCTAACTTTTTGCAATGCTGAACTTTAATATTTTAAATGGAAAGGATTATTTCCATGTGAATTTATATGTATATAAACGACGTTTTATTAATTTCATTCCTACTGTCATTAAAGCTCCTTCTTAAATCATTCTAATTCATTTTTTTTGCAAATTATCATATAAAGGCAGCGTATTTGTGTTTGGCGTAAGGATAAACTCTGACATGTAACTATTGTGTGTGTGTGTGTAAAGTTTTTAATTTATATAATTACTAGTTTTTGCAAATCTGACTTGGTAAAAATGTTGTTTTCTCAGGTTTTTACGTAAATAAATTGTATGCAACTTCTGGGCAAAGTGTTAAGATTTCATCTATTGAATTTCACAGTAACGAGCATCTACCCCCTTGTCTAAAAATAACTTGGTCCGTTCACGAGAAAGACCTCTTTCGAAGAAATTCATAGTTATTCTCAACCTCTGAAATGTAACTTTCAGACCATAAATGCATGAAATGTAATGGCGCTAATAATTGAATACACGAATTATGTATCTTAATACTCGAAATTATTTAGAATTGTTAAAGTGGACACTGTGTAATTTTACTTTTAACACCAAAGCATCATTTTATATTGTACTTCAATTTCCGTTTCGTTATCTAATATTACGTTTCGTTAAAGTTTATGTAGTGATTTTAAATGTTTGGCGGGCTTTTCAGTGCCATTTAACGTCATAATTATGTGTTATGAATCGGTATAGAGAGTAGACGTTCCCTGCAGTGTAACAGTGTAAACACCCTGCCAGATCAAGCACATTTGGTCGTATTTCGTTGGAAAGGAGATAGCCCTACAACGTAATATCCATCACCAAAATATTTTTCTTCTGGTTCTGGTAGCACTAAAACAAAAACATGTGCTGTGTCTTACATTGTAGGAATAGACAGGAGAGAGCCAGGCCAGGGAATCGGAAAAGACTAGGGACAAGGTCTTTCGTCGACTAAAAAGTCCGGCGCTACAAGGCTCGTCCAAGAAACGCATAGGTCTTGTGTTAATACACACCTTTGACTGAGGATATATCTTCTTTCATCATTTTGCACTATCGTCTCTTTCTGTCAATCTCGAAGTTGGCGACTCTGCGACTAAGTTAGTGATGAGGTCGACAGTCGGTGACTGCAACTAGTCGGCGACCCGGCGACCGAGTCGGGTGACCAGCCGGTGACTCGGCGACTGCGACTAAGTCAACGACCAGAGGGATGCCCAGTCGGCGACCTTTCGGCGACTGCGACCAAGACAATGACATACAATAAGCCAGGAATAAGACGGAATCCCGCTAAGGTAGAAATCTGTCACACACTGGAGTGCCAGTCCTGAGACAGATTCAGCCGGGTATCACTCCAAATACAAGACCTATCCTGGATGCGGGAGGTCGTGGGTTTGAACCCCGGTGGAGTCATGCCAAAAAATTTAAAAAATGGTATTAACAGCTACAATGCTTGGCGCTCAGCATTAAGATGTTAGTGTTAGGACTGGTCGGCCTGGTTTCAGGATAATGTGACTGGGTGTGACATCATGCTACTTGTATGCGGCGTGATGCTCCAGTGCTAGACATCACAATAAAACGGTCATACTGCAGACATTGTAGCGATATGACTGAAAAATTGTTAAAGCTACGTTAAAAATCTAAATAACACACACACACACACACACACACACACACACACACACAGAGCGAAAAGCGAGACTCGGGAAGAGTATCAGAGGGAGTGTTCCGCTAAAATATGTTGAGTATTTAGATTTTTTCTGTTGAATTACACAGCGTTGATTTAAAATTATATGTCCAATATCGAGCTTTTAGATTTTATATTCTAAATTACACTGTGTTTGTTGAACTTTTAATGTCATATGTCTCGAGATTCAATTTAACATGTTGAATCACACTGATTATGCTGTAAGTTCATTTCGTATACTGAGTTTTCAGATTGTACCCGTTGAATTACACAGCAGTGATTTGACATTTTATTGTGTTTGTCAGAATTGTTATTTTTTTTTTATATGGTGAAATATTGTGTTGGTGTTAACACGCCATTAAATTTACCGGGTGTGTGACGGATTCGGTTTACGGTTTCCTTTGGTTTTTTTTTATGTTTTTGAGAGAACAAGAAAGACAGTCCACCATAGTAAATACTCTTCTACGTAAAGAATAAAATTACAGGTCCATAAAAAACAAACCGAATCTAATTGAGTGGAAAAACTAAAAAAGGAAGCTGCGTTATTTTTTTTTTCCCGAAATTTTGTGTCGCTAAAATTTCTAGCTAATCATGTGTTCTGAACATTATTTAAAGGATCGATCCATATTATGGAATGAATAATTCATACACGCGTCCTTGTATACGTGGTCACTGACATGTTCAGAGGTGAATACCCTCCAGTGCAGTACAGTATGACCGATTGATTGATTTTGAATAAACGCCATGTGCGGCCAGTTGTGCGACGGATAGCAGAGTCTGAGACATCGGAATTATTTATAGATGCATTTCACAGAGCATAACATTGTTTGAAAGTCTGCGGCTCACGCGCACATTCAGTTATGGATATTAGACTGACCCTTGTATATGTACTATTCACTGTTAAGCTGAACTACGTGTATTTGAATGAAGATCTACACATTCCAGACCAGCCACCGGACATTAAATTAATTCAGTCGTGGTACATAAAGCGACTTCGGACCAACTTTCAACAGAATATTACAATAACGATCGCAACATTAGACAAGCTCTTCACAAAACTCTCACTTAACACAACGAACTCCAAGTTCTGCAACTGTGTGAATGATACTGGTTGTTCATACACAGAAGAATGCTTCCTTACAAAGGTGAGTTTAAACACTCCATGGATTATGTAAGTTGAGTTATGTGTTCACCTTTACAGGTAACTGACATATCAGAACAGTCCTATTCCTATAAGGCAAGTTCCATGACCCTGATATTTTTCTTCAGGGTGGGCAAGGCACTAAAACAAAAATAACTATTACTAATATTAGTACCTTAGTCCTTTTTTGGACACAGTACTAACATGAGTCTATGTGTGTTACTGGAGCAGCCGGGTGTGATTCACACCCAGCTCGTTTTTATCCTAATATTAAAAATTTTGAACATGTCTTTTGATCTATTTATGAAATAAATTGAGTAATCCTCTTATTTAATACTGGGTGGGAATGCACTAAAACAAAAACGTGCAATGTCTTAGATGTATTACTAGCAACAGTCAGTGCAGATTGAAGTCTTGGGCTCTGCCAAAGTGGGTATGTGAGAAAACTTGCCAGTAGTTTCCTGCAAGTTGGTGGATGTATCTGTGGTTTTCCTATGTTCTTCATCCATCAGATATCGAGTCCACCATGAAGTCTGTCATGCAGTGGAAAATGGCATTAAGCCCACAGCAACAATGACAGGGTCAACTTGTTTCCATTCTTGAGTTCAAGTCATGTTTTTGTCCATGTTCTGTTAAACAAATTAAATCAGCTACTATAAAACCACAAATGATATGCTAAAAACCACACATAGAAATACTGACTTGGGAACAGAAAAAAAGGCTCTTGTAGCAGTTTGGTGTCTATTAAAATTTAATGTATCCCTAATATCCATACTAAAAGAAAAACCATTTCTCCCTGCATTTTGATATATATTTTGGGGGGTTGGTTGGGTCCAATGCTTAAGTGAACATCTATTGTGGCTCAAGAATAAGCCTTCATTTTCAATTTGAATGTATAAAAATGGGTAAATTAAGTAAACTATTGTGCTAAATTAGTAGCAACACATTTCTCAACATCCCATGACTCAGAGTATGTAAATATACATTTTGATCACATATCATTGATACACATTTTGAAAAACGGTTTGCAAAAGAATTCATAATGTATCTCTCATTTTTCCAGACAATATTTTTAAATATCCAAATAATTTACATAAAGAAATCTTTTAATTCTGAGAACCTCATTTGCCAAGATTAGGCAGTGGGTGGTATTTGGTGGGTATCCAGTTTAGTGATTGAACACAGAATCCCATCATCACTGAGTATGCTGATTGAACATTTGTTCAGCCAAAATTAATAAAATTGAGAATAAAAATACTGAATAAATAATTGAAGACAAATTGAAGGAGATTAGAAGTATCATATATAATTTACGTCTGGAGGAACAAATTGCTAATTGAGTATAAAAGTATCCAAGTATGATGAATTCTCCAGAAAAGAAAAATATGCAATACAGATGAAGGTAGCCTACAACCTACATTTTTGAAAATAAACTCCCAAACTATTTACCATGATATAAGTTTTTTTGTTTTTGTAGTTTTGTATGGTTAAATGCTATTTATTGTTTGCAGTTGGACTTGACTTATTAATGAGTATATAGGATACAAAAGTTCAGTGTTAAAATGCTTACAAATAAATGTGTGATAATTGATTTATAATATACAATATACTTGGTTGCTGGTAAATTTTGAGTTACAGCAGGCATTGAAACTATCACTTCACTTGACCATCAGTTAATAAAAACCTTGATTAATCATGCTGGTTTATGCTATTCCTATTGAAATTTAAATTAAAAACTACTTACAGTTACATATCATAAGGACTTTTATGTGATAAATCCCAGTCCATCACTTTATTCAAATCTCTTTTACTGGTTTCTTCACTTCCAATATTTGTTATACTGTATAATTGTTAAAGACTGTCACAAAGAGATTAGTATGGGGATAGAACTCTAAAGCTTATATTTTCATTGCTGTTATGATGATGATATTGGTGCTGTTATTTTATTATTATTATTATTATTATTATTATTATTATTATTATTATTATTATTATTATTGTTGTTGTTGTTATCAATACCTGAGGTATGATAGTAATTCATCTCATTGCATAGGGTGTCTAAAATACAAATTCCTTGTTGCCTTTGGCAGCTTTGAGTTTCTTTACCTCTCTGATGCCAGACCTATGAATAATAAATCACCAATTGGTGATTTGTATCAGTTCACTATGTTGTTAAAATAAAACCAAAATGAAAACTTTTTAAAAACCATTTAATTAAGAAGCTGATTTGTTTTTTGAGCTTCTTGGATGTTAGTTTTGATATTCATTCCCATTATTGAGAAAGTACATTTGAACATAAATGGTAGATTAAAATGTTTTGTTGTTTTGTTTTTTTTTTATAGAGAAATTAAGGTTAATCTCCATGATTTGGGTTAAATGGTCTTTGGTAGGGTTGCAAAATTAATATCTAAATGAAAGAAACATTAAAACAAATATACATGATAGTTACATTTCAAGTTTCTAGATTTCTTTTGATCTCCATCACTTTTTTGAAATAACCCAGAGATATTTTGATGCAGGAGAAGAAAAGTACATGAAGGAACTATCTGTATGATAGAAAATTTTCTTATGCTATAACTGTAGATGTCCTCTACTTGACCGGTCAGAAATGGCCACATCACCTGATAATACAGTTGGACACTGGAACATTCAGCTATCATATTATTATGTGTGTACATTGGTCATATGAAGGTCATTGATGATAGATATATTTCATAATACCATCATTAATGATCACTTTATCTGCATCATGAATGATAATAATGGGAGAATTTACTTGTACACACTTGTAACTCTAAATATGTAGCAATTGTGATAAGATAAAGTATTTTGAAACTGATTTAGTCTCTATTGATAAATGGAAATAAAACAGGATTTATAAGGCAACATCACCCTAGTTATTGTTGGTTAAATAATTTGTGAAAAGGCCATTGTTTAGGACTGACTTGCCTTTTGATCATCTTCATGACAATAAACCTTATCATCTGGCCTGAGAAAGTTTTCCATGACCATTAAGCCCTACTATTTACAGTATATATACAGGCTATGGTTATATGAAGAAAAGTCTCTCTCTCTCTCTCTCTCTCTCTCTCTCTCTCTCTCTCTCTCTCTCTCTCTCTCTCTCTCTCTCTCTCTCTCTCTCTCTCTCTCAAGAACAACAGTGTCAGAGTGGTTTGGGAGTCAAAATTCTTGATTTTCATGTTACACATTGTGTTCTGGCAGGTGTGTTATTTATGTGATTCTTCTATTTTTGTTTTTACTTAAAATGATAATAATTTACTTTTTTGTGTGTTCTGTATGCTTTACAAACCTTTAAGGAGGGCTAAACTTTTTACAGTTTATTCAAACATTGATGTCTTATTGTAGTCTTGTTTGTTTGCTTCAGTGTGGTGAAAGATTCAGTTTTACAAGCCAGATATAACATAGGCAGCAATGATTACACATTTTGTTCAGTTTCACTGCTATTGTTCTTGTTGTATGGTTTAACACCATTATTCAGCACAAGATAGGCTATACATGGCAGCCACTATAAATGGTTGGGGGAAGAAGATGGGAAAACCCAGGAGAGAACCACCGACCCATGAAAAGCTACGGACAAGCTTTCTCACATACCCACATTGATCCAACCTGTCAATCAAATCCACAAATATTGAACAATAGGATAAGAGCATTCAGTGCTATGGTAACATTCGCCATGTTTACTCACAAACAAATGTGTAGTGAAAATACAGCTGCGTTACAGACTTTCATGATTTTTTTTGTGATGGTGATTCAATGTGAATGAGGAACATGCAATGCAGATGAAGGATATCCAGAAAGGTTGGAAGGAGGCCGTTTTATGTTTTCTGACACCAAAACATGATTTGGAAAAGGTGAAACGATGAATCAAAGCATGTTGTCGACTGCACAGACAGCTTAATATCGCTAGAATAAATCAACACAAGGCTGTTTACTCAAAGGTAATTCAATTTAGATTTCATTATGGTAAATAAGTATAAGTAGTATTCTAGCATATAATGTTAATGAGAAAAAGATCCAATACACATTTCGTAAGTCTTGTTTATGTAATAGTTGTTCTTGTTATCATGGGTTAACTACATTTATTTCAGTACATGATAGGCTATACATGACGACCAGGTTTATCTGGTGGACAAAAAAAAACTTGGGAAAAGCCAGTCTCAGGGAAAGCTACTAAAAAGCTTTTTTCTAATACCCGCATTTGCTAAGCCCAAGATTGGAACCTATGTGGACGTAGGTGAGATGGCAGTGTCCAATAAAGGTGAAAGCCTTTGACCATTTGGGCATCCAGGTCACCTAGTAATATTTGTGCTTTAATTATAAGCATACATTTATCCAATACCGGCTCCCTTCATATATTTATCTTGTATTGCAGGAATTAGCACCAGCTTAGTACATTGAGTTATTATCAGTGCATGTGTAATGAAGCATATATCTGTGTTATGACCATGAATAAGAATAAGAATAGGAATTCTCTATTTCAGACATTATCCATACACGTCTGAATTAAAATAAAGATATAAAATGTTTCTTTGCTGATATTAATATAAAATGTCAGATTTAATTTGCTTTTTTGATTGTCATATAATGCATTTTGTAAATATATATCTTTTTCATCACTTTGTTGGAGGAAATGGACCAACTGAGAATTACCCAGACCCCATTCAAGCTGATGGTTCACATACTATGCCAGCAAGAAAACTTCAGTGAAGAGAGCTTCTTCACAACAAAATGAAACCAGTCAACATAAACGCAAATGACTTCATTTTGGTAGAAAACACAACTATGTAAGTGCCAAGTAACTCACATAATATATCTGGCTTTATTCATCTTTTACATATGAAATCTAACAAGTTTAATTTCAGAATAAATTCAGACATTAATATTAAAGTAAATATGCAAATCTAGCAAGTTATTAAACTGATATTGTCTGAAAAGTGTTTTAGTTTTATTGCTTTTACTTCATCAATCAGTCAATTATATATATATATATATATATATATATATATATATATATATATATATATATATATATATATATATATATATATATTTGTTGACTAACATCATTGTGTATAAGTATTTATTTGTTACAGAATGAACAGTCCAGATATGAATTGTGAGTCAGGGGTGTCTACACAGACTGAAGACGCATATAAGTATTTTAATCACTAATTTTAAAGATTGCAGATATGAAATTGCATAATCTCTGTAAAATTCGGCTAATTTTTGTAACATCGAAGTCATAAATGGAATGTCTAATTTGATTCTTTCCACATACATATTTTCCTGTGTGTACACAATGAACTCACAAAATTCACAAACTGTAGCCATAAGTTGGCCTTGAACCTGTTCATAGTAACTATGTGTTTTCTTTAATGATGCATAGTTATCCTTCTGTAAATAGAAATCTTGTATATCAATGCATGCCTTTTCAATGGTCATTTTTCTAGCAGAGAAGAGGCATTTAATTAACACAATTCCACATACTCCATTGTTAGTTTCCATCAGACGAGGCACCCAAAAAAGAAAAGTCATTATTAAGCACAAAGCCACACTAATGAAAATGCCGTAAAGGATACAATTCAAGATACTTCTCTTTAGCAGTTTTTTTCATTTCTTTTTCAAGAACTTTGGTTTTCACATCATGTTTTGAAAATAAAAATAAACTGTTAATAAACTTTTCACTGGGTTTAGATCTCCTTGATATTACTTTTCCAAAAGTAGATGCTGTAAGTCTGTTTTTTTTTTTCTCTCATGAAACAAGTGATCGCAAAAGGCGAGCTTTCTTGTTCATTCCTCAGTGTCGCATGGATTTATGCACTTTGTGTTCTCATTGAGCGGTTTGAACTCATTTGATAAACTCACAGGAGAAGCCCTTGTCACAAATATATTACCAAAATCCTGAGTTATTTGTGTAGTTTCTCTCAGGTACTTTGTTTGAAATGAAGAAAATAAATACTTATTCTTTCAGGGATATTAGCAATGGATATGTTAGCAGTTGCAGCTGAGAATCAGGATCTAATGCTCCAACGGCCAAATAGTTCAAGAGAGATACAAGAGATTCAACTTAAAGTGTCATCAAAAGATAAAGAAGTTCAACATCAGAAGAAACTAATTTCCAAGAAATAAGCATTGAGTGTAGCAATTATGAAGGATAAAGAAAACACAGTGATGAATTTGTTAAAAAATACTATACAGGAATCACATCCATAAGATTTTTAGCTTTGTTGGCTTTTCTGGCCCCTGTAAAGTGTCCAGTCAGATATGGACCAGAACGAAGGGATCCAAAAAGCTTTTTTCAGGAAGAAAGACTGTTTTTAAAAATATGTAGACTTAGGCATGGTTTTGAGAGATGAGACATGTCCCATTCATCCACTTTTGGTACTCCAAATGTAAAAGAAATGTAATAAAATAAAATATTGTACATTTACATGAATATTCCTATTACGTGTCAATTCAGGCATGTTACATCCACATGACGAATAAAAACAAGTATTAAAACTATATTTTTGTTATGTTTATTTTAATATTGAAGTAATAAATAGTTAACTCAAGGTTATATCTACAATAAGATTTTAGACAAGTATTTCTGTTGGCAAATAATTTGTATTTTAAATTCATACTTTTTGTTTATATCTGTTTGACAAACCACTGGCTTCCTTTTCCTTCTCTCTGTCGGTCTAGCAAGCACGACATGGTTAATTGGCATTAATTTTATTTTCAATCCCCTTGGTGCATGCCATAGCAAAGGTGCTTGTGCAGCTCAACAGGTCAATAACAGTGGCAAAGATATGTAGTTTGAATCCCTGTAGGGACTTAATTAGCCCTACTACATGGGAGAAATGTCCACTGTCCCTACAACAATAATATTTTCACATATCATACACATTAAATTATTAAAATAAATGTTATCTGTGTATTTATTTGAAACATACTGCTACAGCACTCTGAAATGCCAGAAAGATTTTTTTATACATTATTAATTTGGTTTGCAAACAACATGTGTCAAAGTTACAATTTTGACAACTGCACTTAGTAAATCCTCCCAGTGACATAAATAAAAATACAATGTTAGATTCTATGTGTTTTGATTGTGAGCTTAGTATTATAGTACACTGTATGTCAGAATGGTCATGTAAGTGAATTTACTCATTTGAAATTAAATATTAATTTTTCTAAAAATTAATAGCAATGTAGTTTATGCAAAGTCTATTCAGTCCTGACTAATGAAGGATTTGCACCAGAAGCTATCCATATATGACATGACTACTTCTCTGGGTTTTTCACCCGAAGATGTTTGATAATGTCTTGTTTATCCCAAATTAAAATGGTACTGTTCAGTTAACCAGTATGGCAAAGCAGCACTAGGTAGGCTATCTTTAACATTTTGTTTTCTCTATTCTTCATCAGTGCAAAGGCATTTTGACATGAGCTTTTCATCAGAAGTATTTTTATTGTGTAAACTTGGTTCTAAATGAAAATGATGTAAAATGACCCATAATATATCCTAAATATATTGGTATCTCTACCTGTTTAAGATGGATGGCTGTATTAATATGGAGTTTCACTAATAGAATTCTTATAAGATATTGTTGGTCCTACAAGAAAATGGTGCCAACAATACAATTAATTTTGCTGCCACAGTGCCTGTTTTGAAAATGTTGAAGAATGTTAGAATGAATTAAACACTAAGCAGCTATGGTTGAAAGGAAGAAATGGCTGTATCTTCAACTCCTGGAAATTGTTTTATCCTAGTATTGTCTCAGTCCCTTTGGGACTCTTGTTTCTTCATGCATTTGCTTCTAATTTGGAACTCACATTAGGAACAGTGAATCATTTTTATTAGAAATGTGTTCTGGTGGTTTTACCAGAAAATTATTTTATTCAGTTATCATAAAAGAAAACAGGACAGTCTTCAGGGTTCTCAGGGACGTGAGCTTCCGAGTCCAGTATTTGTGAAATTCACAAAGAATGCTCTATTTCTTCTTGTAATGCATCCTGGTGATGGGACTCATTTTCGCCCAGGATGCTTACCCCTCTTCATATACTGGTCAGCCAAGACTCTTACCCCTTTTCATATACTGGTCAGCCAGGATTCTTACCCCTCTTCATATACTGGTCAGCTAGGACTCTTACCACTTTTCATATACTGGTCAACCAGAACACTTACCCCTCTACATATACTGGTCAGCTAGGACTCTTAACCATTATTCATATACTGGTCAGCCAGGACTCTTACCCCTTTTCATATACTTGTCAGCCAGGACTCTTACCCCTTTTCATATACTGGTCAGCCAGGACTCTTACCCCTCTTCATATACTGATCAGCCAGGACTCTTACCACTTTTCATATACTGGTCAGCGGCAGCCATAGCCAGTCTTCAGAATAGCAGAAGGCTAGATATAAATAAACATGCATGAAGCCAGTGTGACCAATTAACATTTAATACATAACATTGGAATTATCTTGTGAAAAGAACTGCTGGTCTGAATGCTACACTAATGTATTTAAAGAAACCATGTTCTCCTGAGTGTGTAAGTAGTCCCAAGCATTTGATTGGCAAAATAAACAGAGGCACTATTTTTGTTTTAATAGTGTTTAAATTGGTGATGATGTGAATATAAATCATTAAATTATTCAAAGCTTATTCAGTTTGATTTTAGAATAAGAATTCAGTCCTGTTATTATTACAATAGTAAGCATGTGGTTCTCAATTTTCCTTTCTATTGTTATGGAAGTGGGGGACTCCTGAGTTTCATGGGTGAAGAGTTCAGGACTCAACATCCTGATATTCTTTTGAGAGTGAAAGTCTTGTTTAACATCAGGGAAGTAGGAAAGAGATTCAACAGAAACATAAATCTGGTCATAAGTGCAAAAACACAACAAGGATGTGTCAGTAGTTTTATTGAAATTCCCCTGTTACACCCATAACCTTAAAATGTAAACACAAAATGATAAAAAGTGGAGCTGATACCAAACATGTTTTCATAAACATGTCTCTTTAAAATTAGTTTGTCATCTGGGCAAGTTATTTCTCCGGTTTCCTTACTAGTTATACTGGCTATTTAAAAAAACTTTGTATATCTTAGGTATTGTTCAAAGAATCTTTACTTCCATTTATTTTGGTGTATGATTGATGGTTGTTTTTATGGGTTAGAGAATATACAGCTTGGTCTTACTCCAGATGTGCACCTTTCAAAAAAGTGCTAGCTCCACTTGCTCATTTTCACTTCCTGAACTTCAGAGGTAAGTTGTAAAAAAAAGAGCCGATAACTTTTCTTACATTTTATACATTTGGTAATTCCTTCATTGCACTTTCAGAAGATCTTATTTGTCTAGTCTGGCAAAATTCATTTTCCCTATTTTAATAGCTGCCAAGGATAGTGTACTTTAGACAAATTCTAGTTGATTTTTGTAGCACATGGGAGCAGTCATTCTAGTTAGCAGTGTGCAAAAATCATTTACAATTTCCAAAAGTACAATATCAAAAGAAATGTCAGCCATATTACATGAAAGTAGCATAGAGGTATGCCAACATTCTCTATTGTGCATGTTTTAAATGCAAACAACTTCACCTCACACTTTCAAAAGTACATAATAACTGGTGAGCGCCACCTTTACAGACTTTTACCAAAATTGGCAGAGTGTCTCATCTTGAACTCCTTTCAGACTGGTACAAAAGATTACATTCCACTATCAAACATGGTTGCCATTATTCAAAGTAGAAAATAATTAATCAACTTTTATGTAAAAATGCTGGACAGAATGTGACCAGTTTTGACACAAAGCATCATTGCCCAAAGGCCTTTTATTATTGGTCCAATGATGCAGGTATGCAATCAGATATATATGAAGATTCAAAACCCAGAGAAACCTTAAAAAATTATGTTTTCATAATATATGAAAACCACATCACTTGAGCAACTTTAGCAGAAACCATTTTAATGTGTCAGATTTATTGGTTACCTGTTGTAGCATTGCTGTATTAGGCAGATGTTAGATGTGTGAGCTTACACCCATGTCGCCCTCTCAGTGAGAATTATTTTCCTTGTGTATAAGTTTTGCAATATCAGAAAGGATTATTATTTGTTTGTGGCAAAAAACATAGGTTAAATATGGTAATCTTGTTGTTCAAATATTGTTCAACTCAGCATTTTGGATTGCATGGGTTATGATGTAGAAACCCATTAAGACATTGTTTGAAATCTCTAAAACTTACTGATTGTATGATATTATTGGGTTGGTTTGAAACTGGGTTAGACCCAAACATTTTGGGGTGAAACTTGTCAGATAAATGGTACAATTTTTAGGAGTAAATTTCTCAAGCTTGTATTTGTAAAACACAATTTTTACACATTCACCATATATACTTTCTTATGAGATGAGTCACACCACAAACAACATAGATCCTGATATGTTTTTGCATAATGTACTTGCAGATCAGGGTCTGTGTTATTTCATATACTCATTATTCCTAACAAAATGCTCAGATCCGAATTTGCCAGTACATAATACAATGGCTATCTCAGTTTCAGCAGTTTGCTGTTGGACTTGACTTTTAAGCAAGTATATATGGTATATTTCGACAAGGTAAGGCCAGTTATTGGCCATTGCAGACCTCTATAAGATCCAGTACTTAAAATTTTGAAGTAAATTAAACAATGTATTGTCCATGTGCCAGTTTAACCCTTGCTTTATTTTGGTAATGTTTCAGTGTCTGTCTCCAGATGCAATGCTGGAAGCTTCTGGCATTTTACCACCAAAACAGAACATCTCGGACACAGAGTTGACCACTCTGTCCTATATCCTCATGCACCAGCTGACCAATCCAGTCTGCAGAGTTGATGGCAGCCAAACAGGTGACATGCAGCTGGACCCTCGTCGCCATCCAAAGTCAAGTGAAGGTCAGAAATAGATGCACAAATAATAGAATTCTTTAAAAAGTCTTAAAGGATACCTCTGTATAATTGACACTTGCTTATGACGAGCAATATTTTCCACCTGGAGTTCCTTCATGGGCAGATTTTAATAGATACTGTAGTATTAGAAATTTTTGTGGGGTACCAGTTTTCATGGATTTCATTGTGGATCTAAACCATAAATGACCTAATGAAAGATTAGCAACATAAATGAATGATAAAGAAGACCCCTCCCCCTTCTTCTTTATTTTTGTTGTATTTCTCGAAATCAATAAAGCTTTTGAAAAATCTGCATCATGTATCTGGTAAGAAATTAATAACTTTTTCATGTTTTTGCTTTATTTTAACCCTTAAAAACGAATTATAATGAATTTTATATTGTTTCTCTGATCATATATGTAGCAATAATTTGCACTTATAGCCTTAACTCAATAATTTGTGATATAAGTAAGGAAAGAGAGAAAAAAGTAAATGAATAAGGTATTCAAAAGCTAGCATTACTGGGAAAAGAAACAATAATAAATGAAACTAGTATATGAAAATTATATTTTATTTCTGTTTAAACTGAGTCCTCAGTCAAGTTTAAAACTTAACTCCTCCTGAAAGTATGTCACAGTTTATCCATACATGCTCAATCCAAAATGAACAACAGAACTATAAAAGGAACTACAGCTTGAATAATAATTACTAAAGAACATAATTATATGTACTAATTACCAAAGAGCATTGAAAGTCACACTTAGTCTTTGCTTTAGGTATCTTTTGATTGGGTTTTCATACCATTTGATAAGTATGACAAGATCTGCAGTATTTACAAACATCACTTTTAATTTTTGGCCAATAGAAGAGATTCAAGATCTTGTGATAAGTCTTATCAATCTCTAAGTGACAAGCCAAAGATTTTGGAACTACAATTTGATAGTTCACTGACCACTCATCATGAGCAGGCACCTTGGGAGATCTCCATTTTCTCATAAGAATTCCATTTTTAATGAAATAACAGACAGATACTTCACTGGCTTCAGTTTCACTAATGGCCCTTTTAAACAAGCAGGAGATGTCAGGATCTCTTTCCTATTCAATGACAAGTGATTGTCGTTTGTCACCCTGATTAGAATAAAAAGTAGTTAATAGAGGATCACTGTGATCAATCCTTTTGATTCATCCAAACAAAGAGTGAAAGCAACCTCATCAAAAGTCTGATCAATAAATGTGTCAGCTAAAGGAATACTTTTCTAATCAGTATCATTCTCAAGAGTTTCTTTGCCATAACTCTAGTAACTGAACAAGCTGGTTATAAATCAGGGAATTATATTTCAATTGGATCAACTTTCTGGTTTAAAGAAGGCTTGTCAGTTACAAGAGGAATAAAAACAACCTTATCTCCAGCTAGGTCATTGCCCAGTAATAAATGAATGCCCTGAATGGGTAAAGAAGACACAATTCTAACTGTCACTAGTCCTGAGACTAAGTCTGATGACAAATTTACAGACTGGAGAGGAACATTAACAAAGCTGCACTTCTACTCTCTGAATAAGAACACTAACAAACAAGTAATTAAATTATGTATACATAACACTATGTGTATGTTAATTGTTGCTAAGTTGTCATCTGAAAACTGCAACTTGAAAAGATAGTCTTCATATCATTATATTTTTAACACGATTACTTGGGAATTTCCATACATTCCATACCGAAAAACACTTTGAAGTACCAGTACAGTTAAACATTTCCATGGTATGCCAGTATACTGGTAACACCAAAACCCTCTGGTACACACAATTGCTTCTCAGGTAAATAATCTTGAAAATTTTTAATTACTGTATCTACTAACTTATGAGTTGAACTGCAAACAACAAAGGTCCTGATCTGTTATTGTGCAATACACCTCCAGATCAGGGTAAGTGTTGTTTGCTCCACTGAATACTCCTAACAAACTGCACTGAGCCAGATCTGCTTATGCATGATACAGATCTGGGACTGGTTAGCAGTTGAACTCATTTTGTAAGCAAATATATACATTAAACAAGTCCATCATTCCCCAAACCATGGTTAACCAGTGAATTGATTGCCATTTGTTCAAGTGTAGTCAAACATAGTCTTGTTTTATTTTTTTGTATTCTCTATTTTGAGGTTAACCCACACAAAAATATTTACAATTATTGAAATATTGACAAGTGAAACCATGAATTTAAGAATTCACAAAAATGTCTTTTTTAAAAACAAACCATGAAGATAGAGATTCAAAAAAAAAAATTATTCTACTGTATACAACTATTGTGATGTCTTTCCAGTTCTTGATAACAATTCAAGATATAGCAAGATTGTATTTGTTTTCCTCTTGGTATACATGTCATGTACAGATGAAAAAGTAGGGAAAACATAGTACATATATAATCCCTGGACTTTTTACCAGTTGTTTATTTGATGGGATAAAGAGGCAAATACAGATAGTATTATCTTCCCTGTGTGAAGGATTTACATCTGGTTAGATTGGACAATTAAATTATTCAGTCACATTGGAGGAGCAGGAAATTTGTTGATGATAATGGCCTGACCTCTTTGTTTCACATCAAAGTGAAAACATCAAGGTGAAATGAAGATAGTGAACAAGTTTCAGAAATTAAGTTAATCTACTTTAGAGGTTTGAAAACCACTTCCTGTGCTTACTGTAGTTTCATGATCTTGTGATAAGCCAACCATCCATTTTTGCTTATTACTTTTGTACCAATTTATTAGTACCAAAGCAAAATAAAGACAAAGAAATGGTCTTTTAAAATTTGCATAATTCTTTGAATAGTCCTAAATGATGGCTCTCATTTGGCTGTACAAGCCATGAAAATTCTAAGGATATCTCTCTGACAAAAAACCTCACACCCACCCACCCCAATTTATGACAGATTTATTAGGCTAGACTTGTGGCATACCTACCAAAAATCGAGACATTGTTTTTTTTTGTTTTTTAAGAGTTAACATGTGTTTACAGGTCACATGGGTGGTCATTGTATAGGGGCCCCAAAAAGAAATGTGTGTATAGAAGTCTCAAGGGTGGTCAGTCCATGGGGCCTAAAGAAGTAATGCAAGTTTAGAAGTCCTGAGGATGGTTAGTCCATGGGGTCTAAAGAAGTAATGTGTTTAGAATTCCCGAGGATGGTCAGTGCACGGGGCCACAAAGAAGTAACTTCATGCAATTGAGAGCAAGCTATCTTCTCATTGAAGCCTATTGGAAATTCACATATAAATAAAATATATTTTTCTTGAAGCATTTAATACACCTACCAATATAATACAGGCAGCAGACTTATTGACTGGCCATTTAAAAACAAATTTGTATGGGATTGGGCTGAAGCATATTAGTCTGTTTCAAATCAGGATATTTCTTTTGTCTTCTACAGTAAGATAAATGTATTTTTCAAGAATTTTTGCTGAAGTTAAACTTTACACTAATTATGGTAAATATGTTAATTACTGAAACTAATGTTTACAATTTTTCAGTGAACCAATCCAATATGGCCACCACTGCAGCCATCTTGAAAATCTTAAGTTATATCTCCACTCTACCAAGGTGGAATGTCATATCAACATTAGGTTCTTACCAGACAACTTCTTATGTCATAGTTGGTACATGTACTAAATGAAAATTGGTGCCAGTCTGACATCCAGTATGGCCACCATGGCAGCCATCTTGAAAATCTTGTTTTTGCTGCTCCTAAATGGAAGTCATATCAGCATGAAGATTTTATCATGATAATCATGATATTTGGTTCATTCAGAATAAAAATGGTCCATTCTAGCCCCAATTATGGCTAAGACAATGAGCATATTTAAACTCTTGTGACTATTTCACTTGAATCGGGTCAAATCAATATAGTGTTTTTGCCTAAGGTCTTGTAATGGTCTTTAGTGTGGCTTAAATGAAAGGAGTCAATGTTACATTCAGTATAGCTGAACTTAGGGTTGATTTAAAAATCTTATTACCCAGGAATATCAGTGATTATTTCAACACTCATGGACAAATTGTTTGTGAGATGGTGCTTTTTTCGCAAAGTGATGGCTATTTTGCTAAGAGCATTACCTGGAATAAAAACCTAAAATATGAGAATTACTATAAAAATTGAAACTACTAGTTCTGGAACAAAGCAATAATTTCTATTTCTTCCACATGAATGCCATGTCTCTTAAACATAAGTAATGCTGACAGTTTTAAATTGAACAATTTATGCTTTTAAATAGAGACAAAAGACCTCATGGTTTATGCAGTGTGCACTTAATTGGTACATAGAATCATTAAAAAAAATAGAACTCGTAATGCATAGAAAATTCTAAAACCCAAACATTTAAAGTGACAATTGAAAAAAAAATTGTATAAAAAATACAATGTACTTTTCAACACAACTCAGAGTTTAGGATCATATTCTGAGATGGTACCTATGCCATTAGTTAATTTCTGAAGCATCTGATCTGATCATATTATCCTCCACAATTCTCACCTGAATTATCATCAGATGCTTTTGCTAAACAAAATTGTTGGTAGAAATGTCTGTTGCAAGTCAGAAGCAATGATAGATAAGTGTGATGTGGGTGCAAATGATTGCTTCTTTCAGTGCCCTCTCATTTGTGCTAAACCATTTTGTATGTTTACAGGAGAAACTGTTATGTATATCTATATATTGTGTGCTTAACTTTTGTTAGATCATAATTTAAGATAATGTTTACATAGCTAACTTTTGTCCATGATTGTAAGTTGTAAATAGCATGTTGACAAAGCTTTTCAAGTTCAGAACATTCAAGAAACATATGTTTATAATTTGCTTGGAATTTTCCATTGGAATGACTTGCATTTTGGGTAGTAAAAATGTGTTTAAATAAGGACCTCATAAACAAATAATTAATTCCAATCTTAAACCAGTTTTTGGAATCCATTTGTTATCGGCGTTTACTTCTGTGTTCAGATATAATTTTAGAGCAATTATTTATTTGAATTATTCAGTTGAATTACTAAATGCTCATTGACTTTCAAGTAATATGTTAGTTTGGAATTATTGTGAACTCATTAAAAGACATTTTGGATTGCATTATTATGGTACATCAGAACATTCAAGGCAGTTGGTCAGAACATTTGATAATGTTGGACCTGTGATGAGACATTTAAGATTGTTTTGGGATTAATTAACAATACTGTACATGTGTCATGAATTTTCACTTTGTATTGTAGAGAAATAAATAACATGTTGATTTTAATTAAAGTGTTGATTTCACTTCTTTCTATTACTTAATTTAAGATCTAGTGTTGCAACATTAGCAGATAAAACTGTATGTGCCTATGTCAGTGATTATTTTTATTACAACATGGAGTCACATATGTCTGTCAGTGATTTATCTGACATTGTTGATATCGTACCTGCCACATTGCCAGACTGTGCTGAGAGCTTTTATGATTCAAAAAGTGTTTTCAGGTGGGGAGGTGGCACATGAGCTAACAAAAAGTGAGCATTGTCCAGTAAGTTATCTTTTCTAACAAGCCCATATAAAATTAATGGAAATTCAAATTGGATTAAAAGAAAATGACATGCCTGTTTTCTTTTATGCATTCGGTTTACTTTAACCAAATATAGATGGTAGCAGAGTTCAGTATTATTGCCATACACATGGCTGAAACAGAATAAACACAGGAAGACATTACCATTAACTTGCAAAAAATATACAAAGTTTCCATCTTTAAAATCCATTGGACTTTGGAATAAAAAATATACCAAGTTTCTTTCTTTAAAATCCATTGGATCCTGGAATAATGTTCTTAACTAGATGTAATCTTTGCTGCTCTAAGTAGTTGTGGGGTTTGATGGTACATGTAATACATATGTTGTACGTATGTTGTGTGCATTCATCTCAGCATTTATTTGAGACTGAAGATTTTGTTGAATTTTTCTGAGCATAGAAATGGATCTTTATCATCTGTATTTGATGTGGAAGTAAAAATCACATTTTTCTTTTGACATGTCAAATAACAATGATACATCACTTAGTGAAGAGACATACTCTCAAATGCATGGTGGTGTTTCATCACAGGTGAATGAAAAAATGTTAGTCACATTACAATAATGTATAACACAGCTATGACCTACACACTTGTACAAATGGAATCAATTCAACAGAAATACACATACGACCTAGAATGAAACCAACAGCATTGATGATGCACCAGTTTGAAACATCATGTGATGAGAGTTATCCAGCTGAAAATAGGAACACATCAGTGAGTGAATGACACTTATGTCATGAGAGTTATTCAGCTGACAATAGGAACACATCAGTGAGTGAATGAACCTCATGAGAAATATCCAGCTGACAATAGGAACACATCAGTGAGTAAATGACACTTATGTGATCAGAGTTATCCAGCTGACAATAGGAACACATCAGTGAGTGAATGACACTCATGTGATCAGAGTTATTCAGCTGACAATAGGAACACATCAGTGAGTGAATGAACCTCATGAAAGTTATCCAGCTGACAATAGGAACACATCAGTGAGTGAATGACATTCATGTGATCAGAGTTGTCCAGCTGACAATTGGAACACATCAGTGAGTGAATGACACTTATGTGATCAAAGTTGTCTAGCTGACAATAAGAACACATCAGTGAGTGAATGACACTTATGTGATCCAAGTTGTCTAGCTGACAATAGGAACACATCAGTGAGTGAATGACACTCATGTGATCAGAGTTGTCCACCTGACAATTGGAACACATCAGTGAGTGAATGACACTTATGTGATCAGAGTTGTCTAGCTGACAATAGGAACACATCAGTGAGTGAATGACACTCATGTGATCAGAGTTGTCCAGCTGACAATAGGAACACATCAGTGAATGACACTCATGTGATCAGAGTTGTCCACCTGACAATTGGAACACATCAGTGAGTGAATGACACTTATGTGATCAGAGTTGTCTAGCTGACAATAGGAACACATCAGTGAGTGAATGACACTCATGTGATCAGAGTTGTCCAGCTGACAATAGGAACACATCAGTGAGTGAATGACACTCATGTGTTCAGAGTTGTCCAGCTGACAATAGGAACACATCAGTGAGTGAATGACACTCATATGATCAGAGTTGTCCAGCTGACAATAGGAACATATCAGTGAGTGAATGACACTCATGTGATCAGAGTTGTCCAGCTGACAATAGAAACACATCAGTGAATGACACTCATGTGATCAGAGTTGTCCAGCTGACAATAGGAACACATCAGTGAGTGAATGACACTCATGTGATCAGAGTTGTCCAGCTGACAATAGGAACACATCAGTGAGAGAATGACACTCATGTGATGAGTTATCCTGCTGACAATAGGAACACATCAGGGAGTTAATGATACTCACATAACAGTAGCTTCTCATTGGTTGCTAGTTTTTACCAGGGTTTTTCCTGGGTTCTTCCTCCACCTTTGATAATGGCCACCATGTATAGCCTAACTTGTGCTGGAATATGATGTTAAACTCCATAACAACAACAACATAACATTTCAGGTACTAAGAAAATCCTTTACCTAATGCACCATTAGTATTAAAGAAAACATACTTTTTAGTAAAAAATGAAGAAAACATTAAAGAAATGGAATAAAATCAGAAGTAATTTGTGTGATGATTGTGTAGTATGGATTGAATCAAAGGCAACATAACCCACTACACAATTTATTACTCCTAAATGAGGAACTTACAAAGATCTTATTTTAACAAATGAATTTATGGCAAAACTTTAAAAAAGAACATGTTCCATTAGCATTGCAGTGCAGACATGTACACACACACACACACACACACACACACACACACACACACACACACACTCTCTGGATTGTACTGGTAAATCAAGCTACCCAGCTAAGAATAGTGCAAGAAAAATGTCCCTCCATCATGTTCCTTCCTGATAAATGTTTAGCATAAATTTCATTTCTGCTAAATAATTGGGAAGGTCTTCATGAATTTAAACAATTTAGAATGACATTTTATATTAAGATGTATGACCCCTGTTTGGCTTAAAGCTTTGTCTTTCATATTAAACCAATCAGTTCATTTGCACCCTATTATCTCACCTCTGTCTGTGTGGGTTCGAGTCTAGGATTCGGTGAATGTAGATATGTGAGAAAGCTTGCCAGTAGCTTCTCGTGGGTCGGTGGTTTTTTCCGGTGATTTCCCGGTTTCTTCCTCCACCATTAATACTGGCTGCCATGAATAGCCTATCGTGTGCTGAAAAATGGCATTAAGCCCAACACCAACATCAATGCACCCTATTAGCAGGGGTTTGTATATTGTATGGACACTTTTACCATATATGTAGCTTATGAGTCCAGCTGCAAACTGCACAGACTCCGATCTGCCATCACATAATGCACCAGCAGATCTGGGTCTGTGTAGTTTGATAAGAGTAATCAGTAAAACAAGCAAAAAAGATCATGAACTGCAGGCACATTATTCCATGACAGGATCAGGATCTGTGTTGTTTGCAGTTCCTTGACTTAGAGCAAGTACAGATGTTAGATTTAGTTCTATTTTTCAACAATAGCATTGAGGAAGCTTTTAGATTAATACAGGCATTCCTAATTTTCTTTTCGTTGATCCATGCTGCTGCTGATGATGATGAGATACATGTACTGTGATGCTATGTTGGTACTGGTGATTACTAAAATCACCAGTGGTGATCACGATTTGGCAATTCATTTCAATACAATTTAGGAACCAGTGTTTCCTTTTATCCAAACTAGTGCTTCAGAGACCCCCAGATATTTTAGTTTGACCCCCACTTTTGATACCAAAGTTTATTTTTTATTCAATCTGACCCCCAGTTCTGACACCAAGAGGATTTTTGACTCAATATTGCACCCTTATTGGAGACACCACTTGCACAATAGGTGCAACATATATTCGAGGCTGTAGAAACATGCAGAGACTCATAATATAGCAATAAATTAAACTTTTATTAACTTGAAAATCAAATTTTTCAGAGACAGAAAAAACTTATTTTTAAAAAGACTGGATAATAAGGTCAAGGATATGAGCTGAATATTCATATTGCAACCCTCTAATAGAATATTTTACATGTCATTTTTTTAGGGCAGAATTTGGTGACTGGATAGATAGGACATTATAGCACCTTACATAGATGTTATTCTTTATAAGGATCATTACAATAAAGAATTACTTAATAATTGGTTTAATTTGTTTCAGCTTGGGGATTTGGCATTCTGTTTGTGACTATCATCTGTTTGGGTTCCTTGATGGGCATTTTTGTTCTGCCCTTCATGAAGAAGAAAGTCTACAAGAAGATTCTGATCTTCATGGTGGCCTTGGCAGTGGGAACTCTTGCGGGCAGTGCACTTCTCTTCCTGATTCCAGAGGTAAATTAAGAAACTATAAAAGTTTTATTAAAGCTGGAATTCTGGAAAAGAATCAATGGAACATTTCTGTTGTATTTTCAATGTTTGTATACATGTTTATTCAGAAAATTATTACAAATAGTATTTAACTTTTGACTTACAGTTTTGCCATCTCTCATTCTCAAGCTTGCATTTTAACTAGTTGCTCTTGTTTTAAGTTTGTTTGATTGTTATATGTGGTCAGATAGCTGTTGTTTTATTTCTATCAAATTGCGATATTTTTGTGAAAAGAAGAATACTGGATGCAGAAATAGACATGTTTACCAATCATATTTGTAACCAGATGTTTGTGGTATTAGATTTGTAACATTAGATTGTACAGAAGATATAAACAAATCTATTTTTGAGTCGGACTTTGAATCACATATCTATCAAGTAAATATGCTGTGGTTGGATAAAGTTCTGTCAATTGGGGAGACTGGTTAATGTTTACATTCTTCAGTGAACAAAGGTGAGTTTATTTACTTCAGTAAGTTCACATTTAAACCAAGCTTATGTATAGGATGGATTCGATGCTACAGATATACCGCCCATCCACATCAACCTCAACCTTCATTACCATCTGAGCAATACTGGTAGTTTTACTTGTTATTATTATTCTTGTCTTCAGGGTTTTTGCTATTTTTTATGTTATGATATGTTATGCATGACATAACAAACCCCTGTGGGGGTTAATTGGCAATATTGAAACAGACAAGACCATTTTTTATCCAATTCCATTTCACAAGTTGAATCAAAAAATGGCATCCAAAATGCTCAATGAAAATAAAAATTCCTGAAGGTAGGGTTAAAAAAGTTTTCCCATCATTGCAGCCATTCAGTAAAGAGAATGCTGCACAACAATTTCATGGGCTTATTTGGACCAATCAGAATCACATAAAGTGATATGTTCACATGTATAATATCAAAAATATGAAGTGTACACACTGTTGGCAAAGTGTACTATTGATAATAAAAACTATGTTATGTAATTCATATACAACAGATTATGTGGCATTAGTATTAAAAACTATGTTATGTAATCCATATACAAAAGATGTATGTTATGAGTTCTAAAAACTATGTTATGTAATCCATATACAAAAGATGTATGTGTTATGAGTGCTAAAAACTATGTTATGTAATCCATATACAAAAGATATATATGGGATGAGTACTAAAAACTATGTTATGTAATCCATAGACAAAAGATATATTTGGGATGAGTACTAAAAACTTAATATGTAATCCATATACAAAAGATGTATGTGTTATGAGTGCTAACAACTATGTTATGTAATCCATATACAAAAGATGTATGTGTTATGGGTGCTAAAAACTATGTTATGTAATCCATATACAAAAGATGTATGAATTATGAGTGCTAAAAACTATGTTATGTAATTCATATACAAAAGATATATTTGGGATGAGTACTAAAAACTATATTATGTAATCCATATACAAAAGAAATATATAATTCATATACAACAGATGTATGTGGGATGAGTACTAAACACTTATATAATTCATATACAAGAGATGTATGTGGGTACAGTATTAAAAACTGTTATGTTATTCACATACAACAAATGTATGTGGCATTAGTATTAAAAACTGTTATGTAATCCACATACAAGAGCTGTATGTGAGATTAGTATTAAACCTATGTGCGTATCAATGATATTGTAATATACTATGATATATTCATCCAAGAATGAATCTAAAGTTAAAATGCTAAATAATAACCAACTCGATCATTATTGATCGCTCTTGGGAGATGTTTTTTTTAATTTTTATTTGACCAAATCTGTTATTTCAAATTGTGATTCATTCAGCTGCACTTCTGGCAAGCTGACTTTCTTGGTACATCGTTTTAATTGTTGGATATATAATGTGGTAATGTATCTTTTGTCAGCAGTGCAGACCAATGAAATGTTTTATACCCTAAAAACAACTAGAGAGATGATGGGATTTTGTCATGTGGAAATAGCTCCTTTGCATAGAGATATATTAATCCAAACTAATTAACTGTTTTAAAGTCTGGGGGAGTTGAGTAACAAGAAACAGTTTGTAATTGCAGTACTCAAAGTGTTATTTTCAATAAAGTATTAGACTGACCAGTCATTGGCAGTTAAATAAGGTATTAGACTGACCAGTCATTAGCAGTTAAATAAGGTATTAGACTGACCAGTCATTGGCAGTTAAATAAGGTATTAGACTGACCAGTCATTGGCAGTTAAATAAGGTATTAGACTGACCAGTCATTGGCAGTTAAATAAGGTATTAGACTGACCAGTCATTGGCAGTTAAATTAGGTATTAGACTGACTAGTCATTGGCAGTTAAAATAGGTATTAGATTGACCAGTTATTGGCAGTTAAATTAGGTATTAGATTGACCAGTCATTGGCAGTTAAATAAGGTATTAGACTGACAATTCATTGACAGTTAAATAAGATATTAGATAGACCAGTCATTGGCAGTTAAGAAAGGTATTAGATTGACCAGTCATTGGCAGTTAAATTAGGTATTAGATTGACCAGTCATTGGCAGTTAAATAAGGTATTAGATGGACTAGTCATTGGCAGTTAAATAAGGTATTAGACTGACCATTCATTGACAGTTAAATAAGGTATTAGACCAGTCATTGGCAGTTAAATAAGGTATTAGATTGACCAGTCATTGGCAGTTAAATAAGGTATTAGACTGACCAGTCATTGGCAGTTAAATAAGGTATTAGATTGACCAGTCATTGGCAGTTAAATAAGGTATTAGATTGACCAGTCATTGGCAGTTAAATAAGGTATTAGACTGACCAGTCATTGGCAGTTAAATAAAGTATTAGATTGACCAGTTATTGGCAGTTAAGAAAGGTATTAGATTGACCAGTCATTGGCAGTTAAATAAGGTATTAGATTGACCAGTTATTGGCAGTTAAATAAGGTATTAGATAGACCAGTCATTGGCAGTAAATAAGGTATTAGATTGACTAGTCATTGGCAGTTAAATAAAGTATTAGTTTGACCAGTTATTGGCAGTTAAATAAGGTATCAGACTGACCAGTTATTGGCAGTTAAAAAGGTATGTTTACTTGAATTAGTAGAAATAATAAGGTATTAGACTGACCAGTCATTGGCAGTTAAATAAGGTATTAGATTGACCAGTCATTGGCAGTTAAATAAAGTATTAGATTGACCAGTTATTGGCAGTTAAGAAAGGTATTTGACTGACCAGTCATTGGCAGTTAAATAAAGCATTAGTTTGACCAGTTATTGGCAGTTAAATAAGGTATTAGACTGACCAGTTATTGGCAGTTAAAAAGGTATGTTTACTTGAATTAGTAGAAATAATAAGGTATTAGACTGACCAGTCATTGGCAGTTAAATAAGGTATTAGATTGACCCGTTATTGGCAGTTAAATAAGGTATTAGATTGACCAGTTATTAGCAGTCAAGAAAAGTATTAGATTGACCAGTTATTCGCAGTTAAGAAAGGTATTAGATTGACCAGTCATTGGCAGTTAAATAAGGTATTAGATTGACCAGTCGTTGGCAGTTAAGAAAGGTATTAGACTGACCAGTTATTGGCAGTTAAATAAGGTATTAGACTCACCAGATTTTGCAGTTAAAAAGGTATGTTTACTTCAATTAGTAGAAATAATAAGGTATTAGACTGACCAGTTGTTGGCAGTTAAATAAGGTATTAGATTGACCAGTTATTGGCAGTTAAATAAGGTATTAGATTGACCAGACATTGGCAGTTAAGAAAGGTATTAGAATGACCAGTTATTGGCAGTTAAATAAGGTATTAGATAGACCAGTCATTGGCAGTAAAAAAGGTATTAGATTGACTAGTCATTGGCAGTTAAATTAGGTATTAGATTGACCAGTCATTGACAGTTAAGAAAGGTATTAGACTGACCAGTTGTTGGCAGTTAAATAAGGTATTAGATTGATCAGTTATTGGCAGTTAAGAAAGGTATTAGACTGACCAGTCATTGGCAGTTAAATTAGGTATTAGATTGACCAGTCATTGGCAGTTAAGAAAGGTATTCGACTGACCAGTTATTGGCAGTTAAATAAGTATTAGATCGACCAGACATTGGCAGTTAAGAAAGGTATTAGACTGACCAGTCATTGGCAGTTAAATTAGGTATTAGATTGACCAGTCATTGGCAGTTAAATAAGGTATTAGACTGACCAGTTTTTGGCAGTTAAGAAAGGTATTAGACTGACCAGTCATTGGCAGTTAAATAAGGTATTAGATAGACCAGTTATTGGCAGTTAAATAAGGTATTAGACTGACCAGTTATTGGCAGTTAAGAAAGGTATTAGACTGACCAGTCATTGGCAGTTAAATAAGGTATTAGACTGACCAGTTATTGGCAGTTAAGAAAGGTATTAGACTGACCAGTCATTGGATGTTAAGAAAGGTATTAGACTGACCAGTTATCGGCAGTTAAATAAGGTATTCTGACCAGTTATTGGCAGTTAAAAAGGTATGTTTACTTGAATTAGTAGAAATAATACTCACAGAAATGCCATTGCTGAGTATACATATTCAGTAAATAATGTTGCTAACATCAAAACAAACTAATGCTGTGCTATTATTTTCAAAAGCATTAGTTCTGTGATTTCTTTATCTCTATTCTATAGACATCAATTAAATTCAGTGCAGCAGTGTCTATGGTTAAAAATCAAGATGTGTATTTTATTCAGCACATATTAAAATTTTCATGCACATGTAGTCTAGTCATTCTAAATACAAGAGGTGAATCATATTTGGAAGTTATTTTTAATATTATAATATCACTAGCATATTTTAAAGAGTTAGGTATTTGAAGTTTAAGGGCATGAAACATTATTATTGGTGAAATGCATACCTTTTAAAGCAACATTAATAAATTAGTCTAGTGCAAAAAAAGGGGAAAGTTATTGTTCATTTGATACAATATAATAATAATTTAATGTACTAACTCTTATAGAAAAACTACTTTAAAAAAATTAATGAAAGGGGTCCCGACCTTTTTGATACATTGGTGTTTGTTGAGAACATCCAGACCACTGTTACTAAAAAAAAATCAGCTTTTAAATAATTTATTTCTAAAAACTGCTGAGTGTGACCAAATATGACAGAAAGCATTATCTCATGAAGGTCCTTGAAGTATGTACAAATTTGACAGAAAGCATCATCTCATGAAGGTCTTTGAAGTATTTACTAATTTGACAGAAAGCATAATCTCATGATGGTGTTTGATGTATGTACAGATTTGACAGAAAGCATCATCTTATGAAGGTCTTTGAAGTATGTACAGATTTGACAGAAAGCATAATCTCATGATGGCCTTTGATGTATGTACAGATTTGACAGAAAGCATCATCTTATGAAGGTCTTTGAAGTATGTACTAATTTGACAGAAAGCATAATCTCATGATGGCCTTTGATGTATGTACAGATTTGACAGAAAGCATCATCTTATGAAGGTCTTTGAAGTATGTACAGATTTGACAGAAAGCATAATCTCATGATGGCCTTTGATGTATGTACAGATTTGACAGAAAGCATAATCTTATGAAGGTCTTTGAAGTATGTACTAATTTGACAGAAAGCATATTCTCATGAAGGTCTTTGGTGTATGTACTAATTTGACAAAAAGCATAATCTCATGAAGGTCTTTGATGTATGTACTAATTTGACAGAAAGCATATTCTCATGAAGGTCTTTGGTGTATGTACTAATTTGACAAAAAGCATAATCTCATGAAGGTCTTTGATGTATGTACTAATTTGACAGAAAGCATATTCTCATGAAGGTCTTTGGTGTATGTACTAATTTGACAAAAAGCATAATCTCATGAAGGTCTTTGATGTATGTACTAATTTGACAGAAAGCATCATCTTATGAAGGTCTTTGATGTATGTACTAATTTGACAGAAAGCATAATCTCATGAAGGTCTTTGAAGTATGAACAGATTTGACAGAAAGTATCATCTCATGAAGGTTTTTGAGGTATTTACAAAATGATACTGATCTGTTATCAAATCTGGCCAGTTAGAAAAACATTAAAGTGACTTTTTGTCAAAAATTGCTAAACAGAATTTGACTAAATTTTGAAAGAAAGCATCTTTTAATGATAGACTATAAACAGTTGATGAATCTTCAAATATGGCTGCCATTACTAAAAATAGAAAAACCTTTAAGCAACATTTTCTAACAACTTGCTGATCAGAATGTGACCAGATTGGACAAGAAACCATTTAGCATTAAGGTCTTTAAAATTTATACTGTTACATATATGTAATTAAATTGTGTGTTAGTTTTAAAATTCTTTTTTATTTTATTTTTGTTTCAATACATTTTATGGGATTCAATATTTTTTTTCTCAGTAAATTCTGTATGTATAGATTGCAAAGGTGTTTCATCATCATTATTTTTAGCTCACTCTGGTTCATGGAGTTTGTAAACATTGAGTGATTGGCTATTTCCAAGGTCATTTTTTTGGCCCACATGTTACCCATGTGTAAAGAGTTTTTTCTTCTTTTCATTTCTAGTCTGGTGTTTTAGATAGGGCTATTCTAAGCTATGTGATAAATGATATTTTTTAATTGTGATGTTCAAGTTGGAAATCACATAGCTTGTCACGTGAAATACCATGTTATCTAAAATCAGGCTTAAAACAGCCATATGGCATTACATTTATTTAGTCAAAAAAATACCTTTAGGTGCTCAGAAGTAATTTCTGTTGCCAATTTTTAGTTATTTGTATTTAAGAATAATTTATATTCTCTGGAAAATGAAAGCTTCTTCATCAAAGTCTTGGACAAAGACATTCAATTAAAATTATTTGGAATTCTAAAGTCGGAATATTATTCTTGATTCACAAAATTCAGTGAGGAACTGTTGCCATCAGTAAAACGACTTCATCTGATGTCATCACCTTCCATATTGGAACTTTATCAAGATTTAAACCCAGATTCAATTAGAACTGCTTAGTGATAGGATTTATATTTCAATTCTAGGATTATTTTTTGACTATATTCACAAACCATAAGTCCTATTTTCATATTTTTACTTTGTTGTCTAGGAAAATAAATTATTTTTTTAAAATTTACAAATCACTCTTTATTTTTGTTACAATTGTATGAGCCTACATGTGACAGTACAGTTGATGCCAATCACACATAAAATATAGCTACTGTTGATAAAAATAGAATATATTAAAATATCAGCAAGCATCAGTCTTGTCCATTGACAGGTTTTATCTAGGTGATAGGGAGCAATCTCAGTCCCACTTGAGTTTCTTATTGGCTTTATTTCAGGCATTTGGCATGGTGACCAGTGAGGTGACTCATGAGAGCTACATCTGGAAGTCACTGGTCATTATTGGGGGAATTTACCTATTCTTTATGATTGAAAGAATCCTAAAGATGGTTCTCAACTGGAGAGAGGTAATTCTAAGTGCTAGTTAAGGACACTAGATAAATAAGACAGAGATCTCGCTAGAAGTTTTAAGCTAGGAGTCCCACCAGCATAAGTTGCAGTCCCCATAAGCATATTGGGGATTTTGAAGTGGCTAAATGTCCAGATGAGAATAACCAGTGGTTGTCATTGAGTTTAATTTTCCAAATTCTTTACACCACTAGCTCTTTTTTGTCAAGGCAGAAAGCAACCTAGGCATAAAGGGCTTTCAGATTTGTACAAATTATGATGATTTGGTATTAAATATATCAGCCAAGTATTTTGATGCAAATTTAGTGAAGAAACCTTCTGTTGATGTGCTGTCTGAGATGGTCTTGGGCTTACTGAGGGAGTGCTTTTTTATAAAACAAAATTTTTACCATATAGCTTTCACTTTGTTGAGGTTGCATTAATGCCACCATGAAAAAGAGACAAATGTTGAGATAACATCTTAGAAACTGCTTGGAAGAATTTGACCAAATTTGACAGAATGGACCCAGGGATGAAAGGCTTTCATATTTTATAATCAACTCTGATTCACTATCACATATAGCTGCAATTTTTAAAATAGAAAAAAAAACCTTAAGCAGCTTTTTCACTGATGTCATATTTGACCAAATTTACAGTAAGCATCATGGCATGTAGTTCATTCAGTTTGTACAGCTGAAGAATATCAGCCATCAAATATGGTTGTTGATGCTACTTTCTTAAATCACCTTGAATGACTTTGACATAAAGTATCATGGCATGAAGGTCCTTCATGAAAAAGTTGATTTGCTTTTAGATGTGGATAAAGATATTAAAGAAATTGATAACCTTGAAACAACTGTTATATTATGCAGTCAAAATTATTGGAAGAAACTTTTTTTTTTTGCTATTGGCTATAAAGCAAAATATGCTTCTAGGTGAGCAAATTTGATCTCTTGTGACTTGGTATGAAAAAAATCTGTTAGGCATGTTCTGCTAATTTGTGTCTAGAGTGATTCTCATAGCAATGGTGTAACTTCATTTTCAAATAAGTGGGAATTATATTTTCACCTTCTTCTTCACAATCCCTGCAGGCTCAGGTACAAACAGTTCTTTGAGCATGTTCTGTTAGATTTATGTACAGAGTAGCTTTATTAGTATGACTTCCTTGGCAAATAGATGGAAAATTCTATTTTCAGCTTCTCCAGAAGTACCTGCATACCCTATATGTATTAAGAGGTAACTGATAGTGCACTCATGCATGTAGTAAGAGGTGGCTGATAGTACACTCATATATGTAGTAAGAGGTGACTGATAGAGCACTCATGCAGGTATTAAGAGGTAACTGATAGTGTACTCATGCATATAGTAAGAGGTGACTGGTATTTCACTCATGCATGTAGTAAAAGGTAACTGATAGAGCAATCATGCATGTAGTAAAAGGTAACTGATAGAGCACTCATGCATGTAGTAAGAGGCAACTGATAGTTCACTCATGTATGTTTTAAGAGGTAACTGATAGAGCATTTATGCAGGAATTAAGAGATAACTGATATTTCACTCATACATGTATTAAGAGGTGACTGATAGAGCACTCATGCATGTAGTAAGAGGTAACTGATAGAGCCAGGATATACAGTAGCTGAGTGTTTAGCTTTCTCAATATGTGACTAAAATAGCATGGGTTTGAATCCTACCATTGGATCAGCCTGGGTAGACTTTCATGAAGTTGTTCTTGGCAATGCACTTTTACTCCAATTGCCTCAGCATTAAGTAACCTACTTTTGTTGTTGTGCCATACAACATTAAGAAAGACAAATTTTTGTTTCACTGAGTAGGAATAATTCTAAGGAAATGCTCTACCAACAGTTGTTTTGAATTGCTCTCAAAGCAATAGTGTGACTTCCATAGCAACCAGGTAGAAATATGTATTTTTACTTCTCTACCTTATTGTCTCTTGCATGACTCAGTCAAATATAATCAAGCTTTATAGAAATGTTATTTCTATTATTTTATGTACATTTTACAGAAATTCATTATCATTACTTTTTATCTTATTCTATTTGATTATACATTTGTTGGACAGTTTTAACTTTTTAAATTTAAGTGCAAAATCGTTTTTACTTTTTATGAACAAGAATTGAAACAAAAGCGTTATTTGTGGGAGCAGATGTGAGTTTACTCCATTATGATTTATTTTTATTCAACGAGTGAATGTGGTCAAATTTCTGATTGGTAAAATGCCAAAAGACTTGGTAGTAAAAGCTTTTTATAAAGAAATTTTGTCACAGATAACACACAGTATTTGAGAATCAGGTTACCGTTAATAACCTTTATTCATTTAATCTTGGACTAATATAGATTAAATGTTCTTTTCATTACAGGAAAAACAACACATGAAGTCTGTCAAAAAAAACTCCAGAAATGAGGTTTATTCTTCTTTCAATGAAAGAACACCAGTTTCCACAGTAGCAAAGTACAAAGATACAGGGAGCCTGCCAGCCAATAATAGCTATGCCTCTGGTACTTCACTTGTTAACGGCACTGAGGAATCAAGTTTGAATGAAACCAACACAACGGAAACTGTCAGTACAGAAGATAGCAACCAGAATGAAGTAAAATATAGTTCACTTATTGTATGATGTTAAGTCATATCTAATCATCTTTTAGTCTGTTTTTAGTTTCAGAAAGAAAATGTACTTTGTATGCCACTACTTCATCTTCTCAATGGAATCTTCATGTTACAGTCTGGTTGATCTTTTAGCCCATTCATCAAAATAAAATAATTTGTGTGTGTGTGTGTGTGTGTGTGTGTGTTATTGCTATAGGGTTTAAAGCCATTTTTCAGCACAAGATAGGCTATATGTGTGGCCAGTATAACTGCTGGGAAAGAACATAGGAAAACTCTGGAATAGAAAGAACCACCAACCTACAAGTAGCTACTGGCAAGCTTTCTGATATACCCATATTGGCTGAGCCTGAGACTCAAAACAACATAACTTGCACTTGGAGTGAGGCAAACGATTTGGGGTTCAGAAGGTTCTGTATCAAAGTATGAAAGAAGAAAAAAGATTCTTTTGAATAATAATTATATTCTACACTATGTATGTTGACCAACATTTGTGGAGAGCTTGCACTTAAGGTATAGAAGAGTCATGGTATGTCAAACAATTAACAAGATCATTGTGGTTGTGGCTTAAAGACAGGTGGGTTTTTCAGAATAATGTTTGATTTGGAGTGGCTTGCACTTATGCTAATTAAAAACTTATAACTTTTTTGGTCAGAATGTCAAAGGTAATGGTCATCGTAAATCTGATTAGAAAATAAAGGTATACAGAGACCTTGGAACCACTTGATTGTTCATATTGGAAACAGTGTTTTTCCTAGGATGCAGAAAATCATGACACAGTACTGTGTGTGCATGCAGTATGTGGACGGCAAATTCAAAGGCTTGCCAGTCCTGCTTCAAGCACCTGCTGAGTAAGTAAATATGTTGATCAATTGATCATTTTAGCTGTGATGATATTTACGATGATAGAATTCAGTGGCTGTTAGACCCCCAACTATATATGTTGTCATTATAAAAGTACATGTAAAGAACATGACCCAATAGCTGGGTGGCAAGTTCAAACACTTAGACTAGCTGCTGAGTAGTGGGAAAATGCGTTCATATTCACAATAAAAACTTTAGCTTTTGTCAACTTGTTAATTTTCTTGTGTAGCCAGATAAGTTGTGCAAATGACCTCATAATCATGTCAAGTCATAGACAAAATGTTGGTTGCAAATGTGGTAAGTATTTTGGAGTTAATTAAAGGGCAAATTGACAAAGCTTGTAATGAGGTTCAGAAGATTGCTAAAGTTACTGAAACTAATAGTTTGGATAGGACAGTAGCCAAGTTGTAAGAAGGTGTGATGCCTAGCTTAGTGTTTAGAATAAGACTTTTCCTTGGATTGACAAAATTCAGTCTCACTCTGATGGACATATATGTCCGTGATGTAAAGAATTTGGAAATTAAACTCAGTGGCAACTACTGTTTCTTCTCATCGGGACATGTAGCAGCTTCAGGAATGCCCAATATGCTTCTGTTGTGAGATTTCACCTTTGCTAGTGGGACTCTTATTATTTCCTAAAATAGGAATCCTGGACCCTTAGTTTTAAAATCTTAGCAAGACATTGTGTCTAGTTCAATACTATATAGTTACTTTAACTAATGATTGAAGTCACTAAGACTCATTAATCAATGATTTGCAATGTCAGCTATGACTTCCTACGCAGAGGAACAATGTGGTTGATATATATAATAAATATACTGTTTATGATACTCTTGTTGGATTTTTAAATATATAGTTGCTCGTGTATCCTAATGATTGTTTGATGCCATTCTGAAAATCTTTATGTCTATTTATTAAAATTTCATTGTAGCTCATAGAGCATCAGTCGATTTGATTACTCTTGTTTTGTTTTGAATGACTAATAGGTAGGATATTTCTTCATTTTAATAACGTAAAATATGTAACATTACACAGCAGGTTTCAGGCTATGTTGGTAACCATAACGGAATTTGTCTTTGTTCTTAGTGAACTTGAAAAATATATCTTTTACAGTGCAGTATTATAATAACCAAGTCAGGTTTTAAAGTAATAATGACTGAGTCAGGTTTCCATGTCTTAATAACTGAGTCATGTGACAGTATAATAATGACAGATTCAGGTGACAGTATAATAATGACAGATTCAGGTGACAGTATCATAATCACAGATTCAAGTGAAATACTATGATGATGTCATCAAGTCACAGTATCATAATGAAAGAGTCTGGTGACAATATAACAGTATCATTATGACAGTATTCATTTTTAACCCTTTTTTTCTTAGGTAATGAATGGAAAAATAAATGGACATTCACATGCATCTTTCCAACCTACTGTGGCTCCAGTGGCTTGGATGGTGATATTTGGAGATGGAGTGCACAACTTTATTGATGGCCTTTCAATTGGAGCTGCATTTACAGAAAGTATATTGGCAGGAATCTCAGTGTCTTTGGCTGTGATATGTGAAGAATTACCTCATGAGCTGGGTGAGTTGGAGGACAAGAAGGAAGAGTTTTACATTAGAACCTTGAATGATAAAGGAGTGGTGAATAGTTACAAGGGAATTTGGGGTGGTTATGATTTTGGTTTTGGGTGTGTATGTTTGCATTTAACATAAAAACCCGAGTACAATTTTTGTGCCAAATAAAATATATGTTATGATCATAAATGTCGTAATAAGGTATGATATTTCATGTAACAGGGTTAGATATGAGACATGGATTTCTGGTTTCTGGTTAGGGTTACAGTATTGCTTGCAACATGTATTGTCTCCCGCCACCAAGTAATTATTTTGTACTTTCTGTATGGTCCATTATCTAAGAGGATTGAATGATTCTGCCATGTGAATTTTGAAAAAAGCAAGGATAAAGTCAAGATTTTATCTTATGTTAAATATAAATTGTTATTTGAAACATAATACTAAGTTTATTCAGTCATTTTTTAAAATGATCTCCACCTTAACTGTCATCAAGAAACTTCAGATGAAAATCATCAATCACTATGAACTTGTACAATGGTTGCCAGGTACTATACTGGATCAAGAAAGGACCTCATCTAGTCCAATGGTCAGAATATGGGGTAGTATGAATTTGGTTATCAACATACGTAACTTCACTGTGACATGCAGCATTCAATCTGTATTGTACTGGATCACACCGTAAGGTTGATTTTGTCCAAAGTTGTTGACATACTTTATCATTGATTTTGCCAAATGTACTTTTTGGGGCATATAAATAATGATCCTTATGGATGTATGAGGATCCAAAACTAGTGAATAAGCCATTTGCAGGTTTGTAGAATCAAATTATAAAAAAAATGGCACCCACTATTGAAATAATCGTGGTTGAATGAATTTTAATATAGCAGGACACCATTAAACTACATTGGGTTTAGAGCTGAGGTTTCTGAAACTGAACTGAAAACCATCAAAGTCTGCTTTATGAAATTTGTATCTGAAGTTTTCAACCCTTGTTTTTCAATTCAGCAGTACATGATAACTTGTTACACCTTACTGAAAATTGTTATAAATTATAAAAATATAGACTGCCTTACTGAAAATATCCTGTTAGATTTGGCAGATCTGAGTATATGCTTTCATTTTTGGAGCATAACTCTATGAAACTTGGTTTACATATTGGACGTATGGTCCGGATTTGCTTTGTACTGGCGTTGTTTGTTAGTGTTCAGTATTTTTTAATGTCTTGTCCATTTATTTTGTCCCCTATTCAAACAACTCCAGTGACCTAGTGGTTGGAGCATCTGCCACAGATGATGGATGTTTTTGTGGGTTGTAACGGGGGATTTTAAACATTAAAACCTCCTTACTTGATTTGGCATTAATTAACTTGGGAATGATCTCCCATGATGTTATTGCCCAGTGTGGACAGATAGATGGACATAACAGATAGCTGTGCAAGTGATTGAAAGAAATAAACAACTACAAGCCCCCTGCCAGTAAAAAAAAATAAATTTAATCAATTAGTATTGTTAGCTCATGATAACAATATCTACCTACACAGAAAAACAATTTAAAAAATTTAAAAAATATATCACATTTGTATATTAGGATTAATTCATAAATCCCTATGAAATATTGCATATTGAATATTTGATCACATGCAATCTCTCAATGAACTAATAATTACTAAATTAAGAATTAAATTGTATAACACTAACATATCAATAAAGCACTACAAAATGAATATACAATACATGTGTGAATCATAAGTATATGAACACATTTGCTTAAAAAACTCAAACAAATGCAATAGAATATTAAATGGAAATTAAAATTGTGTACCTCAATGCCATTTCTTTCCACACAACCATGTCCTAGCCCTAGGCTGTATTCCATTTTAATACAGGTATCTGACCTTTCTTCATTGATTTGGCATTAATTAACTTGGGAATGATCTCCCATGATGTTATTGACCAGTGTGGACAGATAAATGGACATAACAGATAGCTGTGCAAGTGATTGAAAGAAATAAACAAAATAAACAAGAGAAACACAATGCTTTTGTTCCCATGGAGTCAATCTGACTTCTCCCAATCAAGACTCTTAACTAAAGAATTCTAAGCAAATCAGTCCTCTAAATTATGGTTTCCCAAGTGTATGCCCTTATTTTTCCCTGACCAATCAGAAATAACTATTCATAAAATTATCTCCAAATAATCATGTTTTTCATCAGATTTTGATAGTCTAAGAACTTGCAATTAGCTTTTCTTTGAAAAATCAATTATTTGACATGTTCCCCTTTTGAACTGATACAGTCTGAGTTCTATTGCACATATGTCACTGTACAATTAAGATAGCCTGGTCATTGCTGCTGAAGCTTAAATGTATACCCTTTTATGTTCTAGAGATAAAATAATAAATAATCAGTGAACTTTCTCAAAACTTTTCTGGCTTGACTATGTTAACTTCAAAGCACAATTTATTCAACCTTAACTTTAAATACGTCTTCAAAATTCACATCACATGGGTTCAAACCCTGGCCAAGTCATTCCAAAGACTTTAAAAATTGGCACTAAAAGCTGCCTTGCTATATGCTCAGCATTAAGAGGTTAGTGTTAGGACTGATCGGCCTGGTTGTTGTTGTTGTTGTTGTGCTTAACACCATTTTTCAGCACACAATAGGCTATTCATGGCAGCCAGTATTAATGGTGGAGGAAGAAACCGGCAAATCACCGGAAAGAACCACTGACCCACGAGAAGCTACTGGCAAGCTTTCTCACATATCCACATTAGCCGAATCCTAGACTCGAACCCATGCAGACAGAGGTGAGATGGCAGTGATCCGTAATGGACAGTGCTTTAGACCACTTGGCCACTCAGGGCCTGGTGTCAGGATAATGTGACTGGGTGGGACATGATGCAATATGTCTGTGGCATGATGCCCCATTGCTAGACATCACTATAAACTGTCACACTGCAGACATTGTAGCAATATGACTGAAAAATTGTTAAAGCTATATTAAAAATCCAAATCACACACACACACACACATTGTTCCCTATTCAGCTATCCACACTATCATTTCCAGGGCAGATCTCCAAAACCATGTAAGATATCAAAAAAAAAACTTTACACAAAAATTTTATGAAGTTCTTTAAAAGCAGCTTCATGATATTGTTAAAATCAGTAATTTTTGTTTCCAGGAAATATATTGTCTCCTGTACATTGACACAAAATTAATTTACAAGATTTTCTGATCTGATTTTGATCTATCTTGAAATAGTGGAATATACCATCAATATCTTGAATATGTTGGTTAATGCATGCATATTAAAAAGTTGATTTTGGTGAGCTTTTACCTTTAAGAGAACTTTTCTGATCTGATTTTGACAAAAGTTGGAATCATCAAGATCTTAGTAATCTTTCATGTTGAGCAAGATCTAAGAATATTATGGATATTGGCTGAGCTTGTTACCATTCTGAGACCATATTGATCAGAGCTGGAATATAGACTTACATTATCAAGATTTCCAGTGATTCAGATAATTTGTGGAAAAGTGACTCGCATATCTGATAATGCTTAAGCAATCAACAGCATTAAAAAGATTTGTTCAGAAGTATCCATCTGATACATTTTTTTACAGCTGTTTTTATTCTTGACTTTAAGACAGATGTCATCCAGATGTGTGATCTGAAACCCATTTGGGTCTCTCGATTCTCATATTTTGGCACACACATTCAGCTAGAATCATTTCTCACTCTGATTTATGTATGGCCTTATGTGTCATTTTTTTTTAGATGGAAAGCTAATTTAATCAAGTATATATTTGCTCAAAGCACATGATTCTTTATGGAACTCATAAAATATATCTAAAAATTCCTATTAATGTAATATTTTTTCAGGTGATTTGGCAATAATGTTGAATTCTGGGATGATGCTGAAAAAAGCATTGTTGTATAACTTCATGTCAGCCTGCATGTGTTACCTGGGTCTAATATTGGGCATTTTGTTGGGGGAGAACACCATGGCCCATGACTGGATTTTGGGATTGGCTGGTGGAATGTTCCTATACATCTCTCTTGTTGATATGGTGAGTAAGGTCATTTTTGTTGAAAAGTCAGGGTAATCTGTAAATACAGTAATAATCAATGGATCCAGAAAAAATATACTTACACATAACTGTACACAGTACACATCCAGCTCTGATGCAGTTAAGACAAATGAGTTTGTGGTATGTGCAAGACAATATGTGATACTAATATCATTATGACAGATTGATCAATTTGTATAGTCAATGTGATATTGGAGGTAATTTGTGCATTATTATTTTAATATACATATCATTATATACTAATATCATTAGGATAGATGGGTCTTTGCTAGTGTAATAAGTAATATCATTTATGAATTCTCTTAAGTGGACTTTACTGTGAATACATCCATGCATGAAAATAAATTGAGTGACTTACGAATGTTTATACATTAACTTAAAAGACAAATTACCTTTTTAGAGTGTTTAAAATTTTGAAACATTTTGGAAACATTTGAAAGACAAAATAAACCATTACAGAAAGTTTGTTCTGAACATTTGAGGTAATATTTGCATATTTGTTTGGAACACTTATTGTATGCTCTTTGGTGTTAGGATGTGATTAAAAAAGCTACAGTTTAAAGAAATGTCAATCTAAGTGACATACAAAAAAAAATTTAATGTGATTTTTTTGCAAATGAATTTCAGCTTACAGACTTGCATCTCTGTTGAAAGATTGACTAGAAAAGACATTCACATTGTTGTGGGTTTTGTCATGCAGTCTGACAGATTTTGAAACATGAAAAAACCCTTCAAGCCTTGGTATCATGGCATAAGTGGCTGATATGCTCAGCATACTCTGAAGTGTCATTAGACCTGACATTCCTCATATCATCATCAACTTATAAGATTCAAGCAGCATCTGTGGGCCTCATATTTGAATGCAATATATTGATCCATAACATCACTGAATACATTGGCTGGTACACATTCAACCATATTGAGTTTCTGCCTAAATGAGATAAAATTGCAGAGACGGGAATTTAATCAGGTGTGTTTAGTGGATGCTGCTCAAGCAAACACCAGATCCAGTAACTGTCAGCATAACCATCTCACAGACAAGGGTTTGTTGTCTTTGCTTGATTTGCATGGAACTTTTCTTGTTAAGAAAACATCATTCGTTTCTCATTATTGGTTTATTGACATCATGTTTTATATGTCATTTGTTCTGCTTTTCCTGTTAGGGAGTGGCTTATCCTTTGTGAGGGTACTCAACCCCATTGTCCCTTGAATGAGGTTGCCTGGTTCTGCATTTCCTATTTACCTTTTTTGCCTAGCATTATGTGATAGGGAAATGTATTCAATAAAGAAAGTAAATTTAATAGTAAATTATGTTTTCAAAAAATGCTTACCTGATCACATTACTGTAAAGCCTTTCTACACCTCCCTGAAAATGTGAACAACCTTATTGTTGATTTTATCGAGCTTGAATGGGATAACATCCAGTATACATGCAGTCTTCTTTTTCTTATAAAATCACTCCTTCTGCAGCAGGAAAGAGGCACTATAAGAGGGGTGGCCTTAATTGAGGAGGTTCATGTACGTGTATTATGTACAGTTTGTTAGGAGTAATCAATAGATCAAACAACATGAAATTTGATCTGCCAGCACATTATGTATCATGGATCAGAGAGAGAGCTGGCAAATCTGAGTCTGTGTAGTTTGCCATTGGCTTGAAATGAGTGTATATATGATATGTTTTATTTACTAATATGCTCTGTGCTTGTATCATGTGCTATCAGTAGGTCAGGTATAAAACTGATTAAGTGACTTGAAAGATTGGCAAATTGTGGTTGTACATGCTGAACAAACCTGGAAGAGCCTGTTTTTATCAATCAACTTGTGGCCAAATCTTTTTCCTGTGATCCTTGAAAGTTGAAATATGCATTTTTTGTCATAATTTTTGTCCTTTTTGGACATGTTTGAAACCCTGCAGTGCAACATGTTTTGAAGCAGATATATTCTCTGTGGTTAGTTCTTGCCATCTGCCAGTAAGTCAATACTTAAACTCATCCAGTTAGAACATGGTGTATACTGATACTTTTGATATTTAAAGTTCAAGTCACATGGGACATGTATTCATATTTACTCATTTTGTATTAAATATAAATTGTTCATTTAAAGTTTAACACTAATGTTCTTTAACCAAAGTCAATTCAATCCTGATTATCGAATGTTCTGCACCTTAACTTTCACCAAGACACATCCAAATGAAAAGTATCAATTACAAACTCAGGACTTTTACAATGGTAATGCATAATAAACTTGGGTCAAAATAAGAGCATGTCTAGTGGAATCATCACAGTCAAGTGTAGTACAAATTTGTTTTAGCTATGTTTCAGAAAGATCAAACTTAGACTGGTTATCAATGTATTACATGCTAAAGATCAAACTTGAACTGATTATCAGATGTTAAAGATTAAAAACTTTGGTTGTCAGTATACTGAATGCTAAAGATCATTTTACAGTTGCATCAGTGTACTTTTATTACTCTTTTTTTATGTTTTATAGATTAAAAATTGGTCGTGGACCTCAGATTTTCAAGCCATGGGTGGGTTGGGGTTTTTAGAAGAATTTTAAATAAGTAATACTTCCATGCCAATATTGTTAATTCTTTTCTTCCTCACCACTCTAATGTCTTTTCAGTCTTGGTCCAAGTCAAAAGAAGGATAATGTTATGATTTTTGGAACTTGACTGAATCAGACTGAGAACAAGTTATTTTTTTAAATTTTGTATTCCTAATTAGAGAAAGGAATAATCTCTTTGGACTTTGAACTCATGCCTGTAACATTTTAGTAATCCAATAATAGCAGGTAAGTATTATATATTTAGCTTTATGGACATAAAAACGTGTACTTATTGCTTTGCCTGAAATTGTGATCATATCACCATAGGATTTTCATAAAAAGGTTTCTTATGACATTTTGTTAGCACTAAATCAAACATGGTATTATGGCCACTATGATGGCTATTTGAAAATCTCTCTTGTTATTACTCAAAAATATCTGAGATGATTTCAACATTCTGCAGTTAAAATGAAGAACCAGTTTTGTCTTCAACTCTTGCAATCTTTTAGGTTAGTAGAGTATCATTCCCATCAAGGGTTCCATTTATGTACAATAATGTATCTGTTGTTGTAGGGTTTAACAGCATTTTTCAGCACAAGATGGACTATATATGGTGGCCAGTATAAATGGTGGAGGATGAACCTGGGAAAACTCTGGAAAGAACTACCGACCCATGAGAAGCTACTGGCAAACTTTCTCACAATCACACATTGGCCAAATCAAAGACTTGAATCACACAGGCAGAGGTGAAATGGCAGTGTTTACTTTAGACCACTCAGCCACTCTGGCTCCTAATGTCTCTGTAATTGAGGCTGTTATAACTCAATACAATGTATACTTTCTGACTTATTCACTGGAAGTCATATAGCCAAAAACATATAGTGTAGTGAAAAAAGGTGTGTGTGTGAGGTCTGAGCCTGACATCCCACTTGCTAAAGGAAAGTGAAGCATCTCTTACAGCCTGTCATTTCCAGGTGTAGTGATTACTGCAGGACCACTGTCTGGCTCTGTTGGGCAAAAGGTACTTGTATATGCCTCTTCAACAAATCCAAATCAGCACCTTCATGCGCGGCCACCTGTTTTTACAGAGCCTGCCGTGTGGCACAACCGAGTGCTTGGTAGTGTAACTGGGTGGGCAGACTGAGCTTGTTAACTTTGGTAGGAAGCCAGTATAAGACAAGGAAAACTTGTTGATTCCAAACCCAGGCAGATGGATCTTGTTAGCCTTGTAAGGCAGATTGTCTAGGGAAGGAAACTGATTCTAAATCCACGAAGTGCTAAAGAGTGTGCATTGATGCCCAGAGCATTTAATATCCATGCAGCAGCTATTGGATGATGGCTCCACTGCCTTGTAGATATTTTTGGGAGAAGGAAAGGCTACAGGAGTAAACTCAGAAAATCCGGCATGGAGCCCCTATGGTAACTTGGTGTCAACTACGACTTCCTTCCAGCAGCTCCTGCAGCCAAATGTCATGTATAGCATTTCTTTTGACCCCATCAGCAAGGATGAGAGGGGGATCCTGATGTCTGTCCATACTCCATGCCCAGGCTTGCACCCTGTAGAGGCCACTCCAGCATGACAAGCAGACGGAAACTCCTCACCGGACAAAAGAAACAAGAAACCAACAAAAAAGACTCTAGCTCTTTGATTCACAAGCTGGAATGTGTATACCATGTGCACAGGCATCTCTGATGATCTCAGGTGGACAACACCAGGAAGATGGCTATCATCAACAGAGAGCTCACCAGACTAAATGTCAGCATAGCTGCCCTTCAGGAAACCAGGCTTACCTCCAGCGGCTCCCTCAGAGAGGTAAACTAAATCTTCTTCTATAAGGGTCAAGAACCTGAGGAGCCCTGCCCAACACAAAGTTTGCTTTGCCATCAAAAACACCCTCCTGGCCCCGGTTGAGCTTCCCTCAGGGGGCACTGAGAGTCTCTTGTCCATCCGCAGTGCCTATGCCACCACCCTCACGTCTCCAGAAGACACAAAGGATCAGTTCTATAGGCAGCTGGGCGAACAGATCATAGGATGCCCTAAAGATGAGCCACTATTCCTCCTCGGCGACTTTAATGCCAGAGTAGGTGTGAGCCACAAGCCATGGCCTGCCTGCCTGCAGATATCATGGCACTGGAAAGACTAATGAAAATGGTCAGAGACTGTTGGAGCTGTGTGCCTATCATAACCTATGCAATACAAACACCTACAAGTGTAAGCCACAACATAAAGTGTCATGGAAACATCACTGGCACCAGCTTGAATTGGTCATCACCAGGCGCTCTGCCCTGAACACTAGAAGCTACCACATTGCAGACTGTGACTCTGACCACTCCCTCGTGAGCAGCAGGGTGCACCTACATGCTACACCACTCCAAACTAAAAGGTTACCATTGCATCAACACAGTGCAGATGTTGGTCCCCTCCAAGGTGGAGAAGTATGTGTTGGCTCTGGAGGGTGCCATGTACAGCACAGCCATGTCCACATATGGCAAGAAGAAATGGCCCAGCCAGGACTGGTTCAATGCACACCTTTCAATGATGGAACCAGTAATCAAGGACAAATAAGAAGCCTTCATAGCTTACAAAAATGCCTCAATGAATGGATGCTTGCTGCCCTCAGAAATACCCAAAGCACCACCCAACACATTGCTGGACAGAGCATGAACGAGTACTGGCAGCAACTGTGTGAAGGAATCCAGTGCAGTGCCTTGTCTGGAACCATCCAAGGAATGTACAGTGGCATCAAGACAGCCCTAGGCCTACAGTGAAATGTGTTGCCCCCCTGAAATTTCTGATGGGAGTGAAGATCACAGTCTGTGAGCAACAGATAGCCAGATGGGTGGGGCACTACTCAAAGCTGTACTCTTGAGAAATGTCAGTCACCAATGTGGCTCTCAGCAGCAAACAGAAACTGCCCACTGTAGAGGAACTTGGCAAAATGCTACCTTAGAGGAGCTCAGCAAAGCCTTCAACTTCCTCCCAAACAACAAAGTACCAGGTAGAGACAACATCCCGCCTGAAGCCATCAAACATGGGAAACCAGCATTGCTTCAGCTGCTGCATGAGCTCCTCTACCTCTGCTGGGAGGAAGGAGCAGTCCCCCAAGGCTTGTCTGGTGCCACCATTGTGACCCTCTATAGAAACAAAAGCGACCACAGTGAGTGTAACGATTACAGAGGAATCTCACTACTGAGCATCATTGGCAAAGTGAATGCCTGCATCCTCCTCAACAGGCTGCAGCTGATGGCAGACCATGTGTACCCAGAATCCCAATGCAGCTTCAGAGCAGGCAGGTCGACAACAGACATCTTCTCCCTAAAACAACTCCAAAAAAAGAGCAGAGAGCAAGGTCAGCCACACTACATGTTGTTCATCCACTTTGCCAAGGCCTTCAAACTGGTCTACAGGAATTGAACTTCTCAGGAAGATCGGTTGCCCCCCAAAACTTTGCAGCATGATCTTCTTCCATGTCAGTATGAAAGAAACAACAACGTCACCAATGGCATGAAGCAGGGATGCATGCTGGTGCTGACACTTTTCAGGATCTTCTCCTTGCTCCAGTCCAATCCCTTCAACTCATCATTTGATGGCATATATTTGCACACCATGTCCAATGGGAGGCTGTTCAAGGCACATGGAGACTGACAGTCCACAAGGGCATAGCAGTCGCTGATGTGAGGAGAGGCCAGCTGGTAGCAGAGAGAATGTGAGAGAAAGAAGAGTGTGGCAGCAACCACAGCAACTCAGACTTACCAGCAATAGGGACTGTCACTTGCACAACAACAGGAGATGATGCCAAAACAGATAATATTCATATAGCATATTGACATAGAGGCCTTTAGATATTGGACAGATAATATTTGTGACAAATTGGCGGCGTGCAAACCACACCAACCTGTTTCACTACGGTTCGTTGCTAGGGAATGACCTCCGCGGTGTAGTTTACCCAGTGTGGATAGATAGAAAGAAGAATGCAGATCACTGAACAAGTATATTGAAGAAATAACAAAACGAGCCCCCTTTCAATGAACAAATATAAAATTTAATCAGTTTATCAACAGAATTTAAAATGAAAAGAAATCAATGACTTGGTTACAAAAGAAGGAAAATGGTACTAACATGTACTCAAATAAAAAGACAATACAAATTTCTTTAAATGTAAAATTACTTTCAACGTTAAATTACTAGCTTCATTGCCAATGAGATGTGACCTTTGAGTGCAACGATGAGAGACTTCATCGCTTATTTTATGCGGACATCAAGACTTCCATTCGTCCCTGCTCTGCCGATCTTTGTCTAGCTGTTTCATCTTGGACTCTTGTCCATCGAACTCTGACTTAACAATCGTCTCTGGACTTAGATTTCTGCGTAGAACTTGTTCTGGTCCTGTGATTGTTCAGGGATTTCTCATGTGAATCCAGGAAAGCTGTTTCCTTTTGCCGTTTTTTTATTCGTTTCCACGAACCTCACATATAGTCCGTCTCCTAACTGAGACAACTATCTGGCCCCTTACTCTATAATGAAAACGTACTTTTTACGAATACAAAATGTAGAGTTTGCCTACTCGCTGAGACAAAACTCCCGCTTTACTGCCAAATCACGAGATAACGTCTTACACGCTCTTCCTGGAATCGTTTAATTTTCCTCGTGAAAGATTAAAGACTGCTGAATTTTCCTAAAGTAAAACCATTAATTTCTTACAGAGTTACGCCCATAAATCCATATTAACCAATCGGAATAGACTGTTTCCTAAACCTGTTCCGTAGAATTTTTGGATTGACAAGACAACTAAACAACCAAACAACTAATCATGCCATAATTAACATTACTTTGAACAATCATCTATAGCCATCTCCTGCCCTTTTCCCGGTCGATTTTGGGAAAGGTTTTTATGTAATTCTCTTGTACCATAGCATCTGACTCAGTCATGTTACGTCGGCTAGAACAAATTCCCTTTTGACGTTCAGAGATGAAATTAAAATAATCATCTATCTCTAGCCCTTTCTACTTTAATTAAGTTGACTTTGATACAATTCCTTTAACCAAAGCTTCTAAGAGTTTCAAAATTCGACACATCACAATATTCATATAGCATATTGGCATAGAGGCCTTTAGATATTGGACAGATAATATTCATATAGCATATTGGCATAGAGGCCTTTAGATATTGGACAGATAATATTCATATAGCATATTGGCATAGAGGCCTTTAGATATTGGACAGATAATATTCATATAGCTTATTGGCATAGAGGCCTTTATATATTGGACAGATAATATTCATATAGCATATTGGCATAGAAGCCTTTAGATATTGGACAGATAATATTCATATAGCATATTGGCATAGAGGCCTTTAGATATTGGACAGATAATATTCATATAGCATATTGTCACATAGGCCTTTAGATATTGGACAGATAATATTCATATAGCTTATTGGCACAGAGGCCTTTAGATATTGGACAGATAATGCAGATTTACTATCTTTGCATAGATGCCTTTAGATGCTGGACAGAATACTGATTTGGCATCTTGCAGAGAGGCCTTTTGATATTAAACAAATGATGATTTAGCATAGAAGCCTTTAAATATTGGACAGATTGGTACCAATTTGGCATCTTTGCATAGAGGTCTTTAGATATTGGACAAATGATAGTTCATTTTGACATATTGGCACAGAGGCTTTTAGATATTGGTCAGGTAATACTGATCTGCCATCAGGTGTGAGTGAAGATATAAAAGCTAGAGAAGCCTAGAACCATTTGTTTTCATAACATATTTATCAGTATCAGAAAAAGAATAAACAAAGTAGGATAAGGACCAGTATTGGCCCTTAACAGACTCAGATGATAAATAAAGGAGGTCCTTCTCTCTTCCTTACTTATATATTTGTTTTGCATCAAGACCACTTTTAGCATATGAAAGCAATCATTAATACAGATATTGGTTTTCTTCTCTGTTTTGCTCCAGTTTTCAAGGAAAACACACACACACACACAATCAGTGCTGCATACTCATGGATAAAGACAATTTTGTACCATACTTGAGTTGTGGAATGAATCTTTTCATTTATTTTTTCTTTTCAAAATATCGAACAACTATAGATGACCATGTAACCTGGTTGACAATCTTTATAAAAAACCCTTCCTTCCACACAGACACATATGCAACACATATATACATTTTAACTTTGCATAAAATAAAAAATTGATATAACAAATCAAAATGTAGCAACTGATAAAGAAGCTAAAGATAGGCTCTGGAAGTGTGATTGGAATCAAATGTCACTTGTGTAGCTTATCTATCTGTCACACACACACATGCATGCACACGAATGCACACACATGCATGCACACACTTGAATGGACACAACACAAATGTATATAATCCATTTCAGGAAGCAGTGGAATGATAAATAAGAAATGAGCTAGATAATGACAAATGGACAACATTTATCATGTAAGCAACCAGTCAGCACAGTTTCAGATATAAGTTCATTTATTCAGAAAAATCTGAATCATGATAAAGAAAGACAGAGGTAAACAAATAGTACAGCATGGATAAGCATGAATCACAGAATTGAAAATAAAAGGAAACTTGTATTACAAGTTGTATTGCTCTGATAGTTACTTAAGATCAAGTTGATAACCTATCACCATTCCAATTACACTGCTAAGAGGTGAGAAAATTAATATATAGATAAACATGTGGCCTTGTGATCTTCCTTTGGATCATAGTACATATATTTTTCAAAATTGATTCTCTTTTTTTTATTTAAAAAATTTAGACATGAGATCGCTGTGATGGCGTAAGTGGTTAGAACATCCACCTCGGATGCAGGAGGTTGCTGGTTTGAACCCAGATGAGTTGTACCAAAGACTTATAAAAGTGGTTCTACTAGCACAAACAAAAGCATGCAAGAAATGTGCATTTATGTTAGATGGTTACAAGAGTGTCTTATCTCAAAATGTTCTTGTAGTTTTGGGAGTGAGGAAATTCGGCAAGATCTATTCATTTTACAGTATTTCATTATATTGTATGCATGTATTGTATTGAACAAAAAGTGATTATATTGTGGCCATAACAAACACTCTTAAACATTAATTTGTCACTTATTTGGGGGTAAAAACCAGCCCCTTTGCAACCTTGGAAAGATCCTGTTGATCCAGATTTCTTGTCCAGCTGATTTAGCATCATGCAATTCGATAGATGTCTGCCAGGTAAGTGATCTCAGACCCACTTACTCCTCTTGTTATTGTAACATTCACTGTCTCACTTGTCATAAGTGCTTCTTTTAGTCATGCATGCAGAGTAAACATTGTACAAAATGCTATTATTATATTTCTCCAATTCACTTGAATGTTGCAGTTGCCAGAGATGAACAGTGAGTGGGAGTCGGAGGAGAACAAGAAGACTATTGGGCAGATGCTGATGCTGGTGCTACAGAATTTAGGCATGTTGCTGGGCTTTGGAATCATGCTGGTCCTAGCTGTGTACAGCAAAGACATAGCTTTAATTGACCCATTCTGAAGTATGTCACAGCTTACCAGGACCAAAGACAGAAAAAGATTATTGGTTATTGAAATAAGTTAATATTCCTAAAAAATAGACCAGCTTATTTGTCATTTATTTTACTTCATTCATATTTTAATTTTACATGTTTGTAAGCATTTAAATGTTGATGTTGTTGTAGGGTTTAATGCCATTTATCCGCACAAGATGGGCTATACATGGTGGCCAGTATAATTGGGAGAGAAAGAACCCAGAAAATCCCCCGGAAAGAACAACCAACCCATGAGAAACTACTGGCAAGCTTTCTCACATACTCACATTGGCATTTAAAATTAAAATAAAATAAATAAATCAAATTAAAATATTGTAGAGAGAAGAAGTAGGGCAGTCCATGATGGTGTGCCAGCCATGATTCATAACATCAGCAACACATGCTTAAACTGAATTACTATCATGTGACCTTCCTTAGTAAAGGGTAAAACATAAATAGCATTGTTAACATACAGTTTTGTATTAAGTATTTGCAAATCATATACAGTGGGTGGAGACAGTACACTGCAGAACCCTTGTTTTATCATGTATTTTACAGACAAATAAACCCTTTATAATGCTTAATGTGTTTCCCTTTCATGTACAGTGTCTTAACTCTCAGCAAGACAGCTTAATTTCAGGCCCACTGTCACAAAGATTATACCCAGAAAAGAGTCCCGTTTAATAAGAGAGTCCCTTGAGTGAAAATTGAGAGAAATCAAGGGAGAATGCCACACTTTGTTACCAAAACAAATGTTTTTATTCCTATGTTGACTAGGGGGCTGTTCCATTAAAACATACATAGGACCCAGGGAAGGCACTTTTAATGTAGGGCACTCATCCATAGATGCAATTTAGATTTTTTTTTATCATTTTATTATAAACTCTTTGAATCAAAAGTACACTGGTATATATTTTTAAAACCTGCCTTCCCTGGGTACCATGTATGTTTTAATGGAACAGCTTTAAGAGTAAACAAACTATTCTTTCTCATGTTTAAAATATATAACTTTTTAAATGCTTTTAATTTTTTTCCCTTTTTTCTTCTCGATACCTGTACTTCTTTACTGTACAGCATTGTAATTTTTCATTTTTATTCCATCATTATTTGACTCATTCATTGTAGTTTGAAAATGTCATTTAATACTTATATTTATTTTAGTATTTCCTGTATATTTACAGAACTGGGTACTCATATTTTATGTGTATATTATTAAATATATTAAAAAAGTTGAATGAAAATTAAATGACATATTTGTGCAAGAAAAGAAATAAAAGGTTTGTAAGCAGAACTGTTTAATTCTTGAGATTGACTGACAAGAAATTTGGTGCACACACACACACACTATAAGTACATTTGGCAGGAGAAATAAGTATGTAACTGTTGATATATTCATCTGCACATAATCCATCCATTCATCAGTAAACATTTTTTTTTCTAAAGCATAACTCTAAATCCATTTACGATATCTCTATAAAGCTGGGTAGACATATTAGACATGTCATTCCTTTTGTTATTCACGTCTCATCAGTTTGCCTGGCCATCCTTTCATCCTTTTGCTCCCAGGCAAAGCTTCACAGTGTGACAGTATGAGTTCAAATCCTACCATCATACAAGTCCAGATTTACCATGGCCAGAATCACTTTACTCTTGCATCTGTTACTTTATAGGTTGTTACTGTGTCGAAGCCACAGAAAGCAGTGTACGTACAGTGGTCACTCTCTTATAAGGCCAGCTCTTAATGTAACAAGAAAATGGCTTATTAGAACGGTTGCCTTTCTAGTGGGGTTGACACGGATGTAATAATTGTATATCAGTTATGACACATAACTAATTTTTTTAAAATTATATAATTCCAATTGTTATGAATTTACTGCTGTGTCTGCATTTTGATTGGATGTAAAGGGTCATGTGATACTGATCTGGAATTTTTTTTACACGTCGATAAATTCTGCCAACTACTTTTTGTTCCCTGTGTCCAGATCATTTGATTCGAAGTTTTGTGTATATCAGTGCTTTAAACCCAAATGATAACAACAAGCTCCCACACATCCACTCCTGTACTTTCGATCAAAAAAGACAAGCCACATTAAAATCAACCATTAGAAGTTAAAACAATGTAATTGCACAGTTCTTCCCACCTCCAACACTCACCCCCTTTACTGAAGAAGGCATATGGCAGAGTTTAGAAGCAAATGTTCAAAATTATTGCATTTAACCTCGACAACATGTTACAGCAGCAGATATTAAAGGTCAGGGTCATGTCAACAAATGGGACTTACTAAAAATGGACATGATTTTGCTTTTGAAAGGTCAAAATGTATAGAAAGTAACAACAACATTGCCATAACAATGTGAGTCATACACAAGCATAATTCTCCTGGTTTTACCACAACATCCATATTTATATATTAGTATAATGATCATAATAATATATCACTAGTATATGACATTCTACCCAGTATCACTATATAAGGAATCAATTAATCTTGGCTAGCGAAGATAGGGCTGCAAATTCTATCGCAGTTTAGAGGAAAATGAAAGAAAAACTATAAAGTTTTGCAGACTTTTTATCATAGGCATATTATTAGATCAATGTGATAAAAATTAATTACAAATAAACATTAAAATTAGGTCACAAACATTTGACTATCACTATCATTGACCATCTTCTTGATTTCTCCACTTTGGTAGAGTACGTAACTGAAAATATTTATTTTAATCTTACTGACATCAAATTTCTCAGCACTGATCAAAGGATTCTCCCACTTTTTGTTTAGTCGAATTGCTTTTGCTAACCTTCTAAACTGAGTATATCTTAAGATATCTTGCACATTGGATCAGCTTATGCCTTCATTGGTAATTTTTGGTTCTTGCATGAAATGATCAGTGTTTACTAAAGGAAATGAGTTTGTCACATGATCAATTGCTTTTGAGTTTGGTACCCATACATGTTATAGTCAATGAAATAGATGCCACCATGTCTAACATGCCATTTTTAATTACCAGAGCTGATGGGTACTGTGCTGCCTTTATTATTTGGTTACACAAATTTCATTACTTTATACTGGTAAGGACAGAAATAATTGGTACAAGTCAATTTTTATGAGTACAAATGCTTATCAGCTGATATCAGTGCATAGTTTATCATTTGCATTAGTTTGGGATAATTATGCTGTAAGCAATACTTTAGAGAAGAAAATGAATGAGTTTCTGACCTTTATAGCTGATGTAGTAGGCCTTTAAGCATTCCCCTAGCTGAAGTAGTAGGTCTGAGAGCACTTGGCTAGCTGAAGTAGTAGGTCTGTAAGCACTCCCCTAGCTGAAGTAGTAGGTCTGAGAGCACTTGGCTAGCTGATGTAGTAGGTCTGAGTGCACTTGGCTAGCTGAAGTAGTAGGTCTGTAAGCACTCCCCTAGCTGAAGTAGTAGGTCTGAGAGCACTTGGCTAGCTGATGTAGTAGGTCTTGGTGCACTTGGCTAGCTGATGTAGTAGGTCTCAGATCACTTGGCTAGCTGATGTAGTAGGTCTGTAAGGACTCCCCTAGCTGAAGTAGTAGGTCTGAGAGCACTTGGCTAGCTGATGTAGTAGGTCTGTAAGCACTCCCCTAGCTGAAGTAGTAGGTCTGAGAGCACTTGGCTAGCTGAAGTAGTAGGTCTGTAAGCACTCCCCTAGCTGAAGTAGTAGGTCTGAGAGCACTTGGCTAGCTGAAGTAGTAGGTCTGTAAGCACTCCCCTAGCTGAAGTAGTAGGTCTGAGAGCACTTGGCTAGCTGAAGTAGTAGGTCTGAGAGCACTTGGCTAGCTGAAGTAGTAGGTCTGAGTGCACTTAGCTAGCTGAAGTAGTAGGTCTGTAAGCACTCCCCTAGCTGAAGTAGTAGGTCTGAGAGCACTTGGCTAGCTGATGTAGTAGGTCTGTAAGCACTCCCCTAGCTGATGTAGTAGGTCTGAGAGCACTTGGCTAGCTGATGTAGTAGGTCTGAGAGCACTTGGCTAGCTGATGTAGTAGGTCTGTAAGCACTCCCCTAGCTGAAGTAGTAAGTCTGAGAGCACTTGGCTAGCTGATGTAGTAGGTCTGTAAGCACTCCCCTAGCTGATGTAGTAGGTCTGAGTGCACTTGGCTAGCTGAAGTAGTAGGTCAGAGAGCACTTGGCTAGCTGAAGTAGTAGGTCTGTAAGCACTCCCCTAGCTGAAGTAGTAGGTCTGAGAGCATTTCCCTAGCTGAAGTAGTAGGTCTCAGAGTACTTGGCTAGCTGAAGTAGTAGGTCTCAGAGTACTTGGCTAGCTGAAGTAATAGGTTTGAGAGCACTTGCCTAGCTGAAGTAGTAGGTCTGAGAGCACTTGGCTAGCTGAAGTATTAGGTCTGTAAGCACTCCCCTAGCTGAAGTAGTAGGTCTGAGTGCACTTTGCTAGCTGAAGTAGTAGGTCTGAGAGCACTTGGCTAGCTGATGTAGTAGGTCTGAGTGCACTTAGCTAGCTGAAGTAGTAGGTTTGTAAGCACTCCCCTAGCTGAAGTAGTAGGTCTGAGAGCACTTGGCTAGCTGATGTAGTAGGTCTGTAAGCACTCCCCTAGCTGATGTAGTAGGTCTGAGACCACTTGGCTAGCTGATGTAGTAGGTATGAGAGCACTTGGCTAGCTGATGTAGTAGGTCTGTAAGCACTCCCCTAGCTGAAGTAGTAAGTCTGAGAGCACTTGGCTAGCTGATGTATTAGGTCTGTAAGCACTCCTCTAGCTGAAGTAGTAAGTCTGAGAGCACTTGGCTAGCTGATGTAGTAGGTCTGTAAGCACTCCCCTAGCTGATGTAGTAGGTCTGAGTGCACTTGGCTAGCTGAAGTAGTAGGTCTGTAAGCACTCCCCTAGCTGAAGTAGTAGGTCTGAGAGCACTTCCCTAGCTGAAGTAGTAGGTCTCAGAGTACTTGGCTAGCTAAAGTAATAGGTCTGAGAGCACTTGCCTAGCTGAAGTAGTAGGTCTGAGAGCACTTGGCTAGCTGAAGTATTAGGTCTGTAAGCACTCCCCTAGCTGATGTAGTAGGTCTGAAAGCACTTGGCTAGCTGAAGTAGTAGGTCTGAGAGCACTCACCTAGCTGAAGTGGTAGGTCTGAGATCACTCCCCTAGCTGAAGTAGTAGGTCTGAGAGCACTTGGCTAGCTGAAGTAGTAGGTCTGTAAGCACTCCCCTAGCTGAAGTAGTAGGTCTGAGAGCACTTTGCTAGCTGAAGTAGTAGGTCTGTAAGCACTCCCCAAGCTGATGTAGTAGGTCTGAGAGCACTTGGCTAGCTGATGTAGTAGGTCTGTAAGCATTCCCCTAGCTGAAGTAGTAGGTCTGAGAGCACTCGCCTAGCTGATGTAGTAGGTTTGCGAGCACTTGGCTAGCTGATGTAGTAGGTATGTAAGCACTCCCCTAGCTGAAGTAGTAGGTCTAAGAGCACTTGGCTAGCTGATGTAGTAGGTCTGTAAGCATTCACCTAGCTGAAGTAGTAGGTCTGAGAGCACTCCCCTAGCTGAAGTAGTAGGTCTGTAAGCAATCCCCAGCTGATGTAGTAGGTTTGCGAGCACTTGGCAAGCTGATGTAGTAGGTATGTAAGCACTCCCCTAGCTGAAGTAGTAGGTCTGAGAGCACTCCCCTAGCTGAAGTAGTAGGCCTGAGTGCACTTGGCTAGCTTAAGTAGTAGGTCTGAGAGCACTTGCCTAGCTGAAGTAGTAGGTCTGTAAGCACTCGCCTAGCTGAAGTAGTAGGTCTGAGAGCACTTGCCTAGCTGAAGTGGTAGGTCTGAGAGCACTTGGTTAGCTGAAGTAGTAGGTCTGTAAGCACTCCCCTAGCTGAAGTAGTGGGTCTGAGAGCACTTGGCTAGCTGAAGTAGTAGGTCTGTAAGCATTCCCCTAGCTGAAGTAGTAGGTCTGAGAGCACTCGCCTAGCTGAAGTAGTAGGTCTGTAAGCACTCGCCTAGCTGAAGTAGTAGGTCTGAGAGCACTTGGTTAGCTGATGTATTAGGTCTGTAAGCACTCCCCTAGCTGAAGTAGTAGGTCTGTAAGCACTCCCCTAGCTGAAGTAGTAGGTCTGTAAGCACTCCCCTAGCTGAAGTAGTAGGTCTGTAAGCACTCCCCTAGCTGAAGTAGTAAGTCTGAGAGCACTCCCCTAGCTTAAGTAGTAGGTCTGAGAGCACTTGGCTAGCTGAAGTAGTAGGTCTGAGAGCACTCCCCTAGCTGAAGTAGTAGGTCTGAGAGCACTTGGCTAGCTGAAGTAGCAGTCTGTAAGCACTCCCCTAGCTGAAGTAGTAGGTCTGAGAGCACTTGGCTAGCTGAAGTAGTAGGTCTGAGTGCACTCACCTAGCTGAAGTAGTAGGTCTGGGAGCACCCAGCTAACTGATGTAGTCTGTCCTGAGGTAGGTGGCACTCACCAGTTATATACTTTTGAGAGAGTGATGTATGTAAAGTTGTTTGCATTTAAAACATGCACAGTGGAAAAATGTTGGCATACCTCTATGATACTTTTAAGTGATGTGGTTGACATTTCTTTAGATATTGTACTTTTAGAAATAACTAAATAACTAAAATGACTGCTTCCTTGTGCTCCAAAAATCAACCTGAATTTGTCTAAAGTACACTACCTTTTGCAGCTATTAAAATTGGGAAAATGAATTTTGCCATACTAGACAATACCAGCTTATGAAAGTGCAATGAGTGAATTACCAAATATATAAAATGAAAAAAAAGTTAACTGCTCTTTTTTTAAAAAAAAAAGTTTATCTCTGAAGTTCTGGAAGTGAAAGTGAGCAAGTGGAGCTAGCACTTTTTTGAAAAATTCACATCTGGAGTAAGGCCAAGCTGTATACTCTATAACCTATTTTACACCCATCAATCATACACCAAAATATAGGGTTAAACAATACCCAAGATATACAAAGTCTTTGGAAATAGCACGTATAACTAGTGGGAAAACCCAGGGAAATTCTTTTTCTTTAAACTTTTAACCCTATGCTAAATACGAAACTGTAGAGGACCACCATAGTAGGTCTGAGATCACCCAGATAGCTGATGTAGTCTGTCTGAGGTAGTAAGTCCAAGATCACCAAGCTAACTGATGGAGTAGGTCTGAGATCACCCAGCTAGCTGATGTAGTAGGTCGGAGATTACTAAGCTAGCTGATGTAGTAGATCTGAGATCACCCAGCTAGCTGATGTAGTAGGTCTGAGATCACCCAGCTAGCTGATGTAGTAGGTCTGAGATCACCCAGCTAGCTGATGTAGTAGGTCTGAGATTACTAAGCTAGCTGATGTAGTAGGTCTGAGATCACCCAGCTAGCTGATGGAGTAGGTCTGAGATCACCCAGCTAGCTGATGTAGTAGGTCTGAGATCACCCAGCTAGCTGATGGAGTAGGTCTGAGATCACCCAGCTAGCTGATGGAGTAGGTCTGAGATTACTAAGCTAGCTGATGGAGTAGGTCTGAGATCGCCCATCTAGCTGATGAAGTAGGTCTGAGATCACCCAGCTAGCTGATGTAGGTCTGAGAGCACTCGTCTAGCTGATGTAGTAGGTCTGAGATCACCCAGCTAGCTGATGTAGTAGGTCTGAGATTACTAAGCTAGCTGATGTAGTAGGTCTGAGATCACCCAGCTAGCTGATGTAGTAGGTCTGAGAGCACTCGTCTAGCTGATGTAGTAGGTCTGAGATCACCCAGCTAGCTGATGTAGTAGGTCTGAGATCACCCAGCTAGCTGATGTAGTAGGTCTGAGATCACTCAGCTAGTTGATGTAGTAGGTCTGAGATTACTAAGCTAGCTGATGTAGTAGGTCTGAGATCACCCAGCTAGCTGATGTAGTAGGTATGAGATCACCCAGCTAGTTGATGTAGTAGGTCTGAGATTACTAAGCTAGCTGATGTAGTAGGTCTGAGATCACCCAGCTAGCTGATGGAGTAGGTCTGAGATCACCCAGCTAGCTGATGTAGTAGGTCTGAGATTACTAAGCTAGCTGATGTAGTAGGTCTGAGATCACCCAGCTAGCTGATGTAGTAGGTCTGAGAGCACTTGGCTAGCTGATGTAGTAGGTCTGAGAGCACTTGGCTAGCTGATGTAGTAGGTCTGAGTGCACTTGGCTAGCTGAAGTAGTAGGAAGTAGTAGGTCTCAGAGTACTTGGCTAGCTGATGTAGTAGGTCTGTAAGCACTTGGCTAGCTGAAGTAGTAGGTCTGAGAGCACTTGGTTAGCTGATGTATTAGGTCTGTAAGCACTCCCCTAGCTAAAGTAGTAGGTCTGTAAGCACTCTCCTAGCTGAAGTAGTAAGTCTGTAAGCACTCCCCTAGCTGAAGTAGTAGTTCTGTAAGTACTCCCCTAGCTGAAGTAGTAGGTCTGAGAGCACTTTGCTAGCTGAAGTAGTAGGTCTGTAAGCACTCCACTAGCTGATGTAGTAGGTTTGCGAGCACTTAGCTAGCTGATGTAGTAGGTCTGTAAGCACTCCCCTAGCTGAAGTAGTAGGTCTGAGAGCACTTGGCTAGCTGAAGTAGCAGTCTGTAAGCACTCCCCTAGCTGAAGTAGTAGGTCTGAGAGCACTTGGCTAGCTGAAGTAGTAGGTCTGAGTGCACTCACCTAGCTGTAGTAGTAGGTCTGGGAGCACCCAGCTTACTGATGTAGTCTGTCCTGAGGTAGGTGGCACTCACCAGTTATATACTTTTGAGAGAGTGATGTATGTAAAGTTGTTTGCATTTAAAACATGCACAGTGGAAAAATGTTGGCATACCTCTATGATACTTTTAAGTGATGTGGTTGACATTTCTTTAGATATTGTACTTTTAGAAATAACTAAATAACTAAAATGACTGCTTCCTTGTGCTCCAAAAATCAACCTGAATTTGTCTAAAGTACGCTACCTTTTGCAGCTATTAAAATTGGGAAAATGAATTTTGCCATACTAGACAATACCAGCTTATGAAAGTGCAATGAGTGAATTACCAAATATATAAAATGAAAAAAAAAGTTAACTGCTCTTTTTTTAAAGAAGTTCTGGAAGTGAAAGTGAGCAAGTGGAGCTAGCACTTTTTTGAAAGGTTCACATCTGGAGTAAGGCCAAGCTGTATACTCTATAACCTATTTTACACCCATCAATCATACACCAAAATATAGGGTTAAACAATACCTAAGATATACAAAGTCTTTTTAAATAGCACGTATAACTAGTGGGAAAACCCAGGGAAATTCTTTTTCTTTAAACTTTTAACCCTATGCTAAATACGAAACTGTAGAGGACCACCATAGTAGGTCTGAGATCACCCAGATAGCTGATGTAGTCTGTCCTGAGGTAGTAAGTCCAAGATCACCAAGCTAACTGATGGAGTAGGTCTGAGATCACCCAGCTAGCTGATGTAGTAGGTCTGAGATTACTAAGTTAGCTGATGTAGTAGATCTGAGATCACCCAGCTAGCTGATGTAGTAGGTCTGAGATCACCCAGCTAGCTGATGTAGTAGGTCTGAGATTACTAAGCTAGCTGATGTAGTAGGTCTGAGATCACCCAGCTAGCTGATGGAGTAGGTCTGAGATCACCCAGCTAGCTGATGGAGTAGGTCTGAGATTACTAAGCTAGCTGATGGAGTAGGTCTGAGATCACCCAGCTAGCTGATGGAGTAGGTCTGAGATTACCCAGCTAGCTGATGTAGTAGGTCTGAGATCACCCAGCTAGCTGATGTAGTAGGTCTGAGAGCACTCGTCTAGCTGATGTAGTAGGTCTGAGATTACTAAGCTAGCTGATGTAGTAGGTCTAAGATCACCCAGCTAGCTGATGTAGTAGGTCTGAGATTACTAAGCTAGCTGATGTAGTAGGTCTGAAATCACCCAGCTAGCTGATGTAGTAGGTATGAGATCACCCAGCTAGTTGATGTAGTAGGTCTGAGATTACTAAGCTAGCTGATGTAGTAGGTCTGAGATCACCCAGCTAGCTGATGGAGTAGGTCTGAGATCACCCAGCTAGCTGATGTAGTAGGTCTGAGATTACTAAGCTAGCTGATGTAGTAGGTCTGATATCACCCAGCTAGCTGATGTAGTAGGTCTGAGATTACTAAGCTAGCTGATGTAGTAGGTCTGAGATCACCCAGCTAGCTGATGTAGTAGGTCTGAGATTACTAAGCTAGCTGATGTAGTAGGTCTGAGATCACCCAGCTAGCTGATGTAGTAGGTCTGAGATTACTAAGCTAGCTGATGTAGTAGGTCTGAGATCACCCAGCTAGCTGATGTAGTAGGTCTGAGAGCACTTGGCTAGCTGATGTAGTAGGTATGAGAGCACTTGGCTAGCTGATGTAGTAGGTCTGTAAGCACTCCCCTAGCTGAAGTAGTAAGTCTGATAGCACTTGGCTAGCTGATGTAGTAGGTCTGAGAGCACTTGGCTAGCTGATGTAGTAGGTCTGAGAGCACTTGGCTAGCTGAAGTAGTAGGTCTCAGAGTACTTGGCTAGCTGATGTAGTAGGTCTGTAAGCACTTGGCTAGCTGATGTAGTAGGTCTGAGAGCACTTGGCTAGCTGATGTAGTAGGTCTGAGAGCACTTGGCTAGCTGATGTAATATGTCTGAGAGCACTTGGCTAACTGATATAATAGGTCTGAAATTACAATTACTGAGTTTTGCTTATTCTGTATTGTAAAATTTGAAAAGTGCATTTTCTTAAAATTATTTTCTGCATTCCATGGGTATGGAATGTTAGTGTTCTGAATGCTAAATCAACACACAGAAGCAATTATTTTAATCAGCTGTCTGCTTCAGACAGCACATGATTTCATGATAAATAAATGGAAATACTAGTAGATGAAAGGCTTGTAGGTGTATATTAACTTTCCTTTTACATCAACAGAGTTGTAGAGCAGAACAACTTTGCCCTATGCCTTCCGTAACTACTTGACTGTAGATTGGCATTATTTGTATCAACCTGCAAGGCCTTCCCCATAAATTTATATCGAACTTGGGCATATTCTGTTGAGAAACTTTTGACTAGCCATTTAGATACTCCTTATTTTTAATAAGTGGCCAATTAAATGGCAGTTTAGCATCATTTGCACAAACTTAAAAGGCCTTCTGTCAAATTTAACCAGATTCTGTCTGGAAAGAAATTTTAAGCTTTCTAGTTTTAGTGATGGTGACCTTTTTTTTTAGTAAAATAGTATTATTTTAACAAATTTCAGATAACTTAATGCCAGGATGATTTGAAATCTGGTATCTGAAGAGTTTTAAAAAGAAGAAAGTTTTCTTTTTTTTATGGTGACCAAACTTAATGGGGAATTATCATCATGTATAAAAAGCCCACAAAACCAGAATGCTGTGAAATTTAAAATTCTACTTAAGAGCTTTTGATAATAATTAGTATATCTCTTTAGTCCTAATCAAATATGAACTCTTCCATAACTCCATGGCAATCATGGCGGAGTGTTGTTCTGTGTGTTTATATATTGCTGTTGAAACCATTTATGCGCCAAACAAATTCAGTAATTTTAGCTCATTTTGACAGGGTCCCATGAAAATTCACTGATATCAATCACGATGTTAAACTGAATGAACTGTAATGTCATAGTTTTAACATGTATCCCTTTTCCCAGCAAATTTCATAACCCTTCTATTATTTTTGTTTCATTGTCACATACCTTTTGAATAACTCTTTTCTTGTTTTTTTTAACCTCTGGTGGCTTACAGGCATTCAAATACTTTCACATGTTTACATTGGAATTGGAAGAAGTATCTGTCAACAGACATTGCATAGATGCAGAAGGCTTAAGTTTTATTTTAAGTTACAAGCATCTGTTGAATGTAGGTTAAATGTGATAGATTGTCATCTCACACATGCATGAGTGGTCATCAGAAACAATTCAGTTATTATTTATCACTAGTTTCTAATATTTCTTTTAATATAAAATAAAACATTTGCAGATTGAATATACAGTGTATGGCTACCCATTTTATGCCCCAGTCCACTGTGGAATTGGCTGACATTGGACCAGCAGGCTAGTGTTAATTTTATATGCTGCTGCTGAATGCTGAAACTGTCTCTTATATTTCTGAGTAATAATATCTTTAAATTAGCCACTGTGACAGCCATATTGAATTTAAGATCGGCACATTTGTCAATAGAAGACAAACTTGGCATTAGAAAACTTTTGGTGAAACACCATGCCAATATCACAATCCATCAAGGAAAACAAATCTCAAGATTTTCAATATATTCATTGTGACAGACATATTGGATGTCTTCATTTCAATATGAAAAGCAATTATGTAGGACTAAGAATTTCAAAATGACTGCCATGGTGGCCACATTGGAGGTCAGATTGGCATCAACTTCATTCAGGACTAAGAAGAAATGAAGAATCCACAATGATATATACAAGGAGTAACGAAAGGATTTGGGGGTGCTCACCAGTTATTATGTATGTTTAAGAGAGTGACATATGGAAGGTGAAGTTGTTTGCATTTTAAACATGCACAGTGGAGAGAATGTTGGCATACCTTTACGCTACTTTGATGTAATGTGACTGACATTTCTTTGGATCTTGTACTTTTGGAAATTTTAAATGATCTTGATACACTAACTAAAATGACTGCTCCCTTGTGCTCCAAAAATCAGCCTAAATTTGTCGAAAGTACACTATCCTTATCAGCTATAGGGAAAATGAATTTTGTCAGACTAGATAATACCATCTTTGAAAGTGCAATGAGTGAATTACCAAATATATCAAATTTGCAAAAAGTTATCAGCTTTTTTTTTTACAATTTAACTCTGAAGTTCTGGAAGTGAAAATGACCAAGTGGAGCTAGCACTTTTTTGAAAGGTGCACATCTGAAGTAAGGCCAAGCTATATACTCTTTAACCCACATTAAACCCATCAATCATACACCAAAATAAAGGGAATTAAAGGTTGTTTTTTTAGGTGGCGCTCACCAGTTATTATGTACTTTTGAGAGAGTGATGTATGTAAGGTGAAGTTGTTTGCATTTTAAACATGCACAGTGGAGAGAATGTTGGCATACCTATATACTAATTTCATGTAATGTGGATGAAATTTCTTTGGATATTGTACTTTTGGAAATTTTAAATGAGCTTAGGACACTGCAAACTAAAATGACTGCTCCCTTGTGCTCCACAAATCAACCAAAATTTGTCTAAAGTACACTATTCTTGGCAGCTATTAAAATATGGAAAATGAATTTTGCCAAACTAGATAATGTAAGCTTCTAAAAGTGCAATGACTGAATTATCAAATACATAAAATGTAAAAAAAGTTATCGGCTCTTTTTTTTACAATTTACCTCTGAAGTTCGAGAAGTGAAAATGAGCAAGTAGAGATAGCACTTTTTTGAAAGGTGCACATCTGCAGTAAGGCCAAGCTGTATACTCTCTAACCCATATTACACCCATCAATCATACATCAAAATAAAGGGAATGAAAGGTTCTTTGAACAATACCTAAGATATACAAAGTCTCTTTTAAAAAACCAGTATAACTAGTGAGGAAACCCGGGGAAACTCTTTTTCTTTAAAATTTTAACCCTATGCTAAATACAAAACTGTAGAGCGCCACCTTAAAAACAAATATAAACATATATGCAATTATTTTTCTTATTTTCATATCATTATGTATGATCTTCTGAGTAAAATGGTACATTAAGAATGATTTTATTCATGAAAATAAGGTAATTATGCTTATTTTTGCTCTAGAATACCTACTTTGCTATGAGGCATGTTTGGGTGAGTAGTGACCTTCATCATGGGGAAATTAGAAGTCTTAGAATATAGAAATAAAGTCAACTTAAATTGAAAAATGTTGCAATAAATAACAGAAATACATAGTGAAAATGTTTCATTTCATTTATTTGCAATGAAATTAAAAAATAAATGATAACAAAGCAAATTCGCTTTCTTCCATATCAAAAAATTAGTTAATATTTTACCCTTTGACCTTTATGAACCTCACCTGTTATATCCCTTTTATAACTGTAAAATTTATTGTTGACATCTTAGGAATAAATATGGTTAGTTTCATGTTCCTGTCTATCAGCATAACACTGGTTGCTATGTTGACAAAATGCAATGCACATTTTTAAAATTGTTCACTTTTTATCATAAGGAGAGGGGGCTGTACCGGTTTAAGACTCTGACTCTAATAAATGCTGTTCTGAGGGGGAAAATATAGGACAGTTATTACAAAGGACTGTTTTGATGCTTGCGACTTAAATATTTCAGCCATACAATCAAAATTAAATCATACAATAATAATTTCTATATCCTCTTTATGGTGGCGCTCACCAGTTATTATGTACTTTTGAGAGAGTGATGTATGTAAGGTGAAGTTGTTTGCATTTTAAACATGCACAGTGGAAAGAATGTTGGCATACCTATATACTACTTTCATGTAATGTGGATGAAATTTCTTTGGATAATGTACTTTTGGAAATTTTAAATGAGCTTAGGACACTGCTAACTAAAATGACTGCTCCCTTGTGCTCCACAAATCAACCAAAATTTGTCTAAAGTACACTATTCTTGGCAGCTATTAAAATATGGAAAATGAATTTTGCCAAACTAGATAATGTAAGCTTCTAAAAGTGCAATGACTGAATTACCAAATACATAAAATGTAAAAAAAGTTATCGGCTCTTTTTTTTACAATTTACCTCTGAAGTTCGAGAAGTGAAAATGAGCAAGTAGAGATAGCACTTTTTTGAAAGGTGCACATCTGCAGTAAGGCCAAGCTGTATACTCTCTAACCCATATTACACCCATCAATCATACATCAAAATAAAGGGAATGAAAGGTTCTTTGAACAATACCTAAGATATACAAAGTCTCTTTTAAAAAACCAGTATAACTAGTGAGGAAACCCGGGGAAACTCTTTTTCTTTAAAATTTTAACCCTATGCTAAATACTAAACTGTAGAGCGCCACCGTAACAATACCTATTATATACAGTCTTTTTTAAATAGCCATTATAACTAGTGAGGAATCCTGGGAGAATTCTTTTTCTATAAAATTCTAACCCTATGCAAAATGCAAAACTGTAGACCACCACCTTTTCAGGACTACAGCTATATCATATGTCAGACTGGCACCATTTTTTGTTCAGGAACAACTATCCTAATTAGTGTTATGATGAAAACCCGACATTAATAACCATTTCCTTTTAGGAGAAATAGCAGAAAGATTTTGTATATGACTGCTGTAGTTGCCATACTGGATGTCATGATGATTTAAAGGCCATCTCATATGCTCTTCTTCTCCAGTAATTATTTGACTATTTAAAGAGGGTAACACAATTAGCTAAGAACTAATCGACATTGAAGGTCATCTGCTAAAAATAAAGAATCAAGATTTGATCATTATTCAGAGAAACAGGCTTTTATTTAACACAAATGTTACATCCACATACCTTAAACAGTTGTTGAAAATTATTTATTCTGCTCTTGTAGCTGTGGAAATTTACATCTGAACAGAATAGCAAAATACTGTCACTGTTTAATAATGATACAGAGGCAAATTTTGGAACCTATGGTTTAGCATCAAATTAAAGTTTATATTCTTTTCAAATATAAAGGTAAATGTCATTATGTGTATTTTAATACAATCAGCTGATATTAAAACCTAATGCAAAACTGCCAAATGCTCCTGTTATGGGAGGGGAAAGTTGATATAGACTACTGACTATGTGTGAAGTCAAAAACACAACTCCCTATAAATATTGTCCCACTCTCTCTCTCTCGACAGCTATGAACACACTAAAAGCGTATCTATATCTATATTTACATTTATCTCATTTCATAAATATATGCATACATACAGGCACTTTATCCTCTAACGAGGAAAAAGTGTAATCCATGTGGACATACAGAGTAATTTAAGCAGAGAAAGAGTGATCCACATATGATAAAATTAAATGAGAAAATGTCCAAATTGATTAACCCCTTTATTTTTTTAACATCAGTAACTGCTTCAAGTTTTCATATGTAGCACTTTTAGCTTTAAAAAGCAACAGATTCTCATACTGCATTTCAAAACATTTTGTACCAACAGAGACGATGAATATTTTGCATAAAATAGAGCACTAAGTGCTGGGTTACTGAGCCTGGATCTAAATTCAGTTTTATTTTTGTAAATGATACTGAACAATCTCTCAAGAACCAATATTCCTTTCATAACCTGACAAAGAAGAGAAAATCTTCCACTTATTGGGTCTTTAACTGGGAATAATGTGCCATTGCAGATCAACTCTATCTATTGGAAATACACTGTCAGGTAGAATGCCAACTTGATACTTCAGAAGTTCTCCTAATTTATCTGCAGCCATTCCTCCAGCAAAGTGCATCAAATGACAGGGATAACCTGATATGTACACTAATGAAGATATTTTTCAAAATATAGAATGCAACCTTTATGTATTCCAGTCATCACTGATGCTTTATCAGCTGAAAACCCCATACAACTGCCAAGTTGTGTTTATTCAAAGCATTATCAAGCAAATCAAAACTGTTTTCTCCAGTGGAATCTACTGTTAACTCTGGTAATGAGAAAAGCATTCTGACTTTGCCCTTTTCGTTGCAAGGGTCTCCTAAACAGACTTAGAAAAACGTCTTGTCATCATTATCACTACTCCTGTCTGTGGCAATACCAAATGGCCCAATTTTCATGGAATGTGCAATTTTAAGTGATTCAGTATCTACTTCTAAACACCTAATAATATTAGGTGATTTTCTTCTTGCACATGCATACTTTTGGCAATTTTGGAGAAAAAAACCCATCCATTTGAACAAAGGACAAACGTAGTCTTCTACTGCTTGTGGTAGTACATGTTTTATTAAGAACTCATTAAATAATGCCTCTGCATTTATAAAATTTGTGTCCACACCCAAGTTATGCTGTAAAATGAAATTACCTTAGTATTGGAGTAGAACCAGCTAATTCAAGGTTTCTTTGTTTTACTAACAAGACCAAAATTGAAATCCTTTCCACACAGCCTGCAATGGGTGTGAAACTGCATTAGAATGGAACACTGTGTTATGTAATTCATGTATTCATCTCTGAATTTGTTTTTAGTCTTTTTCTAATCCGTGAATTTATTTGACAAAAAACATTTTTGTTACCAACTCATGCATCAACTAGAATAAATCTGACTTGAGACTTTTAGTGCCAAATATGAAATAGACAAAGAATCTGAGAGCAAAGATTAAAAATTTGCAAACCAGTCTGTTCTCTCCTAACAAAGCCATACAACGGCTATAAATAGAAACCTCAGTCATAAGTTTAAAAGTAGAATCCAGCATGTTTCTTGGAAATGGGGCAGCTGCTATAAATAGAACATAACACTGTTAGGAAAGTGCATGCTACTCTTCGGACAAGTGTATTCTTATCTTGTAGTTAGGTAGAAGCCATCTTTTCTATAATACATTCTGAGGGATTATTTGGACAAGAAAACATTAATTTTCTTTTGGAGCGGGATATACTGAAAACATGGAATCTGGATATGTTTACGCATAAGGCGTAATTTAGTGAAAAAAGGCATAATGATTATGCTAAAAGCTTAATGGTTGGCATATATGGCATTCTCTCGCACATCTGTCTCAAAACCCATCAAATTTAATGTCTATTGACAGCACAAAAAGTAATGACTTCTTCTGACTCTCCAGTGTAAGCCATCCACAAAGTCTAGTCCAAGTCTGCGATTTAGAATGTACATTATTGTGTGGAATTTTTTTTTCTTCCAGTCTTTGACCTTGACATTTTCACCCCATAATCTTCATATCTCAAGTGCAAACTACACATCACTTGGTAAATGTAAATAGTGGAGAACTATTGTGCTGAGACAAAGAAGGTAATGGATGGATGGACAATATCATAATATGTTCTTTCTTATGATAGGCATGTAAAATGGTGGGAAAATTCTAGAACTATTCATCCGAGAAAGATAACTTGGACTGGACATATTCTTCTATACCAATGCATACTAAGTTTCATTACAATATCAAATGGTTCCAGAGATATTAACTGGACAAGAGTGTGATGGATGGACACAATTTGTAATCACATCAAGCTGAAAATCATGAACATATACCTCAACAAACAGATGATGATGATGATATCAATGGAAACCTAACTCATACGTCTTCCTTCCCACCAATGTTAGTTATACAAAGATAATAGGTGAAACTCTTAAATTGCTGATCAGACAAAGTCATTGTTTTTATTTCATGAGTATTTAGGTGATGTTATGCTGTTGATAGACTAGTATACCCCCAATATTCATTTTTTGAGGTGATACAACACAAAATCAACTTGGATATATTTTCACTGTTATGACTGATTAAGGATGGAATATTTAAATGCTAATGAAGAGAATATAAGTACTCATCAAACATATATTTGACTATTTCATCCCTATTGTATTTCATTGCTCTTAACCCTTTACCTCAATAGAGTGTACGGCTTTTTAGACCTCGGATATGCATGTAGCTAAGTTACCCAGAATATAAATAGAACTATTACCTATTCTGCTGTATACGCATAGGCCTGTTAAGCAGTAAAATGTATGTTACATTTAACAGCGATTTTAACTATTTTACATTTTTGGTACACATACACTATGTTTGGAAAGATTAAAAGGAAAATACAGTCGTTAAAACTGTATAATTATTAATTACAGACTAATTTTTATGTGCTTCAAAATCTTGAGAGAACTCATTCATCATCAAGTCAGTGAAGCCACATGACCAACCATAGCTGCCATTTCTCATACTTGAAATTTACAAGTTCTTTGTCTGTGTCTACATCACTAAATCAGCAGCTGAATTTGATAATTTATAAAAACTAATGGCTTCCAAAATCAGTATCAAAGCCATTACCTAAGTTATTCAAGCTTTCATAGTTGTGATTCTAATCGTGAAAACTGGATAAGTACTGAACAAAATTTGCTACTGCCAGTTTGGAGAGTGCAAAATATGACCTACTTACTTTCAAATAGTAGATTTCAACCAGAGCATAAACAGTGACCACATGATCTGATTTAATGGTTATTCACAAAAATGGTATGTAATAGGGGTTTTCCCCAAAGGTGGCACTACAAAAACGCACTCAAAATGGCTGATATTTACAGCAGGCATGAAAAAACGCTCACATTCGAATTGGGTAAATGCATCAAAAGGCGCTTATATGCAAATCAGGTAGAGGTGCCAAAAGGCACTTATATGCGAATGGAGTAAATGTAGAGGCGTCAAAAGGCGCTTGTATGAGGTAAAGGGTTAAGTTAGTCTGATTGAAAACCGTGAGTACAAAAACGAGTTAAAGTAGACAAAGTGAGCTACATAAAATCACAAAACCACAGATTGATGAGAAATAAACATGTTTAACATCTTTTACAATTTCTGAAACTCTGCTATGATTTGCCATCTAGCCTATTATGTGCAATTGGTGATTTGCTGTGAATATTTATAGTCATTTTTTAAATAATAATATTATTAAGTGCCCTGCTTTATTACTACCAATGGACAGAGGTGAAAATACTGCACAGCCTTTGATTGTCATTTACATGACGTCTGTTGTAAATGAATCATAATCAAGGTCAAGTATGACAATTTACATTGATATTAGTAACACAAACTGCATCATTACTTGGTCTACTTTTCTCAAAACAAAAGGAATGTGATATATAAAATACAGAGCCATGTTTAAATTTAAAAGATGCTGAAATAATGCAATTTTCTGTTCTTCCATTTTAAATGAAAAAGCAATCTATAAATGGACTTCTTTAGACCAGAAAATATCACAAATTCTAATATTGCAGTGGCGACATCTCAAATGTTTACATTAGCCAGAATTGACCAAGTTTGGTACTAAGTGGGGCAATCTGGTAAGGTTTTGTTTTTTATAAATAGCTTAAATACACATGCATAAAGTAAGGACATGTACTGTGGGCCACAAAAATGAGTAAGCAGTTCATGCGTCCCATGGGCCATATTTTGTGCACTCCTGTCATACAGCATTGTGCTGTCCTATGTTATTATTTCAAGCCTCTCAAAACTCAATAAAATAGTGATCCACCTAAACTAACAAAACATCTTTATTGCAAAAATCTCTTTATCGCAAACATAATATTTATCACTGGATTTCATTTTCATGGATATCCAGTACATACATAATAAATGATGTCATTTATTAACTTAGTGAATATCTGACTTCTTTTTCAAAATATTTTGCTACTAATGGAAAACAAAAGTCAATTTGTGCCAGTAGTTTAAAATACATTGCACACAGCTGGAGTCAATCACCACACAGAGCATGTCCATTACATTTTGTATTAAAATACAGCTGCAACAAATGTCTGGGTTCTCCCTCAATGCATCGAGACTTTACTTTTGTTGTGTCAATGTATTTCCCAACCTGTAAAACCAAAAACATAAGTGAAATGACAGGAAGAAAGTTTTGAAATAAATTATGTTTTTCAATGAATACTTACTCAATTACATTGACATTATAAAAATTACTCACTGCTACCATTGATTTATCCCCACCCCCACCCCTTACAGATGAACCCATGTCTTTCATCTGCATATGAAGAGAAGTAACTCCTATAGATTAACATCCAACTTGATGTTTGATAGCCACCAATAATTTTACTAGTTTAAAGAAGACCAGAAATCGATATAAATATAGAATAATAATAAAAGTACTATAGAAGAAAACCTTATTCTGAAGTATCATTTTAATGTAAAGATATAGATATTGGCATATTTTCAAGGCGCTGAATTTCATTTGCAAAATTTCTGCGCATATTTGGCTACTTTTGTGATGAGACGTCATAGTAGCGACTCCAGCATCTTGACTAGCAGTTGCCAGTGTAAAAGATATTTAAATCCTGGGAAAAGTGTTAAACATGTGAGTTAGGAAAATAGGCAGAAGGCCAAGTAAGTGACCATATAATGCAACAATCAATTCACATATCTTTTATATACACCAGCAGTGCTAAAAAAATTCTATAGCCTGATACCCGGGATTTCTCTAATTTTAGTTCAGGCCCATCCTGTATTCAAAGTGAGGTGCCCATTGGGCTTGTCGAAAAACTTGTTTGCCTGAGAAATGAGTAAATGTATTTCAGGATGTTGATATACATGCCATAAAACTGCACAATCTAAATCAAATCACTGCAGACCTAGGTGAAACCGAGATCTGATTTTAATGAAAAGGAGCTTTGCTAAAAAATAAGATTCTAAACATATAAAACTTTCCCTTGGGCAGTTTCAATAGCAGCGATTAAAAGAAAAGTCTGGTATAAAATTAAAGTTTCACATTAACTAGCTGACAAAAGAAATTGCTGGTCTCCACCCCCTTGCCCCAATGTGCCAGTGCTCAAGGGACACACTATTTCTCAATGATACACCTTATAATTCCCTTTTTCACATTCTGGTCAGGTGTGGCTAAACAGAAAAAAATAGCTGAAGTTTTGATTTAAGTACACAATTAATCTTTATCCTTGTATTTATTTTGTGAAAAGGACTGCCATTTGGAACATGTTCAAAAGTGCATGTACGTATACAACAGCAATTTAATTGATAAATAAACGATTTCCTATTTTGTTGTAACTTACGATATTTATAGGTTTAAGTCTTAAGGCCTGTAACACTTGCTTACTGAATGAAAACATTAATTCTGAATTAGTTTTTTTGGGGCACATATCCAGCATAATATTATTGTTTTATTCCTTCTTTTAATTTAATAACGGTAATAAAACTTTATATGTACTGTAGAGAAATGTCAGGTGTCAACTGGCCGAGTTTCTTTGGCAAAAATGGGATGCGACTTTGTAGAGAAATCTACACAGCATTCAGTGATCATTCATGGGATTAAAGCTAATGGGTGACAATTTTATTTTTTAATTTCTTTTTTACTACAGTACTGTTGTAGGGTTTTTTAAAATATCTGAAATTTATGTGAATAATGTTTAATCTTAACATTCTATTTGTTGAAGAAAAGAAATGTGTGACGTTAATTATTTTGTACAGTGCCGGATTTAAACAGCAGGGACCTAAGCTACGGGAAGCTGTAGAAGCCATATTTGGTATAAAATAAATTTGAGAGACCACTTCAGACTTTGAGGTCCTAAGAATTGGGAGATCTAGATCAGGAGGTAGGTGTGGAAATACCCCCCAAAATTGGGAGGTTTTAATCCCGGCTTGAAAGTTGACAGGTATGAACTATCCTTATCTTATGGAATTTCAGTCAGAGCTTGTGAGTTCATTCAAGTCACCAGCCCATGGCCAGTGCCAAAAAAAATTTCTTTGAGCACTGATTAGTACAGTACATACACTATTATACCAGATATGTATACATTATCAGATTTGTCAATAAGCTAACTGTAGCCTGCATGTAAAATATAATGTAATTGAACCATAAGAAGGAAGTTTCTTGATGTTTAAATCAATTACTTATGATTTCTGCTTTGCAGATTTATTTAATTTTTTTGTGAAAAACTAATGCTTAAGTTAGGATCAATGAAAATCATTCTAAATGCCTTTATACATCTCCTCGGTAATGGATACTATTTCACACAAAAGTCGGCCCAGAATTCAGTATTATCTCTGTGTTTCAGTGTTGAATGAATATTTTCAAAATATTAGTCCTTAGGTGGTGTGCTTGGGGTAAGTAATGAACATGTCATTTACATATAATACAGTTATGGTAATTTACGGAATTATCCAGCAGTTACCGAATAGGATGAATTACATCATTATGCTGTCGGATGGAAATAAACTACCCCATAGTGTACAGAATATGACGTGTTTGTATGGAAAATGCGTTAAGCATGAAAGGTGCAAGGGGATACCAGTATTAGTGCCATTCTGGTCACAGTCAGGTTAGAAATTATAAATCAATGATTCAGTTGACTTAGTTCTGTGCACTTTTTATCATGTTTTAGTTATTGAAATCAGTAGGGGGGTACAAACCAATGAAAATGTAGCATTGGATCATAGCATCAATTGACCCATAGGGTGCTGATTTGATGGATGGAGAGATCACTGTGTATGAAGCGTCGTCTGGATAATCAGCCTACACAGTATGTGTTGGAATTTTGTAACAATATGATACTGGGCATTTCAACAATGATACTTCCATACTTTAATGCAAAGGTCTGATGATTTTGTCTCCTAGTTTAAAGAGGTAGTTCACTATGAAAGAATTGTTCAACATCATCAAAACTTTTGGAAAGATTGGGAAACATTAAGAATAGCCTTCATTTCCTGAAGCCTAATGTGAAGACCATCTCTTACAGGAACCACTTGCTGTTGACTCCCACAAAAGTCTTTATCTTCCCAACACAACATAGTAGTGTCTCTACAGATTTTGGTTTGGGATTCTAAAAGTATTAATGCCACTAGCCACTCACTGTCTTCCCATTGAAGCCAGAAGTACTTAATTAAAGCTGAAATTGTAGCCTGGTCATCTAAACAATTCAAGATTGGGAGCCACTGATAAAGAATGGCCATCTGCAGAGGGTGGCGGTTCAACGGATCCACTGCCACACTGAGCAGTCAGAAGAGTTCAAGAAATACCCTTAACTAAATGAATGCTCTGACCAATGCCTTCTCCAATATGTGAATGATATCATTTATCTGTTTTAGTGGGGAAACAACATATATTACCAAATTATAACACCATGAACATATGATTAATAAAACTAAAACTCTCTCTCTCTCTCTCTCTCTCTCTCTCTCTCTCTCTCTCTATATATATACAGTCAAACCCACTTATCTCGACCTCAGTTACCTCGCCAACCCTATTAAGTCAACGTTTTTGAAGTGGAACCAATAAAATCTCTTTGTCTTATCATTTTCTCATTGGTTATGTCGATTCTTTTATGTCGCTGAACCCTAATATCTCGAGCACAAAAAAAGGACAAATTTGCCAATTAACATCGGTTATCTCGATCCCCATGTCTGATCGCCGGCGATTTTTTTCCCATATTGGTGACAAAAATGTCCTATCTGGCGATAGACTTTTTGGTTATTTAATTTGTACAAACAATCATGGCTTTCGACTGGATAAATAAAAAGGAGAACGGAAGAAAGCTACAAACTTAACTAAGTAATAAATTGGAATCAATCAGTATACAAATATTCCTTTGTTTGTATCAACAACCCCATCTTAGCAGTGCATTGTTACATCATAATCTGCTTATGCTGACATATGGCCCAGTACTGTATGTTGTATGTTTTGACAGTCAATTACGATACGGTACTATACCTACAACTGACCAACTTCTGAAGACGCGAATATAACAAATAAAATTAATGGAATGGCTAATCCTTCTGTTTGTTGGTTGTTACAGACACTTAATTTCAGCAAGAAGAAATAGCAAACAACAAATAAATAACTTTTGCATAATTAAAAATAATTATTTATTTTTCAAAATATAGGAGTGAAAGAATCCCTATATTGGGTGTTAACTTATGCTATAGTAATATATACGGTCCAATATTGACCAGTGTTCACTTGTGTAAGTTTAATTCGTGGGAATGGAGATACTATTTTGCAAGAATACGGTCTTTCGATTTTCTAATTTACATGTACTTCTTGCAATTGGTTACGTTTATGCTAGCTTATGACTTGCCAATAAAATGATCATACTTTGTTAACTTCGCATGTGCTGAGTTCACGTAGCACGGTAGCACGTGATGATGGCCTGTATGGTCATTCACTCCAATGACAGTTCACTCAATCTTCTTGATCTTGTCTGAAGGATAACAAGTATGTTGTAGCTATTCTGTTTACGATACTTTTCAGAGCTGTCAGAGTGAAATGACTCACGAATTTAATTTTGACACTGATTAGCTTTTTGTAAAAACGAACTACACTCTGCACGTTATTTTTTTGTGATGTTTTGAGCGATCTTTGTGTTTGCAATGTTGGAGAATATAATAAAGGTTTGTATCAAGAATTGACGGTGGTTTGTATTGTATACTGGTAAATCTCTGCTGTTAGTTGGTGCACATATGCGTTTTGTTGTTAACAAACATGTATGTATATTTTTATAGCATGCCGATCGTTTCATCAAACAGATCGTGGCAACGATGTTGTAAAAAAAAAAAACATCCAAAAATATGTGCATGTACATTCTCATTTACTAACGCACATCATGTACATAATGAAATTCCAAGCACATGTTATATTGATGCCATATTGGTTTTCGTTTATCTTGATCATCAATTATCTCATTGCTTTTTGGCAAACTCCTAGGCCAGCGACATAACTGGGTTCTGGGTTCGACTGTGTGTGTGTGTGTATATATATATATATATATATATATATATATATATATATATATATAGGCATTGGGCTATTTCGCCAGAGCAACTATATTAATTTTATAAAGTGGTCAAGACAGAACTATCTCCATTTTATTTTTTATGACCTTGACATTACAACATGAAACTAAAGAATGTCTCACCATTCCATTGCTTCATCTAGACCCCATCCTTTTATAGCTGAGGTTTTGAAAATCTGGTATTTATGTTTGACTCCCGCCAATCCTAGTGAATTTGCTACTTCACTCACAGTCATTGCACCTTCTATGTCTTGCTTATTGGCAAAAACTACTATAACTGCTTTTTTCAGTTCTTCCTCCTGAAAAAAAAGGAATGAATGCAAATTCAGCTGAACATTTTCTTCATAGTAAAAATCTATCTAATCATAAAAACCTTTCCTTATGATTCCTGACATAACACAGTACCACTATGATGGACCATGAAAAAAACCACTGTATTTCTACTGATCTTCCAATGAAGCTTACATTACATTTACTTCATATTTTAAAAAACTATAGTGTAAACTAAATGCACAAATACTGTGAAAAACATTTAATTTAAATACACTAAAATTAAAATCATACATCTGACAGGTGTTTATATTTTACTGAATTTTGTCATCAGCCTTGGCAAATCAGCCAACAATTATCCATGAATCTAAATATGAGTAGGTTGCAATCATTGCTAATAGGTACAATAAATGAGCCTACCAGAGATCTTACAGCATATATATCTAGGGTTTATTCTGATCCTGGCACACTTTTTAGTCCCTTTCAATTTTGATCGCACTTGTAAAAAATGCATTTCAAAGAGTTGGGAAAAATTGTGATTTTGAAATGCGGGGAAAATATTTTAATTCTCTTTTAATGATTTGTTGCCACAAAATAAAAATTTAATGACTTTTGATTGTCTTATGATTTTTTTTGTTTATAAATACAACTTCTAACTAATTGACTTGCCTGTAACATTTGTATAATATGGCATACTGTGTAAACTTAGTGCAAGTCATACAACAAAAACTATGTGATTCAAAAAATTTGGAGAAGCTGATGATATACATCCTAAAAAAGACAGACAATATTATTTGCCACCACTTACTCATCTGAAGACATTGGTAAAGAACAAATCTAACATTTTTTTTAGACTCCAGTGACTGGATGAAATATTGCAAATGCCACATATAAGCATATTTACAATCATATTCTGTATTTATAATGAAACTCAGCTATAGCATGATTAACTTTGAACAAAAAATTAGGTATATAACTTTACTTTGGTTGGTTCCCAAAACTGTACATAAAATTCATCAGTTTTAGGAAGTACTACAAACTTTAGGTGCCAAAACGTGTGTGTTTGATTTAGATCTTTAAGATAGCTTTTTCAGTCATATCGCTACAATGTCTGCATTGTGGCAGTTTATAGTGATGTTGAGCACAGGGGGAATCATGCCACAGACATGTAGCATGATGTCCCACCCAATAACATTATCCTGACACCAGACCGACCAGTCCTAACACTAACCTCCTAATGCTGAGTGCCAAGTGAGGCAGCTGTTAGTACCATTTTTGCAAGTCTTTGGTATGACTTAGCCAGAGCTTAAAACCCACGACCTCCCACATTCAAGGTTGACGCTCTAACCACTAGGCCACCGGAGTGGTTAGGTGCCAAAATAAGCAAGTGTCTAATTTAATAATTTGTTAAAATGTGAGTTAGTTTTGTAGAAAAAATGTCTTATTATTGCACCTTTCTTGCAAATTAAAAAAGTTAAATTTTTATTTCTGGAAACTCATTTGAATAGTCGGGCATTGATCATTGTAATCTGATCATATCTAATATTGACAAACAATAGCTCTCAGAAAGGCAGAAAATTGTTATTAAATCTAATTCTTATTGAAATATCAAGAATAAGGCCATTAAGTCTTTGTGTTTGTCTTTATTTCAATTTATAGAGCCATCAATTTACCAAACTAATTAAGCAATAGCTAATTATCAGAACTAATTAGGTAATAGCTAATTATCAATGTCAAACTCACAACAGCTTAAGGTTGCTCTCTTGTATTTATTTGTCATAGAATTATTATGGATTCACTGTTATGGACGCAGCAGCATCCAATGGTAGGTATATATTAATACTTTACAGTATTCGTGTTTACCTATCTATTAAATATTTAACACATACATTATTTTCACTATTTTTCAATTAATATGCATGATGGTAACTGTGCCAATGAAGTATAAGCTATATGTATACCCCCCCCCATCTGTAGGATGTGCATGCTTCATTTTATTTAACTGACATGTCACACAACTGCATTATAAGGTACATTGCACAATGAACTCTGCAGACTCCAACTTTTGTGCTATTTCTCTTTACAAATGTATCAGTATTTCTATATACACCTCTTCCTCAACAACTCACACAAAACTGGGTCCAAAAACATGTACAACAGCATATGAAAGGGCACAAGTTACCAAGGGACCTCTGAAAAATAAAATTTGGACAGCAAAAGGAGTGGGGTTTTTACAGGGTTGAATACTTTTTAATAATTGTATTGGGAATAGCTGTCAATCAGTAGCATTTTCTAAGTTCTTAGTTTTTTCTGTTAAAATTTTAATACCTTTATTTTCAAAATCTTGAATCACTGAAAGATATAAAACATTACTCCAAGTAGATTCAACACACATCACACATGCATCAGCAAAAACATTATGAATTACATCACTGCTTTTTATGTGTTAATCCAGATAGATTCTGAAAATTCAGAACAAAATAACACATTCAATAAGAGTTCAACTTATGCCTGGATAATAATTTGGCATAACTAATTAAAGACCACACAAAAAAGCAAACAATAAGCTTCTGGCATCCAGTCTAGTCACCATGACAACAATTATAACACATGTATTAGCATTAAAATTTCCTGGCTAGCAGCATTTGCAATTTCCTCCAGGGTGTGGCATAGGTTGCTTAGAAGTTTATTATCTTAACAGAACAAACCTTTAAGGTATTACCTCTTTTTATTGTATTGATTTAAAGAACAAATTAATTACATTTTTATGTATGCATATGGAGTTTGTTAAATTTTTGTTCAATGTCAATTTTAATCAAAATTTTAATATTTTAACACAAAATCTAGACCCACAATTTCAAATTTTGGGAGTGCCTATATAAGATACAAATTAAATACTTTTGACTTCATTGGCTCTAACTTAAGAACAGCACCTGAATTAGAATAATCATGGTATGTGACCAGACACTTAGTACAATTCCAGGAAGATCGCGTTTCTGACATTTTATATTTTCTAATAATTTTTTTCTTGGTATTGATATCAGAAAATTAATATTTTTGAATGAATTGTGTTTCTTTCTATATTCAGAAACTTTTCAAGGACTAATGATCAGCACTTTTCACTAAATATCAAATATAGCAGCTGCTGGTCACATTGAGCATGTGGTCGCAATATATGCATGCAGACTACATAAAAATATCAATGGGATTTAAACACACTATTGCTCTATAGAGTGGTTGCTATTGATTGCTATACCAGGTTTGATTGAATAAAGCCCATAATGAATGAACATGTATTGTTAGTTAATAGTTTGAACCTGATGAGATATTTAGCATGCTGAATTACCATTATAAGCAAAGGCGAGAGTTATCAAAGGACCTATAACCTAACAAAGGATCAACAAAGAGGCAAAAGAGGGGTAGGCTGGTATGTTATTGTTGAATACAAAATTAATAATCAAGCTAAAATTAACTGATAATAAATATCTCTTCATCGCAGTTTTAGTTTGTTTATTTCTCACAGAGTAACATCAATTTCAGGATAACTTACAGTATATTGAGGAGATCATCAAAACATTATTCTCCATGGTTTTGTTCACTTAACACATGTACAACTTCGCACATTGTGTACTACATCACAAATTTTTGTGCTGAATTGGATATATTCTAGTTTTATTGTTTGATCCAAAGCAAACTTTTTTTAAAAAAAAAAGATTGACATTCATTTTGAAAGAAAAACCAATGTCGATCGAACGATAGGTAGATTTGATTGCAGTAGAAGTAAAATGAAAAAAGTTACAAGGGTTAACACAAATTTATTGGGTCTACAAATTTAAAATAGAACATGACAGTACTTGCAGTTTTGTGACACGTTTGACTAATATCACTTTACATTTTGAAAACATGTTTTTTTTGTGTTACTCTTTGATTTCTTTGCAGCTTCTGCGTATTGTTCACGGATGACCATAATCTGACCTGTTATGGATAATTATGTGCATCTTCCTGATCGTATTTCTCCCAACAATTTTATTTAATTTTATGTTGGCGCTGGAACCTCCAAAGCCATCCATGGCTTGCGCTAAAATGAGATTCATTCTCCATATGTTTTGCCAATTTTTTTCTGCTTGGGCCTTGAGAATTGTTCCAGAGATGGAAACAAGTTGCTGTATGAACTATGAGTACACAACATTATCTAATTCAGTATCGTTTGCAGTCTGTACTCGTTTTCATTTAAACTCACTATCTGAATAACATCATGTAGAGAATCCAGAAATTTTTGCTTATCCCTAAGCCAACCTGTAAATGTTGACTCATCAATTGTTTACTTCATTGTAAATGTTGGATCTCGCTTCACCATTATGAACCCTATCTATGATGCACAGCTTTTCAGTCACTGAGTACACCTTTCGCTTACTTCCTTTGCTCTCCATGATCACATTTACAAATGATTAGAATATATTACTGATATTATATACTTTAGTTATGTTAAGTACATAAAAATTTGAAACCATTTTTGACTGGTCAATTAAAATAATTTTGAGAACAGTAATGACCACAAGAACTTATGCTACTATTGGCATGCCTTTGAATTTTGTCATAATTGTACAACCTTGCTTGATTTGATACAAAAGACATATTCAAAGTGATAAAACAACACGTCTCTTTTATCTGAGTTTTTAAAAATGTAACAAACACTTCCCCAAATTGTTGATCAAAACAAAGCCGGTATGTAATTAGGTTCTCACATAAGTACTCCTGGGTTTTGATGTGACGGTGGATTGACTCTTTTCATGTTTTCAAGATAATATGCTGTGATTATAGTGTTTACACAGAAGCGAAATTTATGGATTAAAACATGAATTTCACATAGCAGGACATTTAATTGGTGGGGTTTTTTTTCATTCTCTGTTGTCACCTGTTAGCATTTCCTGGAATATTTCATTGATCGCTGTTTTACCAGACCGTTTATTGACAACTATTTCTCTCACACACCCCAAACATAATATGTCATATCCTATTAGAACTTGCAAATTTCACAATATGGATTCTATCTTTACGGCAGGGATCGTCCTGGGCAATTTTTTTCTTATTGGCGACAAAAAATACAAGTTGGCGATTTTTTTGGTGACAGTCTTTTTGGCAGTTTAACTTGTACATAAAATCAAGGATTTGGAGTGGAGAAATTCAATGGTACCATGTAAAGGAAATCACAGACTTATTTCAGACTTATACATTGACCTATATTACCACATAAACAAATCCTGTGTACAGTGCAATATTACATCATAATCCACTAATGCTGACATCCGGCTTATGTACTGTATGCTATGAAACCTACAATCCACTGACTTAGGAAAAAGCGAACAGAAACGGCTACAAGTAACTGAATGATGGCTAATCCTTCCTTGTTTTTTAAATATACTAATAATTTTGTCAACACTTGAGAGAAAATTGATTACCTTTCAAGTACTGATTGCTTTGTATAATACCAAACAAATGGAAAGAAAATCTCTATAAAAATTATATACTGTCAGCAGTGCAACATTATCATGGGTAAACACAATTTAGACGTTGCATGTTCATCATCTCAGCCTAAGAGTAAATTAACAAAATTAACATCATTTGGATTTAATGTAAATTCATTGAACACAGTTGCTGATCCTGATGTTATTCCTCTCAGTCCTGCTCATTAATCTTTTACTTTTGCCATCAATCCTGTTATGTCTGCAGAGACTTAAACTATGCAACAAGAAATATCAACACAAGCAAGTTTTGCATAACTGAATAATTTATTTCTCAAAACGATTTAATCCGAAAATATGCAGATTGGAACTTGCCATTGGGAAGTTTTTATATTTAAGCATTGTTTTCACTAACATTCTCTGATTTTACAGGTCCAATACACATGAAATTTTCAAAAATGACATGCCATTTCTCCCTGTGGAGTGCGTTATTTGCCTCCCACTTGCAATGTGCCTCCATTTCATATTTTATACAACAGCTAAAGAATAGACTTGATCCTCTGTGACATACTTCAAAGACACCGCCTGTTACAGTGAGTGAAGCACTGGTAATTGATTGACAAATAAAACCTTTTCTGTGATAACTAATAATGTCTAAAAGGGGTATGCATTTGTTTTTATTGAAATTTTGTCTCAAGCTATATGATAACTATTTTCCACATTTTATATCCAACCATAATTCCTTATTGTTAAAGTGAGAAAGCCTGCCAATAGCTTCTCGTGGGTAGGCGGTTCTTCTCAGGGTTTTCCAGGGTTCTTCCTCCACCATTAATACTGGCCGCCATGTATAGCCTATCTTATACTGAAAATGGCATTAAACAGTATAACAACAACTTATTGTTAACTAGTGTTTCCTTAACAAAAGCACACGGACAAAAGTGTGCCGACATGAGCACAATGCTAAACAAATGGGATCGCATACAACATTAGCATTTAAAGTAAATTAACTCAGTAATTGTTAGTTGAACCATTTGAACATGTTAAAATTACAATTATTATTTCTTATTATTTGTAATATTTGGTCTTACATAGAAGAACTATATGTTATGTACTCAGAAAACTATTTTTATAATGATGTTTTTTGTTATTTACATCTTTCGCAGAGGGCATGTCGAAGCGCTTTTTTCCTGCATGCTTTTGTCAGGTCACCTTAAGTAATATATGTATATAACAATGTTGACTCTGTCAATAACAAATTTTTTTCCCGAATTGATATGATGGTCACTAATGCCTATATATAAGGTACAGTTATGCCAGGTGTTGACTCTTGTAAGTTTCATTGGTGGGAATGGAAATCCAAGTTTGCGTGTCAAGAAAAACTCTACAGCATTCAGTGAGATGTACTTTGTGAAGCTAACCATACAATTGGAGGGGGGTTATTAAAAGATGAGCTAGATGCAGTAGATGTCAGTAAAATTGGCATTTGATAATGCTTTTTTTTCAAATGTAAAATAGTCCTCATTTTGTAATGATTTTTTTTATAATATTATAGCTGTACTGCTTGTTGTCAATAAAGTAATAACTATCCCGTGTTTTTCAATTTTTATAGTCTATTACATTAACAGACTTGGAAAAATATTCACTATTCTGGCAACACTTTTGATTTGAAAATTGGTGACAAAATATTGTGGTTCGCGATTTTTTGTGCTGACAACTTTTTGAAAGCCATTACCATCCTTGCTTTATGGGCAATAATCACATTTTCTGATGATAAAATGAGCGACTGTATTTCCTGTATTTTTTCGTACCCTTCTATTTTTCATACACAATCCAGTTATCAAAATAATATTTTTTTAAATGTTATCATAAGTTTATGCACCTATCACTTTGTTATATTTGAAATATTTGTTATATTGTCAGATGTTAAATGTCCACTAAGAAGATTTATGTTTGCAAAAAAGATCAAAAACACTGTATTTCCTTTTTGTTTTTAAAAAAATTATTGATAAATCATTTTTTTTTCGTGTATGAAACTTTACATAAAATACGATATGTATCAAGTTTCAATTTACCAATTTTTATCATGAATTTTTTTCAAGTTCAGCACATTTTAAAATATTTTCTTTGGAAAAAAATTGAGAGTCGTACCGGACACCACGTTATAAGTGGGTTTGCAAGTTATCAGGGCGCGAGTTATCGAGGTAGTGGTGTACTGAGAGACTTCAAAATCTAATCAGATAATCTACTTTAGCATAATAATTTGTGTAAAAATAGGATCAATTTAGGTTGTAGTTCAGTAGTTTTTGTACTACTGCAATAAAATGAATTCTGCATGATGTATGGAATATCGGTATTCAGCAATAAAATTATACCCTCTTTTGCTATCAGTGTAGATATCAAAAGATAAAACAAATATTAACCCATCTTTGAAAACATAATAAATTGGCCCCCCTTCTCAATTATTAGAACATCCATGAATCTAGGTACAAGCAAAAATGTATTTCTTTGGTGAAAAGCTATGTCACATGACACATGAGAAACAACTAATTCATCATAACCAATTACAAAGTCATACCTCTAAGAGAGACACAAACTCCTGCTTGGCAATTCCGATTCTGTCTCTGTCCATGCTGTCTACCACATAGATAATAGCATCTGTATTGGAGTAGTAACATCGCCAGTATGGCCTGAAAACAAGCATTACATTAGAGATGTTTACTTGTAAGAAACTAACATTAACTGCTCAACACAAAATGATAAAATTGTTACATTATTATTTCAAGGTCTGAAGTTATTCCTTATATCAAACTAGTATTCATGATGAACAGTGACAGAAAATGTATCTATGATTGAACTATGACTTTATTTTGCTATAAAAGGCATGAAAATGTTTACATACAAACTTTCTGTCCAAGATTCACATAAAATCTTTTAAAGTTTGAATGACAGAAAATTTAACATGACAATACACCACTCCCTCGATAACTCGCGGACATCGGGGGTCCAAAAACATCGACCGCAATATAAGCGAGGGCGCGAGTTATCGAGGGACATATAACAAACAACAAAACTAACAAAGGGCTCGACATATAGGCAAAAGGGGATGGGGTTGTCTTGGCATGTTACAGTGTTGAATACTCAATTAATAAACGTGCTAAGATTAACAGTAAATAAATATCTCTTCATATCGGTATATATTATTTTTTTCCTCAGAGTAACATTAATTTCAGGATAACTTCCAGTATATTGATCATCAAAACATTCCACGTCACTAATTTTTTCTGTGAATGGTATACATTGTAGTTTTATTGTTTGATCCAAAGTAGATGTTTTTTTAAATACAAAAGATCAACACATTTCGAAAATACAATGTCGATCAAACGATGTGTAGATTTTAATTGCAGTAGAAGTAAAATGGAAAAAAAAAAATAAATTCACAAGGGTTAAAAATTACCAACATGAATTTAATGGGTCTAAAATTTAAAACAACATAAATTAGAACACGATAACACTTGCGGCTTGTGACACATTGCTGCGTGAACCATGCGTACACAGCATCATTTAATTCGTTATTGCTTGCAGTCCGTTCTCGTTTTCGTTTCATCTCTTTATCTGAATCGACATCATGTGAGTAATTTCGAAGTTTCGGCTATTCCTTAAGCCAACCTCTAAATGTCAACTCAGCAATTTTTAGTTTAACACAAATTTTTTATCTCGCTTCGTCATTATGATGCACAGCTTTTCAGTCACTGAGTACGCATTTTGCTTAATTCCTTTGCTCTCCATGGTCACATTTACAAATAATTAGAATACATTTAGGGCTGTCAAATATCATGAAAAAACCAACCCTGGTACCCGTTGCAAATTTTTAAAGTACAAGTCCTGGTTAGAACAGACCACGTTTATTCATCTGCTTTTGACTGCAGATTTGAATCACCCACTCATGTGTGCCCCAGTTATACCACGTGACCACGCAGTCGCATAGATGTTATTATTTTGGAATTATTATTCTTAAGATAGTTATGGTAAAAACGTAGTAGTATCGCAAATAGAAATATCGGTACAATGGCTAACTTTCGAAATTCGCAGAGCTAGTCGACTAGAAAAACAACAAGCAAAGATTACTTTGAGGCATTACGAAGATTTCAAAGGGCCTAGGTGATGATTGTTCATAATATACATAGTGGGATTTCTTTGACATGTTTGTTCGGAAATCAAAGGTATCCCTCTGGATTTCATTAAAAGAGCACGCAATATACCGATTATTTAGCACCCACATTCAATAGTTATCGTCTACAAAGAGGTTTATTACCTGTCGAACAAATGTTTTAACCTTGGTATATAATGCCTCGGGGATAACGGTTGGTCCGGTTGCACAACGCCAATGAATTTTATTAATCAAAACCGACGGTCTGACGTATTGTTTATTTATATTAAGCAGAAATCTGGTTTATAATTATAGCCATAGCCGTCACACCTGGTTGAAGTGGTTGGCGAGTGTGGCGATTTTTTTTTTTACGGGTACCCACATTTACGTTTCAATATCCGGGTTTTTCTATACCGGTTTACCCGATGACAGCCCTAGATACATTACTGATATTATATACTTTAATGATGTTAATACATAAAATGTGGAAACATTTTCGAATGGTGAAGTAAAATAAAATTTGATAAAGGTAATGAATACGAGGACGTATGCTCCTATTGACATGCCTTTGAACTTTCTTTTATTGTACTTACCTTGTTTGATTTGATACAAAAGACATATTCAAAGTGATAAAACTATACAGGTCTTTTTTAATTACTTCTTTTATTGCAACAAACACTTCCCCACGCTGTTGATCAAAACAAAGCCATCATGTAATTAGGTTCTCAGTGAAGTACTCACAATTGATGGTTGACTGACTCTTTTCATGTTTTCATATAAGAGAATCAGTATGTTGGGATTATAGAGTTGAGACAAAATTAAAGGATTATAATGGGAATTTCACCTCGACAGACATTTAATTAGGATCTATTTCATTCTCTGTAGCCGCATGTTAGCATTTACCAGAATTTTTCATTGAGCACTGTTTATTTACAATTTACAGTGTATTAACAACTATTTCTCTATTTAAAAAAAACAACATGTGATTAGAAATTGCAAATTTCACAATATGGATTCTATCTTTACCGGCAATAATTACCATTTTCGATGATAGAAACGAGTTATATATCAAGGTTTAATTTACCAATTTACCATTTCTTATCACATTTTTCATGTTCAACACATTTTAAAATATATTTTCTTTGAAAAAAATCGGGAGCCATGCCGGACACCGCATTATAAGCGGGTTCGCGAGTTATCCGGGCGCGAGTTATCGAGGGAGTGTTGTATATTGTTCTATGTATTTTGTGAGTCAGAATATGGTAATTTTTAAATACTCATTTAGCATTCTTTTTAAACTTTTGGTGGCATGGACTATATGCCATTCAAGTTCATAGCAAAGAGCCTGCTCACAGATGAGGACAAATTCAACAAGAAGTTTAAATATTTGAAATTATTGAAATGAACAAAAGACACTTGTTTGCAACTGCAAATACATTTAAAAACCTCAAGGTTTTATGTTAAATGTCAACCACAACCATTGGCTTTTACAAATTCATGCAAGACACATTTTTTAAAACTCTTTTTATTACTTTTATAGAAAATTAAAAAAGTTGACCCCAATACCTGATGCTTGTCTGTCCACCAAGATCCCATACTTGAAACTTCAGATTTTTACAGGGCACTGTTTCTACATTGAAACCAATAGCTAAAAGAAAAAGAAAAAGAAAAAAAGAAATGTAGTTTGTATATACACAAAGAGCATGAAAAGTGACAAACAAAAACATGAACAGTTGGTTCATATCTGACTGGACAATTAAAACTTATTACTTGCTTCAGGAAAATAATAGTAAATAACCAATACCTGTTATCAGCCGTACACTGAATCAAATGTGTATGTTTTTAAGGTGGAAACATTGTCAATATAAAATATTTTCAATCTGTTACTGCTTGATAACTTGATTCAACCGCTGTCCATGTGATCAAGTCCATGGTACTCAAAAATTCTGCAAGCAGTTGGACTTTTTTATAAAACTTTAAAATATCCAGTTTAGCTTCATAATTGATCTTCGATTGTGGCATGTTCTCTTTATCAGAAACTAGTCTTATATTATTGCTCTACTTTTGAAACGGATCTGGGAGCAGTTTCTTTAGTTTTTAAGGACATGATTCTGCTGGATGCAGTGAAAACAACTAATTAATGATAAATGTAGAGGCCAAACTTCTTTTTATTAACTGGCTCATGGTTACACATACAAAACTTAATAAAAGATATCCATAAAACTGTTTCCACTTGAATTGATTCGTTACTGTACTGTATGGTATATGACAGTAATTTAAATACTCTCTGAAAATTTAATGTTATTGCTTTATAGTTAAGCAAATGATAAAGAAAATGGTATTACTGCTATTGAAAGGTCTTTTATTTGTGTAAGTCATTATATCATTCTAGAGAAATGCAAATTTCACATCCATCATTTTATCCCAAGGAGAAAAAGGTAGGGAGAAAAAGCAATAAAAGCCTCAGCATGCTTGTGTGGAGATAATTATATAGGCAGATAATGATCTGAGTGATATATGGAATCAATCCCCCAACCCTCTTACATAAAATATAAAATCCAAATTAATACTGTGAAAATTATTGTAATAAACTGCACTTAACATCAAAGATGTTTTTTGTACATGTTTTGGTAAAATTTTGAAAGTATAATTTTTTTCCCACCAATGTTAGCTTAGGAAAATGTTTAAAAAAATGCTTATTAATGCTAACAAAATTATACTTTTGAATGCATGACATGTCAACAGTTTTAAGCAATCTTCTGAATTAAAATATAAAAATTTGACAATTAAAAGTCTACATGTATAAAAACTAAAATTGGGAAAAGTTCATAAAATTGTAAGAAAAGTGTAAGAAAATTAAAACTATCCTAGACATCATAACATCATGGAATGACAAAGAATATTCCCAACAGGGGCACATACTTGTGGCCTTGTGTTCCAAAGTCTCTGTTTACACGTCATTTCCATGATTGATTATTTTTTCTATGATCATAGAAAATTTGTTGCAAGAATGTTTTCTGTTGAAATTGGCCAAATTCTTTTGCTTGTTTAATTGGAGGAACAAATTTCAGGCAAATGTTTTTCTATTTTAGTAACAGCAACCGATGCCATTACAATAAATTTAAAACACTTTCATGCAAGGGTGCTGTTTATCAGATATATCCACATTTTGCAGAGTAGTTTATTTATAAGTCATGTAAAGCTTGTTCTATTTTTAGTATTAGTAACCAAATATGATCTGCTTTTTGAGAAGTTATTTATAGGTTTTTCTAATCTTGGTAATGATGGCTATATATTATCAGCATTATTTCCAAAAATTTGAAAGACTTTCCTACCATGATGCTGTCAATTATGTTGAGCAGGTCTGGGGAGGTTGATTAAAATGCTAAGTTTAGTAATTCTGTCAGTGACATCTGTCAGTGGATTGGAACAAATCTGAATGAGCTTCAAGCCAGGATGAATTCTTTAAATTTCTTCTAATTCTGTTGAGTAGTGTTCAGAAGTAATTTTAAGACTTTACATTTTTAGTAATGTCAACCATATCTAATTGTGGATTAGATCATTTTAATAAATGTAGAAGACCTTTATGCCAGAATACTTCTCATAAAATCTGCTTAAATTCTGTTCAGTGGCTTTGAGAAGCGGTTTAAAGGTTTTTCTAATTTTTTATGTTGTGGCCATATATGATAGCAGATTGTGTTTGAGAAGTGTCATTTTACCCTTTTCCTGCACAGGCTGTCACTATAAACATACATATGCCCAGCCCAAGTAAATAACTGCAGTGTACTATAAAACAGAACATCTAATTTCATACCAATAGGCCTGCCTGGGAAATATCTTTTTTGTCTGCCCTTGTAGCTGTGTAATTCACACATTATAAAATCTGCTGTGATATTAATAACTGCAAAGATGCACAGCACACTAAGCAGAGGTATAATTTTCTCACTTATCTCAGAAATGCTTTAGATGGCATTTATGAAATCATTTAGGTAAAGGGAGATACACACTGATGTGACCCAAAATGTTTTCAACTTTACTATTCTAGTCCTGATCTTTTAACTCAGCTGTATTAAATCTGAACTACATTATAGTAGTACTTTTTGGTTTGGCATGTGAAGGCACATTAACAGAGAATGAAGGTATTTAAAATGGAATTAAAATTTTTCATCTTTACGAAGGTGAAGTGACCTTTATGAGTGACCTCTGCTATGAACAACCACAACATCACATATTTCATCTTCAGTTGGTAATGAAGTTCTATCTTCATGCCATAACTTGTAGGAGATCTAGGGAAATTTAAAATGTTGGGATTTTGATCTGAAATGAAACATCTAGAGCATTCACTATCAAAAGACCATAACATACATGTAAATGGATACAAGGCCATAACATACATGTAGATGGATACAAGGCCATAACATACAAGTGGTTAGATACAAGGCCATAACATACAAGTGAATGGATACAAGGCCATAACATACATGTGAATGGATACAAGGCCATAACATACATGTGAATGGATACAAGGCCATAACATACATGTGAATGGATACAATGCCACAACATACATGTGAATGGATACAAGGCCATAACATACATGTGAATGGATACAAGGCCATAACATACATGTGAATGGATACAAGGCCATAACATACATGTGAATGGATACAAGGCCATAACATACATGTGAATGGATACAAGGCCATAACATACATGTGAATGGATACAAGGCCATAACATACATGTGGATGAATACAAGGCCATAACATACATGTAAGCTCACTTGACTTTTGGCCAGATGAGCTAGTACTGTACTAAGAGATGGAAACTGCCTAAAAAAAAAACTGAAAAGTTCCCATGTATCTCAAGCACATGTGTAAAGTCCAAATTTTCACAGGTAACTGAATAAAGGCAAAATACAGCAAAAACTGCTATGAGTGACCTCTGCTATGAACAACAACCTGTCATTTCTGACAACAATTGTAATGCATAGACCGATTTTATTATACATACACTCTGTTATGAGTGACCACCTGCTGAATTCGACTAACAACTGGGATGTGTTGGCAAAATATGCAGTTTGATACGGCTATGAATGACCACATCACAAAAAATGAGGATAAACTCCACCAACCTTTATTTAATCCCTGTAAGAACTACTGCTCATACCCTTCTAAATAAAAACAAAAATGTTTTAAAAATAGGCTGGTTACTGAGGTCTAAATATTTTTACTATGCTTAGAGTGTTTTATAGTGTCTGTCATAAACCAGATTAAAGTATATGTAGATTATTTCCTAGTCTTGTTCCCTTCTTCATATGCTCCGTGTTGTTCTCCACTATTCATGTAGGGGTGAGCAACACAGTAAGCATACAAAGCAGGGAACCAGAATAATTATTCCCACACTTAGCCTGCTTGTCAGCCTTAATCTTAGGACCCATCATTCCTGTGAATGACTGTATCATGAGAACAGACAAGGCACCGCTGATCTATATGTAATAAATTGTTAAATTGATTAGTTATGATTGTTCTGATCTAAAACAAGCATAAAAGGAACATTAAGATAGATGCTATAGTCCATAAGCCAGGCTAATCTACATGTCACAAATTGTGGTGCAAAAATTTATGCAGTGGTCGCATATATTGTTTGTTAATCTGTATTGCCAAGGGTAAATAAGGTTATTGTATATTAAACCAGCAAAAGAGAATTATTTGTGGGATTCAACTGATAAGTGTTCTAGACTTGTGATGTTTGTTGAATATATTCCAATCACAAAGCTGTCATTTATTCAAGTTGGTGCAACAGGGTTACACACTGTTTATAAAGTTAATCACAGTATGTCATCTTTGGATGAAGCCATTGACTTTTGTCTCTGTGTAAATGGTTCTGTTTCTTGATGACATAATTGTTTCTTTTCATTCCATTAATTGTTAGATATGCAAAATTGTCCTTATGTTCAATAATACAACTGAGCACTAATAATTTTAACTCCTAGAACTTTAATGATAATGGACAAACCTCCAACTAAAAAGAGACATATTTTAAGGCTGGAGAAAACAGTTATTGAAACCGAAAGAAGTGAAAAAGAGCAGACCACTTACAAAAAAGCAGCTTAAATGTCAGTAAAAAAATTTTGGTTGTTATAAAGGAAAAGGAGTAATTCAGAAACAATTTCATATGCTAAAATATGTGATCTTCAAATGTAAATGTGATTTCATAATAGAAGTATGTCTTTACTGCTATATAATTTTGTTGTTAGATGAATGCTTACAATATTTTAGCAAGAACTATTAATAAAGAATATATGTACAGTGATTGTAGTTAATTTTTCTTGAAATTGTTCTGAAACTGAACCTTGGAAACTGCTCTTTTTGTGCAAGTCTTCTATGAGAGACCACCTGTCTTGAGAGACTCCTTTTTTTGGCAGTAGGGACAGTCTGTCATTACAGGTTTAACTGTGCTTTCAACATCATCAAAACATGCCAGAAAAGATCAACTATTATTATCAGTTAAAAAGTCACTTGCGAAGAGTTGTTGATACCCCTTTCTTCAGCTTGTATCAAACTGTTTTCTGAATGGCCAGGGGTATCTGCTGTGAGGTAAAAAATGTGTTTCCTATTGCACTGGCTTTAAAATTTGTGTATATGGTTTTTTTAAACATTATATATACATTATAATGATTAGTATATAGAATGTGTATGTATAATGTATTAAGTAATTCAAGTACAGAGCTAGACAAGCTCAATTAGATGCACATATCAATTTCACTATTTTTTTAAAAAAATTATTTGTTACCCTAGGGGTAAAAAAAGATGCTTGGGTCAGCAATGAAAAACTGGGACTGGAAACAATTTCTTTTGGCCTAAAGCAGTCACAACCATTTTCAAAAATGAAAGTTAATGAAAAATTGATGGAAGCTTCTGCAAAAACATGATCGTCACTGTATGTGCTTCATTTTTTTAACGTGATTATGGAGAACTTTTTTGCCAGCTGATTCAGAATTACTTTCGTCTTTGCAGCTCATGCAGCAAACAAGTATTGGTTCCTCCAATTAAAAAATCACCCCTAAAAAACAACAACTCCTGATTGTAATACTTTTCTTCTAGTCTTCTTCATCTAAGTGGATTTAATTAACGACAGGTCAAAGTTAGTTATATCCATACATTTTCCTCTTTCAACAAATTTTTGTTCTGTAGAAGCCACAAAAAAGATCTGAGTGAGTGAGACATTACTCAAAACTGCATAATAAACTACAGAAATAATGAACAATTTCAACCAACACAACTTCTGGTATAAGTTGTTTTGGTGTTTTGTTACTTTCTTTCCTACTTGAATTACATCAAGAAAAAAATATTCCAATGTTTTAAAAAAGAAAGCAACTAGAAAAAAATCAGCCATCAATTTTAATCAGAAAAAAAAGAAAATTTGTTAGCATTAAAAAAACCAGATCTCCAACTAAAACCTGAAAATTTCATTTTCTATGTTATTCTGTTTGTAGGTATGACAAAACTATGCTGGTTCATTCACAGTGTTTATCCACAAATAAACAAATAAGGCTATATTCATACAGGTTACCTAACGTACTTACTTGGAATAGTAGTGACAACCTCCCCTACTTGAAGCTTATATAGAATTGTAGTCTTGCCTGCCCCATCTAACCCAAGAATAAGTATTCTCCGCTCTTTGCTTCCAAAAAGACCTGAGAAGTAACTCAAAATGCCGCCTGTAAAGACAAATGAACAACTTGTATCGCAGAGTAAAAAGAATTTACTTTTATTCATGGAAAACCAATTGTTATGGATTTTTAAGTTGCAAGCCATTAAAATAATTGAGTATGTGTGTGTTTTGGATTTTTGATGTAGCTTTAACAATTTTAGTCATATCACTACAATGTTTGTGGTATGGCAGTTTCTTGTGATGTCTAGCACTGCAGCATCATGTCACAAATATGTAGCATCATATTCCACCCAAGTCACATTATCCTGACACCAAGTCAACCAGTCCTAATACTAACCTCTTAATTCTGAGCATTAAATGAGATAGCTGCTAGCAACATTTTTACAAGTTTTTGGTTTGACTTGACTGGTGTTCGAACCCACACTCTCCTGATCTGAGGAGGATGCTTTAACCATTCAGGCCACCATAGCAGTGAACAAGTAACTTATGGTAATGTAGTCCATATATATATATATATATATATATATATATATATATATATATATATATATATATATATATATATATATATATATATTATGATTAGTACACAATAGGTGGCACTGTGAAGAAACAATTTCAAATAATGCAAAGCCATAGAACCTTACCATACCTAGTACAGTGGTCCCACTCTAGTACAGCCCTGCACTGGGAAAGTGGCAATATAAGTCAATAAGAGATTATATATAGGGCCTGTGTTAGGATTGGTCATAGGAGTAATGCATGATAATATTGTCAATCCGTATGATTTATTTATTTATTTATTTATTGTTCCTTTAAGGTATTGCTTTTATCAACATTAAATTTTGTGATTACTGAAACTATTGGTATGTTTTCCAAGCAGTGACATGGCAATACTGCTTATTTACATAGACCGTTTAGACAACGCCGAAAACTGGTTACTGCCATTCGTCACATTCAAGCGTCACTTATTAATTAAATGTTTTCGTGGACGAAAAAAATAGTATTTTTGAATTAAATCTTAAGTATATAAGAAAATTGTTGTTAAGTGTATGACCATTTTGTAAATTTATAGCTGTATCGACCGATTTGTGTACATTACATGCCGGTAACAGAATCATACAATATCATTTTCCCTGCATACTGCAACATCTTATTTTGTTTTACAGGGAATAAAATGACTTTATCATAAACCAATTACATGTATCATATTTAGTTACCCATTGCCTCTTTTAGATAATAACTGGAATGTTTGCTCCTTCACAAAAACTTTCTTTTGAAACAACACAGACGTGTACACTTATACTGCGCATGTGCATGTAGGCACGATAGATGCACAATACTCTTTGAAGTTAAGATGAATATATATTTTTTAAAAGTTTCAGAATAATTATTAATCGGATATCACAAAATTAATGTTTAAACATGTACATAATTTTAGTTTGATTTTATGTATTGAAATCATCATTGTTTGAAGACAAACTCTTCTTTTTTTTAACATACGAACATTTTGGGTCTGTTTTTATTTCCATAAGTAAAAGAGTGATTCACTTGAGGTCCTACTAAACTACGCAAATACACCCAAAAACACGCAAAGACGGCACATATACATTTTAGACAATAGTTGCTGTTGATACCAAATTTGCTTTGTCGATATGGTGTTTGTTCTTTATATATATATATATATATATATATATATATATATATATATATATATATATATATATATATATATATATATATATATATATATATATATATATATATATATATATATATATAAAGAATACAAATCATATGGCGAATAACAACCCTCTCAAGCGTACTGGATCCACCAAGGGATCACGTTTGTCAGGGATTAATTAAAATAGATGCAATAAACTGACGACGAACAGTACGAAACTAGTAACTAACTAGCCTAAGCGCTTTCGACTCTTAATGAGTCTTTTTCAGAGGCAAATACAAAACATAGTTACGACATACATTTTACTACGCAATCCGATAAAGTACTTGATAGCGCTGGAGTTCATTTCATCTTTAAACTTACCAATAACCTTTTCATTAGTGTCGTCATGAAATTTACTGTCACGAGGGTAATCATAAAGATCAAACAGATGTCGACTATCGTACATTTCCTGATAGATATCCTCACATTCGATTTCATATACGAGCGAATCACTATCAGTAAATAATAATATACTGGCTGGCCATTAATTTTTAACAAAAGTGTAATGAAAATCGTACATCAGCCACTTTGATAAATCTAACACTGAAACTCAAACATAGATCGGCTTCTATAGTTTTAGATTTGTTTTCTTTCTTTGTATCCCAACAAGATTCTCATTAAAAATTTTCATACTCACAAAATCATAGTCTGATAGAAGTTTGTTTCTGCGATTGACATCATTGACTAGTTCGATATTTACGCGTTTCCTAATATTCTCCATCGTCTTACCAAAAACAGAATTGTTCATCAGTTTGAAAAAGTTTTTCTCAAAATCAGTTTTTGCCGCAGCTCTTCTTGTAGTGTTCGAGTTAATATAACCTCTCATCCACGGCGACTGATTAAATTTTAGTACGCGATGAACTTTTCTCAACACGAGACCAGCATCGACTGCTTGTTTTAAAGCTTTGTAATGCAAAACATAATTACGTTTATGAAGCAAATTTGGTACTAGTTTCTTTACCATAGAATGTTGTCTTGGTAATGCTGACGCTTGTTGTTCTTCTGATAACAAACTATATTCTATAATCATCGATTCCGCGCAGAAAGGGTAATCGTTATGCAATTTGTGTAGCGAAGTTGGATAATCGAGATCAACTTCAACGAAATACGAAACATCGTCGGGTATCTTTTTTTCTGTCTCTGATAGAAATTGATCAGCCGTGATCCAATGAAAGCCACCAAACGGCATTGGTTCTGCCATCGAATACCCGTACAAGTTATTGCAATCTAGATAAACTATATACTTCGAAGGAAGGTCAGGATTATACTCTTTCAAATATTTGTTGTTTGCTTCAGCGTACTTCTTCGTTATCACGCTAATACCGCCTCGGATACCTTTTTCGATAAAATTGAACATATCAACATCAGTCAGTAATTCCAACCTTACCTTACTAAACTTTAACAGAGCATCCCATGACAGTCCGGGGGCAGAATAATACCAGCAAGGATCTAGTCCGTAATTATTATAACTCACTTCTCGAAAACTTTCAAAAACATCTGCTAATAATAACACGTCAGTTTTCAAATACAAATCGTGATAATCACCAAAAGTCTTACAATCAAACTCTTTCCAAATATCTTGTGCATACTTGTACTCATCATCAGTGATATTTTCATTTTTAAGTTGCGAGTAAAATTTGTCTTTGTCAGGTAAAGATGTTTCATCAAATTTACTCCAATCGTCGAGATATTCGTATGGAAAAACTCCTTATTTAGCTAATAGATTAAATTTATCTCCAAAACAGTCTCTTAGGTTATTAAATTTACTACAACCTTTTACTAGCTCATCTAACGATGCTGCCATAAACTGTAGGCTGTCAATAAAACGCAATTTACCTAGCGTAACTGACATGTACTTTTCAAAATTATTTGGGATGCATTTGATGATGTTATCGAGTTTTAGACGAGATTTTATATCAGGATCACCAAAAGCTTCTACTATAATATGGCTATCATATCCTCGAAAATTGTGAAGAATAACTGGAATAAAATCTGGAGCGTGAAATTTTAAATTACACTGGTCATGAGCCGCTCATACTGTCCGGTCAAATGGCAATGGTCACGTACTTTTTTGTTATCGTCAAAAGCTTTTTCACAAATATAACAAATTTTCGCTTGCTCGTGATCAGATTCTTGTTGAGGTGTTAATTTTAACATTGGCGTTACTTTTTTCAAACGATAAGTAATATTATCAACTTCATTAATCAACTGCTTGAGAAGCCAGACAGCTGGATTTTTACCACGATAGAGTTGGATTGGTTTAGATAATCTCGAATCAGCGCAACAAACTACCTTGTACGCTACTCCGCACGGAACATGATTTTAAATTTTTCTTGTACTCGATTGGTTAGGATCATTTTCTACGCCAAGTACAGGTTGAAGTAAGCATTCGAAATCGACGTATATGACGAAAGGAATTTTTAGTTTATGATTATGATGGACAAACTGTAATACGCTATCTTTTTTAGATGGCATTGTTATTCTTTGTACGTCACTACAGTACTGCAAATGCTTTTGTAATGTTTCATTGTCTCTACAACCGTGCAAGCAGCGGTAACAAAAGAACTTTTTGTTCCTATTTTTATTGTACTGTTTACCAACTAGTCCGTTAAAGTTTTTAATCCAAATGTAATGATTTTTATAAAACAGTAAATTGATAGTCGATTGTGAAGCTTTTTCTGAAATATACCTCGGATAGACATTTTCTTTTTCATCTAATCCGAAAACGTTAATCGAAATATTATTTTGCTTGTCAAATTTTGGTATTTGATTTTCTGCCACTGGAAAGTCAATACCAGCACAATTTAATCTTGACACGTGACTGATATATTTTTTAACGCGATCAGCGTGTTTTTCTGCTGGAAATAGTGCGGAAAGAACAGCCCATTGGAAACATTTGTTATCTACGTTTTTGATGTTTATACAACATCTTTTACTTTTTATTTTTGGTGGCAGGTCGATATACGAACTACCGCGTAATACATCATATTTCATCGTATGAAACAAAATTTCCTTGATCATTTCAAACTTCCAACCCGAACCTAATTCGGTAAATTCTTCTATTTTTTTCCAAATTTCTTGGTGTATTTCATTAGATAGTGATAACAGATCAGTCCCAAGCAAAATACGTCTAGATTTTGCGTTGATGTAAGGGTCTGCAATTTCCTTGTTAGTAGATTCTTCCGTCACAAGTAGTTTTGAAAATATAACGTGATATTGCACTAACAATCTTAGACCCTTGTGTTTTTTAAGCTCACGTTTTACAGTCGTCTGTAGCAGATGAAAGAGATTTGTTTCAGAAAAATTTACTAAAACGTTTTGATTATCAAACTGATAACTATTATCAAAACCTGTAAAAGCAGTCGCTATTTTATCAGGTTCTCCCATAAGACTTCTCTTGGCTATATCACGCAATTTTAACATTATTATATTATAGTCTAATATCTAATTGATAATTTACCGCACACTGCGCATGCGCTAAACAACAATTAGAGATAAAAAATATCACCTATAATATAATGACAGTAAATCTAACAAGCGCACGTGAGCAAGAGGTATATCATGTTTATCCGAAGTACAACCTGTACGCTGGAAATGCACTTGGTTCGGTTATTAATATCATTACTGGAATATCTGTTGGTAAAGCAACGTCAGCGGGTTATACGATTAGTGTAAAGGGAGATAATACTGAAAGAATTACGATGTTTAGAAAAGATTTTATTTACACGTTATTTTGCGATGACATTCCAGAGGGGAAACGAGTATATCATTATAACGGTAAAGTCACTGATGATAATATTGAAAATTTATCCTTACAAGACGAGTTTCAGCCGCATCCGGTCTTTGATTTATACGAGGCTAACGATCGCGGTATTATTAGAAACAGAAAAACGAAAAAAGTTATTAGTTCTATGAGCAATATGGGATATATCAGTGTGACTGTTAGAGGAACATCGACAGATCGAGTTTGTTATACTGGTCATAGGTTTGTTTACGAGGTGTTCAACGGATCTATACCCAATGGTCTGGTTATTAATCATATCAATAATGTAAAAACAGACAATCGATTGGAAAATCTGGAGCTAGTGACCCAACAGGAAAATGTGAGTAAAGGACAAAATAGTAATGGTATTAATTTTAGATGCCCAATAAAACCTGTTATTTCGTTAAACCTTGAAACGGATGAGGAGATCAAATTCAAATCAATTACAGCTGCGGCGAAATATTATAATATAAATCCCAGAGCAGTAAAATTTGTAGCTGATGGAGCAACAAAATCAGCTTTTTCAAACAAATATGATGCTACTATTATTTTTAGATATGATGATTAATTATACTTAACAGTTCGGTTTTAGTCAAACAATGATGAGCAAATGCTATAATATCATCGCAATCAAATTTTAGCGTCGTTACTGCACTTTCATTAATTTTATTTTTTTCTGCTTCTGTTAGTAATATTTTATGAGAATCACCTTGCATTACAATAACGTCAACGGAATATGAACTATAACCTGACAGGCATTTTCTTACCGCTTCGGTCAGTTTGTGGTAGTTTATTATATTAACTTTTTGGTGATATTTTACCTTGTCAGTCATCTTATAACAACAAATTAGATAAAAAGTATATTATAATATGGATATGATGAAACGACTCGTTCAACTATACGAAGAAGATACTAGTGATATCAGCGATAAGGTCTCAACAATCTCTAATGATATGATACACAAATCTGTTGGTTATAACGAAGATGATATTTTATATAACAACGAATCTGATGATGGTGAAATAGTCACTGTTACTGACAGATCTAATTATAGCAGACCAACCACTGGAAAATATAATGTCAAGTATCACATTGCTAAAAAAATTATAAAATTTAATTTTACCTTTACCGAACAGCAGGTATTTTTGCAGTTAATCAGACCTTTTTTAAACATCAAAATTTCAGGTCGACAGAAAAATATAAAATTTGATTTCATCTTTGTCAAGATTTTTAATCTTATGACGATCTCTGACGATCGGAGACAATATATAATATCATTATGTAAACCAGTAAAATGCAAATCTATCAAACGAAAGTATGAGGAAATTTATAATAGCATTATTTCACAGTCGATAAAATCGACCGGGTTGGAATCCAGCTGTTAAATTTATCACTATACCCACGCCATTTGACTAAACTTTTATCTCCTTTTTTCCTAATCACTTTTTCGATAACGAAAACATCTTGTTCAGTTTTTTGTAGTTCTTGTTCGTAAAAACTACCTACTATAGGTTCCCCTGCCAGATCTTTTAACGCGTACGTTACAGGTATTGTTAAGAGTACTTTATCAACAACAAATACTTCTTCGCTCCAGTTTGGAGTAAATCCTTTTTCAAATATCTTTTTAGTCAAAGAGATTCTAACTTTATCACCGACCTTAAATTTATGTCTGCGGTACATGTTTTCGTTTGCTAATATTGGATTTTTGATAGCGTCATTGGGTGACATTTTAATGGTTCGATGTTTCGTGTTATTATATTCGCCTACGATTTGAGAAAGGTCATCGATGTACCTGTTGGTGTTTTTAGCTGTCATATGTTTGTGTAATTTTTCGTTTAACGTGCGATTAAATCTCTCGACAACAACGCTTTTGCCTTCCTTTCCTGTAACGTATTTTTTAATATTATTTTGTTCTAGAAACTGTTCAAACTTTTTGTTAAAAAACTCGGCTCCATGATCAGTCCAGATTTTGTTTGGTTTTCTTTCTGTACTCGTTATTATTTGTTTTAGCGCATCAGTGATTGAGGTTCCTGTTTTATCTGAAACTGGCACACTAAAAGCGTATTTGCTGAAAACATCTATAACGTTAAACAAATACTTCTTTGGAGCGCCATCAGCGCCAACGTTAAACTGAGCCATATTAGATACATCTACCAAATCTATTGCCCAGATATCATCTACAGCGTTTGCAACAACTTTGCGTCTCAGAAACTTTTTTTTTAGGTCTGTGTAGTTCGACTGCAAGATCATCGTATAATTCTTTTCCCCGATCGCGAGGCGATTGACGAGACTCTCCGAGTCCAAGTTTATATTTTGCTCCTATCATTCCCTGAACAAATCTTCTATCAAAACGTTCTCGTAGATTTGTTGGCTCCATATCATGTAATTCGTCTAACATTACTTTATCACAATCTGCTTTCGAGTTTTCATGATCACGATAACAGATATCGTGACGCATTGCTATTGCATCCACTTGATTATAAGGCTCTTGGCCTGGCAATGGATTGTCGTTTTCATCTAGTTGTTGATCTAGCGCATTGTAAGGACCTGTATAACGATGACCTGGCAAGGTCCAACCGCCTTTTGGTTTTGGTAATTTACCAATTAGTTTATGTATATCTATACCTAACCCTATTATTTCTCTGTTGTTACAACGTTGACAGTACGTAATGATTTTATCTTGTTCTATGCAAAGATCTTTGTCACAATCACAATTGCATTTCATTTTATTTTATTTTGTTTCATAAGATTAATCGTCGATCAAGATAACTCTATCAACGCTAGATCCTACTTGTTTTTTCAAAAACATACTTTTCTTTCTACCACAGATTGCACAAATACTTTTTAACATCGTTCTATTATTTTTCGTTTTTTCCGTCATCTCATCCTTGTTCTCTGTTTTAGTTTTGCATTTGAGACAGTATGTTGACATTATTATATCAAGGAGTTTAGATAAAATTGATTGCAATATTATCATTCGCATGAGAAGGAAGCTCATCAAATTGTAAAATAAACTTTAAAAAGTTTTTACTCTGGCGCATTTGTCTGACAAACATGATACAATAATAACCACAAGCTGATGTTCCAATCGGCTGTAGTTGATTAGACGAATAATTTATTTTATCAAATTTTTTAAAAATATATTTTTTTATGAGATCGCTTGGAGGAAGTCCGAACGAATCAAAATAATTGTTATCGTGGACAGCAACCCAGTGGGTGCCAGAGCCATCATTGAAGTTTTCAATATTTACAACACAAGAACCGCCTGTTGGTACGGCATCGAGTTCATCCTTGGAAAATACTCCTCGAAATCCAACAACGTCCTTCAATTTTTCAATGATGTCAAAATTGCTCAATAACGTCTGGTCCCTGGTAGAGTTAATCCGCGTCCGATTCCTAGTAAGTTTGGCAGCAGACTTCCCGCTAGTTCCGCTAGCAGTGGAGCGAAAGGAATAATTCCTCCTTGTTTTGTTTGTTTGCGTTTTGTTGTTGTCTTTTTTTTCGATGATTTTGTTTTTTTCGGCGACTTTTTCGTTGGCATTTTATTTTATACTGTTACATAAAATTAACGATAGATTTGTTTGATACCACGACCTTCGACTGCTTTCTTCGTTGCGCCAGAGACTGCTCCTGACGCAGCCGCAAGTCCAAGTGTACCAAGTACTGGTAAAACTTTGCTAGCTATTATTTATAACGCTGGTCCAAAAAATCCACCTTCTTTTGACATTGCAGTTACCTGAGAAACAGATAATTTCAGCACAAATGGTTTTCCTTTGTCGAGTTTATTGATTTGTTGTTGCGTTAGCATGACTTTTACTGCAATTTTATTTGAAGTTTCCGGAGAGATCATCAAAGAAACAGAGCTGCGTTTAGCAACAGCTGCTGATAATTTTTCAACTTGACCAGATGTTAGGTATATTTCTCGAGTTGTGTATTTGGTTTTCATAATGTTATATCCAAGTTGTTAGATTAAACTTGTACTGTCATTCTTCCTTTGATTGAATCGATGGTCAGAAATCGATCACTAACCAATAGCGCGTATACGTTATACTGTTCACCTGGCACATCGCCCAGTGTCCACGTGACCTCAATATCTGCAGTCGATCCCACAACACGCTCCAAATGTTTTGATACATCAAAGTAAAAGATGGGATAGAGCGATCGAAACTCTTCTATTGATATTTGAGATCCACTGTCCGCGTTCTGATATTTTTGCATTGCTTCCATAAGATACATGTACGGCCGAGAGATGTTTCTGGTGGCGTCTACGGCAAAATTACATTCGATTGCACGTTCGGGATATTGTTTGGAATTTACTCTCACAAATATTCGTCTAACGTCTGGGTTATCGAATACGGAGTTGTTCATTTCCTGATTGTCACGACGTGCTTGTCGTTGAAATACGACGAACAAGTGTCGCGGTAGTTGTTCGCTGGGCGTGGTCGTTACACGCCATGTATAATCAGTCGCGGGGGGAATGGCTGTTTGATAAATCCTGTTCTGTTGGAAGTGTATCTTTTTTGTAAAGGTGGCTAGTAAAGATTCGAGCTCCATCATTTTAGCTAATAAAGGGACAACCCGAGGCAGCCACAGTGCTAATCTTGTAATAGAAAACTGTCCCTCAGCCACTCCACCAGCGTGTATTATACAATCGTTTTGATCAGCTCGATCTAATATAAGCGTATGTTTTATTCCTCGAAACACTTTGTTATAATCACGGCAAAATCCAAAGATTGTACTTAACGGAAGCATCATCGTTATTTGGCGAGATTCTGCGGCAAACACTTTTCGTTTAGCAAATCCTTCGTTATATTGTTGTCGTCTTATATTTGTAACGGCTAACCTGATCGAATCACCTATCGCAGCGGCATCATCAGCAGCAGGATTGGCGATGAGATTATTGTTATTTGCAGCAGGATTACCAGCACCAGTACGAAACTCACTCGAAACAGCTGTACCTAATGAGGTATCTTTGAACCACATCATATTTGTGGCTATTGATCTGGAATAGTCATCGCTAAACGAAACGATGTTTAGTATTGTACTCGCTATGGGTAAATGCATTGAAATATCTTCTACGGTTTGATTGGCCAGTTGGTATCGTGCACTCTTAAACAAGCTCCAACCATTATTGACGAGAGCGATTTCTACATTAGCTGCAATATCACCACCTGCTGCAGTTAATATTCGGCCACGCACTTCTAACATTGCCTTATGGGGTAGTAGAAACACGTCCTCGTCTCTTGTGTTAAAAGTTCTAACCCCAGTTTTATTCGGTTCGTTCGAGTTCTCATCGAGATACTCGACATACTCTAATTCTGTTACAGCATCGTCAGTATCAATTTCTTCTGCAAAGTCGAGATAGCTTTTAGCTGACATTTATTTTATAATCGTTACACAAAATTAAAAGGCAGCAGGGGTCATCGGTTTTGTTTTCTTTACAAGTTTACGTACTATTTCTTCACCATTCGGCGACAATAATTTTTTTGTTGTAGCTATCATAGCTCGTTTTGTTTCTTCTGTTGGCGCAATATCTGATATTACTCGTTTTATTTCTGATGGGGAAGGTCCTTTAATCTTATCAGCAATCTTTTGCCCTACTGCAGTGCCTGCTGAAGATGCCGCCCCTGTAGCGAAAGCTTTACCAGCGTCAAGTGCAATGGGCGCTACTTTACGCGCGATTCCTGGAATATTCTCTGCAATTGTTGTAAATATATTTCCAAAAAATCCACCTACGATTTTTCTTCGATAAACTTTTCTTCGTCTCATTTTATAAAATTATGTACACAAAATCACATGCCTAGGCAGTGCGTAGGTGTAAGTAATACGTGACTATCTCATTGTTCACGTCTATTTGTCGTCCAGATTGGTCTGTGAGTTGCATTGTAATGCTTGTAATTTGATTCTCAGGTGTTATTGGATAGTAGATAATCTGTCGCGGATTGATTTGCATGAGAGAACCTGGTGGGACTTCTGGTGAGAAACTGTAGATCGTTTGCCCGCGGTTGCCTTTTGACGTATAAGATCCAGATGCGATAGAGCAATTGATGAGTATTGTATTTACTTCTGTGATATCTACTGGTAGTTCTCCGTCAAATGTCAAAGATTTATCTTCACCGGTGGTATAGTATAAAACTCTAGTAAAACCTAACATCTTTCCAAAACTTCTTTCTTCAAAGAGGACTTTCATATTTCTTTTCACTGTTATCCTAGCTCGTAAGGTGTTATAATTCGCCGCTAATTCGAAATTATCAGCATTCCCACCAGCTTTTGTTAGAAGCTCTTTTATTGTTCTGTTTAGATCAGTAATGTTATAAGCTCCTTGTGGAATCTGTAGTTTGTATTGTATATCAATAAACTCTTTTTGTGATGTTGGAGATTGTTTAACATTAACGATTAAAATTTCATCATTAATCCCAGTTTTAATATTGGGCATGGCGTTCCAACAAGTACAAGAAATTAATCCAATCTCATACTGTTTTGCAGGATCTAGTTCTATTGGTGGGTTGTAATTTACTGTAAAATTCGCGCTGTTTCCTATTATTTGTGATGAATCGAGCAATAATGTTGTTTGCATTATACTAATATTTTAGATAAGATCGCGGTGTAAAATTTCGTACTCGGATGATGTTAGTAATCCACTCGATCTTAGATGATCAAGTATATCAATAATTTCGTTATCAATCTCTACACTTTCATTACCAGCTTCTTTAGAGGATATCAACAGCATTAGCCGATCGACTATGTCTGCGTTTGATGTAAATATTTTCAAACCTTTTCCTGTTATTGCTTCTCTAATTTTTTTTTACACGAAATTTATCAAAAGTAAAAAATTTCCTTCTAAAACTCCACCCACTACCAAAACCTTTTGGTCTACCACTTTCTGCTGTTCTTCCAAATATTGAAGCAATAATACTGTTTCTCATTCGTTCATAAAGTGGAATCATATTATCAATCTCTGTAACCGTGTTTAATTCTTCTTTAGCAGCAGCTCCATCTCTTATTATCTCATTTAATCTATCGATCAATGTTTGATATTCTCCATCATTCCACTTTTCTATATTATCACTATCTCTTATATTTTCATTCTTTAAAAAATCATCATACTCATCATCTTTTATCTCATAATTTGCTCTTTTTATAAAATAAAATCTTTGATCTCCAACTTCCATAAACTTTACAGTAGCCTCAGCAACTCTTTTTTGCTCCTCTTTGATATCTTTTATTTCTCCTGATAGATTTGTTATAATATTTGTTATTCCTTGCGTTGTTAACTCTGCTAATCTTCTCTCAAGTTCTAGCGGATTGTTTATCAATCGATCTGTTTCAGCTTGTCTAGCAGCAGGATCAGCTATATTTGCTGTAAGTGACTTAGCTAGTTTTCTTTTGTCTTCATCAGATCTAGTAATGATTTTTGCAGCAGCTGCTTCTTGTTGTTCTTTAACAATTCCAACCAAACCTTTTTCTTTCAGTTGTTTCAGTTCTTCTTCTGATAGTGGTTTAGTTTCAGGTTGTTTACCTAATATTGCTTCAGTTATTGGTCTGAAAATCGTAGCTGTTGTTTCTGTAGCAGTCAATTGTCCACGTCGAGCTTCTTCCACCTTTTTCTTAAAAGCCGCTCGAGTTTCGAGAAACTTTTTTAGTAATTCGATTTTCTGTTGATGTTTGTCCATTATTTTTATACGCTTTACAAAATTATATCATAGAAACGTCTCAAGGCAACAACGAAACATCTTGGTTGGATCACGCGCTAGCTTGTCAAATAAAAAGAAACTATATCTATCTTTAGTTGCTCGATGATATAATTCGATAAATTTATCTTTTGTAACATCACCACATTGTTCGTTTGCAATATTTCTCACATCCACATTATCTAGTCCGGGAAATAATATAAAACAACCCGTATTTCGCCTAATAAACCTTTCAACATTATAAAAACCTTGGGCAAGATAAACAGAATTACATCTTTTATTACGTGATAGTGAAAAATATGATCTAATCTTGTTCATTTCCTCATTGTTTAGCGGAATATCATCAAAGACGATTATCTTATGCTCTGACGAATCGAGTTCATTCACTGGAACGAGTTCTTCTGGTTGTTTTATCAAAAATATATCATCACCAATGCCAAGGTCATCACGAAGTTTATCATTATACTCGTTTAATAATTTGTATTTGTCTTGTTGGGGGTTGATGGTGTAAATATACACCTTATCATAGTTAAAGTTATTATTGAGTAAAAGATTTAATAAAAAATTTGTTTTACCAGATCCAGTTCGCCCAACAATAAGATAATGACAGTCTGGAAGTTCATTGCTATGTTTATGCTTTACCAATCGCTCGGTGTCAAAGTTTATTATCTTCGCCATCGTATAATTTTATGTTATATTAATCCAACAATTTTGTGTAGAACGGTATGTATAATGAGCTACTATACAAAATTTGGAACATTAGCAGTAGATTTATTAACAGAAGATTACCAGGGTGACTTATCCAAGTATGCAACTCTTGATAAGCTCAAAAATGAAATCAACAATTTGTTAAACGTTGCAAGTGTAGATCCAAATGAAGTTGTAGTTTTCCAGGACAAACAAGGACGATTAAAGACGAGTAATGTACAACTATCAGATGTACTAGTACGAAATCCTACTGCAGTTGCTAATAATATTGTTACTTTTAATAATCAAGGTAAGATAGAAGATTCGGGTAGGTCAGTTAACGATTATGTTAGAAAAGCAGGTGATTTATTTACGGGAAACATTGCTATGAACCAGAACAAGATCACATACCTTGGAAACCCAACTGAGGATAATGACGCTGCTACTAAGAAATATGTTGATGATCAGGAATCAAAGTACGTGTCGATGCATGGCGGTATAATGCGTGCATTTCTCAACATGAACAATAATGGCATCAATAATCTTAGAACACCAGAGTTTGATTTTGATGCTGTAACAAAGAAACATGTTGATGATATCAACAATGAAATCACCAAGTTCAAAACTGATTTTACTAATCACATCACCACGTTTTTAAATTTTCGCAGAAACATAAACAAAACCAATAACGAATTTTTTGGAAGTCCGCCATCTGTTGATATTACACTCGATAATATTAACACAAAACTCAACGATATTATTAGTGGAATTCCTAGTATTGTTGAGAAAACAAGTATGATTAAAATTCCTCACAAGCAGATTAAAAATATTGTTTATACTGTTGCTTCTGGAATGTCTACTTGGTCGCCGCAAAATAACACTCTCAAACATACTCCAGAGGTCACTGGTGTGTATAGATTGTCCGTGTTGAGCAGTGCAAAGTTTAATATATTTACATTATTTCCATGGCGTCACTCGACTGATAATTTCTCTGGAACTGTGTCTATTGTGTTAAACAAAGATGTTGAAGAAACTTTTATGCTAATAGCAGATGACAAAAAATTAACTGCTGCGTCATATTGGTATTGTCTGGAATTTGTGGCTGAAACACCTCAACTAGTTACTTAATCAAGCCTGAGATTATGTGAACAAATATTATAATGAAAAAAAGTATAGTTGATTTCAATCATATTTCAAAAGATATTCCAGAACAGGATGTTGACGCACTAATACAATACTACAAATATTATCACAAAAAACTTTGGTGCGTAAAAAAATGTTACAAATATTATAACAAAATACTTCGAGTAATATCATATCTACCCTTGTTAATGACTAGTTCTGGCATAATTTCAAGTGGTATATCATTAAACCCGTTTTTGTTAATCATATCCGGTGTTGGTGTTTCTCTTACAGCAGCTTGTAAAAAAAGTTGAACCTAAAATTTCGATAAAAAAGCACGGCTGCTTAACATCAATTATAACTTACAAAAAACTACTTGATCAAATAAGATCTTACCTACGAGGAGTAAAATATAGTATGGACGATTTAATACGTGAATTTCGTATTATTGACAACATGTTAACAGATATTATACCCATGAGGATCAGCAAATATGAGAAAGATTATCAAAAGAAGTATGAGTATCATAAAATTTTATCTAAACTTAAGATATAATATAACTAAAATAATATCATTTTCATTCTAATGCTAGTTTAATTTCCACCTTGTTAACTGAAACGTTCTAATGCACAGTTTAATTTTCATCCTGTTATCTGATAAAAAATTTGTGGTAAAATCTATTTGCCGTCTTTAGAATAATCATATTCCACACATACGCTGTTCTAACAAATTCGTCACTTCTGTTGACAGAGCTTATCGCATTCCAACACCTGTTGTTTTGTCTGGTTACAAAATACCTGTCTACATAGTAGTAGTAGAGGGAAATGAGGGGTTTCATCACACTTTATCTTTTACTCTCCAAACAAGTATAAATTATAGTCCTAAATTATCCCCTACTACCCTTTTTCCAAAATAGTGAAATGAGGGTTTGGCGGGGGTGGGGGAGGGGGAGGGTGGCGGTGGGCCAAAACCCTCATTTCACTATTTTGGAAAAAGGGTAGTAGGGGATAATTTAGGACTATAATTTATACTTGTTTGGAGGGCAAAAAGATAAAGTGGGCCGAAATCCTCATTTTCCTCTACTACTAAAACATACGACAGAGGGAAGCTTAAGAATGACACCGAAGAATTCATCCGCCGACTAAGACTCAAAGCCCATTTTGCCTTGCAACCACCAAACAAATCAAAGGAAAATATAAGCTGCGACCAACCCACATTTAGAAAGAAAAGTAACTGGACCCCACCAAAAAGTTCAATTCCGAATCTGGAAGCCTTTATCAACTCGGTTGAAAACGATACTTCCAGACATATCAACCATACTAACAAATATTCTAATTTGACAAAAGAAGAAACAGATGCCCTGCACTCACTGAAAAGCAGAACAGACATAATAATTAAGCCTGCAGATAAGGGTTCCGCTGTTGTCGTTATGAATAGGGAAGACTACATTAGTGAAGCAAGTAGACAACTAAGTGACGCTAGGTTCTACCAAAAACTGGACCATGATCCAACGCTGGAATATGCAAAAATCATTACTAATGTTATTGACGAGGCGTACCAAAGCGGACACATAGACCAGCAAACCAAAAACTACTTAAGCCCAGAAAACCCAAGAGCAGGTAGATTTTATCTTCTACCCAAAATCCACAAACAAGGAAACCCTAGCAGACCTATAATCTCAGGTAACGTGCACCCCACAGAAAGGATATCAGAATATTTAGATCATTTTATGAGACCACATGTCCACAAATTACCATCATATCTTCAAGACACGACAGATTATCTCATAAAAAGCAAAGCTAGTGAACCATTACTGCCAGATACATTACTTGCTTCCTTAGACGTCACATCTTTGTACACCAACATACCGCACAACGAAGGGTTACAGGCATGTAGCGAAGCATGGGAAACAAGAACTGTAAACAATCCACCCACACACTTCTTAATCCAACTCCTGGAGCTTGTCCTAAAACTCAACAACTTTGAATTTAATGAAGAAAACTACCTACAAATCAATGGAACTGCAATGGGTACTAAAATGGCCCCTTCGTATGCTAACATTTTCATGGGAAAACTTGAGGGAAAGCTCTTAGCATCGGTTGAGCGTACACCATACCAGTGGGTACGCTTTATCGATGATATTGAAATGAAGTGGCAGTATGGAAGAGAAAGTCTGGATGACTTCATATCAAAGGCAAACAACTTCCATCCTTCAATAAAATTCACGGCAGAAATTTCCAACTCAAACCATGTTTTCCTGGACACAACAACCAGACTGGTGGAAAACAAATTACACACAGACATCTACTCGAAACCAACCGACAAACACCAGTATCTTCTCCCAACCAGCTGTCATCCAAAACACTGCATTAAGAACATTCCATATAGCCAGGCACTGAGGATACGCAGAATTTGCTCCGACGATGAAAGATTCCTAGAAAGGTCTGAAGAGCTGGCTAAACATTTAATTTACCGAGGTTACGACAAAGACCTGATTGCGGAGGCAATCCAAAGGGCCAAACAAACAAACCGTGATGACCTACTCAGATATGGACAGAAAGAAAAGGTTGATAGGATACCATTTATTCTGACCTATCACCCAGACAATCCCAAAGTAGGTAAAATCATCGCAAACCACTGGCCAACCGTGCAATCGTCAGACATACTAAACCTAATACTTCCGAACAAACCTGTAGTAGCTTACCGGAGACCAAAAAACCTAAAGGACATCCTAGTCAGGGCCAAGCTAACAACAATCGCTAGTCAAAACCAACCTAGTCAATCTGGACCCTGTGGCGATAAAAGATGCAAAACCTGTCAACATATGATAGAGACCAAGACATTCACTAGCACAGTGACTAAAGAAAAACTAAACATACATGGTCCAAACAAAACGTGCAAAACAGAGAATGTGATTTATCTCATCACATGTAAGATCTGTGGCCTTCAGTACGTGGGAGAAACTGAAAAGCTAAACATAAGGATAAACCTTCATAGATCTGATTGGATGACAAAAAAGCTGTAAAGAAGCCCGGTCGCAGAACACTTCTCCTCCCCTGGCCACACTTTCAGTGATATAATACTTATCGCTATTGCTAACAACCACAGCTGGAGTTCCGAAACCAGGAAGGAAAAGGAATCATACTGGATACGCCGCCTTAGAACATTGAAACCAAGCGGTCTAAACCAAGAAGACTAGAACATGAAAACTATGCACTAGTAGAATTTAACATTTTCTAAATCTTAATATCCTTCAATTTTTACTATAAGAATAACCGGTATAGAATCAAATATCCGGGATATAATCTGCGTTACATATGTACACAAAGTAAAAATAGATGTTGCTTTGGCTTGTAGACTTTTAGGGAATTACACAACGTTTTCAGTTTCCGCAACTAGTCTATACAAGCTGGTTGTATTTAAAGTGTTAGCACATGTGAAGACAGAAATGTAGAGGTTTACAAACACAACGTTTTTGTGTTTATTTGTTTGTCGTAACTATGTTTTGTATTTGCCTTTGAAAAAGACTCATTAAGAGTCGAAAGCGCTTAGGCTAGTTAGTTACTAGTTTCGTACTGTTCGTCGTCAGTTTATTGCATCTATATATATATATATATATATATATATATATATATATATATATATATATATATATATATATATATATATATATATATATATATATATATATATATAATTTTTGCTTTGTCTATGTGTTGATCGTTCTTTCTTTATATAATTAACTACTTTGACATATGCAAGTTTAATCTCCCTCTCTCTCTCTCTCTCTCTCTCTCTCTCTCTCTCTCTCTCTCTCTCTCTCTCTCTCTCTCTCTCTCTCTCTCTCAGTGTCCTAGTGTAACTTTCTAACAATATTTAATTAAGTGATGAGGAATAAGAAACGCAAAGACAGAGCAAATACTTACAATACTGGAAAATATTTACTGCTGATACACAATTTATTTAACTTCTGGTTTCGAATCTAGCCCGATTCATCTTATGATTGAAAAAAGATGGTACTAAGGGCATTAAGAACTTGCTTGGACTGGACAGGTGACCCCCCCAAAAAAAACTCCACACGACTATTCATAAATATGGGAGAAATACGGCTGTGACCAAATGACATAACAGGGTGAAAGTCTTCCAAGTTGAAGTCAACGGCCAGGGAAGAGGGGTTCCAACAGCCGCACGATCGAAAAGACGGTGTACCATACATATAGTAATATAGATATGGTCTGTGTAGCCTATAGAGGGACGGGATTAGTGAAGAGGAACGATATGGTGTCAATGGAAAATCTATTATAGACCCACCCTCTCCTCGTGACGATATGGTGAAAGATTTATAGCGACAAAATCAAACACCTTGGGACGATATGGCGTCAAGGGAATTATGTATATGAACAATAGGAATGGAACAGGTTGGGTGACGTCACGGTATTAGCAACACTGTTGCAAGTTACAGACCTCAATACCAGCGGATACTCTAGGTATGGACAAATACAACAGAGACAGACATATACAACAAAAAATCTAGGCAAGAAAGAATAAATCTTTTCAAGGCATAGGAAGTGGCCCTGAAAAGTTTTTTTTTTTTGGTTTTTATGTTAACACCATTTCGTTACTCTATGGGACATCTTACTGATCCTCTTATCTTTCATAAACTTCGTCTAACCTTGAGAAATCACTTGAAACAACATTATCTCTCCACATAGGTCCCTCTTTTCCAAACGCTCGTCTCGGTGATCCGGATGATAATCCATGATGATTTAACATACATCAGTAAGTTCGTCTGGAACACGGGGCCCCTAGTGGCCGAGTGGTCTAATGCGCTGTCCGTTACGGATCACTGCCATCTCACCTCTCTCTGCTTGAGTTCGAGTCTAGGATTCGGCGAATGTAGATATGTGAGAAAGCTTGCCAGTAGCTTCTCGTGGGTCGGTGGTTCTTTCCGGTGATTTCCCGGTTTCTTCCTCCACCATTAATACTGGCCGCCATGAATAGCCTATCGTGTGCTGAAAAATGGCGTTAAGCCCAACAACAACAACAACATATCGTCTGGAATAGCATCGACGATACGAGAGTAGACGATTTCATGTTTATCCACATCTTGTGAAGAGAACAGCTGAAGGGAATGAAGAGAATCACGTGTATTAACAGAGGAAGAGGGGATCGAAACGGATTGAGATTCTTCACCAATCTCAACACGCTTTACAAAATTTAGTCACTTAGCGGACTTGGAACACGAATGATACATTCAAAAATACCATTCTAAACATAGAGGAAAATGACCAGAAGAAAGGCAATTTCACCTTTTTCGATTTTGAATGGATGCAAGAGACTGGTATTCACATTTCTAATTTTTAAGTGGCTCATTGAGCGTGTTGTGTTGATGCGAGAATTGCATACAAGAACATATCTTTTGTCATTGCCCACACTGCACCACGATTTTTGGAGGACGTCAAAGAAACCTTTCGGGGACTGAACACGCTTGCCGATCTCGCCCAGCAGATCTTAGACCCCATCGACGATACCAAGACAACATCGAACATTGCAGAGATTGTCATCGCTATGCTACGGCGATAACTCACAATTTCTCGGGATACGATGGACAGTTTCTTGGAGATACTATACGGAACAAAGTACCGAACGTCCTAAAGTGACATTAAACGGAGCCAAATCCATGCAAGTGGGCCAAGTGAAGTTTAACGATTCTATTTGAGTTGCATGCAAAACGTTTGGAATGACAGAAATGGCCAAAGGCAATATCCATACGTTATCTATACCGAAACCAATGTACAATCCATTCTATCCTATTTGCATAAGGCTCACTAATACCACCCAGACAACATGTGCACCAAACAATGAGAAGCTTTTTACACTTGATAATAGAATCACGCTTCATACTCCTTTGACTTTCAGGAAGAAATGTTAAAGCATTGTCGTTCCGACGCGGACATTTTACCGTGTTGCTTTGGAGAATTTCGAGGACTGTTCATGGAGCACGGAAGGATCTACCCTTTCAAAGAAGCCTGTATCATTGCCAAACCGCATTCCTTTGTGTACCGCCAACGATTCATGTGCGAAAACAGCTTGGTTGTCATAAGTCCTCAAACGACGAACTTTATCAAAGGTCAATACTCGGTCAAAGCCCTAATCTGGTTACATTAATTGTGCAACAAGGAAAACAAACGGTTCCAACGCTCTCGCAACTGAGGAGGGAAAAAAAGACCATCAGGATGTATTCAGTGGATGGCTGGGACTTAGACCCCCCCCCCCCGATCATGTACGATTTTAACGGTTGCTTATTTCATGGATATCCCAGCTGTTACCTCGCAACGTGACTCTAAAAATCATTTTTTTACAACAGACCATAGAAGACTTGTACCAGGCCACTTGTCAGCGGCGATTGAAGTTAGAATAGCAAGTCTGCCAAGTGGTAGAAATGTGGGAACACGAGTACGATTACCGATAGAAAAACCTAATCAGAAAGTTACCAACTGGTACACTCGCGAAATTCGAGGAACAGCATGTACGAAGGATGGACGAATGCCACCTGTTTGCTATACCAAGCTGACGAGGAGAAGGGACTAGGCAGCAAATACTTGGACGTGTGTTCGCTGTATCCTTACATGTGCAAATATTGTCACTTTCTCGCAGGGTGCACACAATTGTTGACGAAACACATTAACATTAACAACATTCGAAAATACGAAAGATTGATCAAATGTAAAGTATTGTCTCCCACGGACTTGTATCATCCCGCTTTGCCACACCATTACCAAGGTAAACAGATGTTTTCCTTGGGCCGTGCTTGTGCCTAAACGTGTAATCAAGACCGAACTTGTCAGCATACACAGGAAGAACGCACCTTGACAGGAACGTGAGTTCAGGGTGGAATTGTTCAAAGCTATGGACTTAGGATTCCAACTGTTAGAAGTATACAAAATTTACCACTTTCCCAAGATAGAAATATACAAGGGGAAAAAGAGACACAGAAAGGCATTTTCTAAGATTACGCAAATGCCTTTTTGAAACTGAAACAAAAAGCTAGCGGCTTTCCTTCCTGGTGCCATACTTCCGAAGACTAAAATATATTCAAATAGAAATACTGGGAGTAGTAATGCATCACTTTAAGCCACATCTAGAAAAACGAAAGACGGCGATCGTTTTCCAAAGTGATGTTAAATTGCTTGAATGGCAAAACGGCACAGCGACCGTATCTACCCAAGACAGAGTATTTGACAGAACCTTTCCACTGCTTTCGCGAGAAATGCAAATACACGAAACACATGGGCATCGTTCGTCAGGACTTACTCTTAGTTAAATACGATGAAGAACTGGACTGAATGTAAGCCGACGAATTGGGAAATGTCATCATCGTTGCTTACGTTACAGCCCACGTGTACAAAGCTCTTAGGAGATTGTGTGCTGTATTTTGACACGGACAGTTGCATCTACATCGGATCAAAATCATCCTGTCATCGAAGGAGGCCGTTTAGGAGCCTAGACGGACGAGCATCCCAACGACGAGCTTCTAAGTTTTCCTAGTGGCGGTCCGAAAAAGAACGGCTACAATACCGAGACCACCAATGAATAATATTCACCGACTGTAAAATGAAAGGATTGACTCACAGTTTATGCACCAATCAAGCTGTGAACTTCAGCGTGCAGAAATAATCTCTGCAGTATGGAGAGGACTGCATGGATTATTTCTGCACCTACCAAGTGAACAAGATTGTACATTTACCCACACACCAATTCGTCTGTCGGCCCTTGTAAAGAGTCTAACAAATCGTGTACCAGAAGTGAGTGCGGCTTCCCAATCACTTCACTTTATCATACTGTCACCTTAATATCGGTCAGCGTAAAAAAAGGGTCAGAGTCGTAGACTAATAGTTCACTGTGAATACCATTGCCAAGAGAGAAAGATTAATGCAAGACAAGTAGACCACATCATTCACGTTCAGTGATTTTCAAGTGGAGTGCGATGTTCAGCCTTGCGATTGAAGGGATGCTGAACGATGTGACCTCAGCGATACAGCACTACATCATCATGGGAGTTTTGCTATAACTACTACCATACCTACCATTGAAAGCGATGAGCGATGTTGTGCGTGTCAAACCTGACGGATGCGAAAGCGATTCCACACAATATCGTATACTTTTTCACCTTTCTTGTATTCAATGTTGATGTCATCATGAAACCATGCGGTTACCACCCTACGGATGTCATCCAAAACCGAGTAAACTCTTGTGGATTTCACCGTACCCTCATCGAAATCATTCGCGAAAGACGAATATTCGTTCCCAATGCGTTTGAGACTTTCAAAGCTGATTCCAAACATTCCAAGCAAAATAGCTTAAATATATGGGAGGACCTACTCCCCCCACCTCCAAGAAGAGTTGGCCAGAACCTGATTTATCTACTTGGGCGATGGGGATAAAGTCAAGTGCTTCTGTTCTGGTGTGTCATTTCACGAGTGCTAAAAGAAAGATACCGCTTATCTGGAAGTTACTCGATGGTCTCCTTACTGACACTACCTACCATTAATGGGAACTAGTCATTGAAGTGAAGTAGCATACCATGTCGTTAGAGAAACCAACTTAGCTAGGAATCAAACGTTAAACAAGACCTAGTCAAATATTTAAACCCCATTTAAAAATAATATTAAACTATTACCAAACGAATTGGAAAAGAAGATATTCAATGAAATTTGGCAAAGAATTGCCAGAGCAAAATTTCAGTAAGTGACTGAGGAACTTGTACGTCAAGAAATGAACAAGAGAAAATTGACAAAAGTCAAGAAACATGTCATATTTTTCTAGATCAAGTCTGAGTTCTTTCAAATATTCCGCTTTAGACGACCATTTGCAATGGAAATTTTTATTAGCAATCTTGACTGATACCGTGAATGTCAGTGGCCAGAAATTACTCACTATGTACATGACTTTCGCTTTAGGAGAAGTGTTTGACTGACATGGTCATGGATACTTTACAAGAGAACATTCGTGGATTTCATGTAGAATTGAGAGAATGCATTTACCGAGAGTTGGTCAAAATACAAGATAAACGGTGTCACGGTCTACCTAGGTGGACGGATGTTTATTCAACTGACAATAATCCGGTGTTTGATCTGTGGACAAACGCCGCGAGCAAGAAGCCAGCGAGACGTAGTCGCCAAAAAGTTCTTTGTGCAGAACATGGCTTGGTAAATTACACCTGGGTGCTAATCCTTTAATAGGACATCAAAAGAGCCATTTGTAATAAAATGATAGGCAACTTATATTGACAGTTCCGCTGATTTACAACTTGGGAATGGTTAGTCCATCGCATCCAATCAGAATTAAGCTAGTGTGTGGCTATACCTCAAAGTTTCGAGGATATTAAACTGACTCCATCCCAAAATTATTTAGTAGACCAAGGCAGATTACTAGGTGATTGCGCGATTAAGGCTACTCCGAGATACGCACTCGTAAATTTGGCGTGATTCGCAGGGAAAATATTGGAACAAAGAAAGCTTGAGAAGGTAGATATTCGTTTGATTTTTGACTCACACATTGCAACGCCGTAACTGTAAGTACTAATATTATGTTCACGCAATTACTAATAGTATCGTTAGAATGAAGAATTACTTTGTAGAATTTCATTTGTGTACTTTTTTGTGATTTGTATTGGAGTTAGAAACAAATTGATGTAAGCAAGATTAGAATGTATGTTTGAATATTTTCAGAGCATAGATAGTTGCATATTTATATATTTGTATGATTTGTGATGCAAAATATATGTGTTGGTTATTATGTATTGATGTGAATCAATTATCGTTGCCTGTATACGAGTAATTGATATCGTGCTTTATGATGTGTTATTATGTTATGATTTTACATTGTGTTTACCATTCATGAATGTATGAGTATTTCGGTGGAAATGGATGAAATTTGAAAGCCTTACCTGATGATAAGTTATCTGGGATTAGTGTGAGTTTATGTGCCCAGCAAAATAGTACACCCTTCCTTGTGTTTTATAGGAAGCTTTCCGGGTGGGATAACTTCAGTTAGAAGGAGAGTCCCGAGAGTCTGAGAGTGAAGACTGAAGTAAGACTGTCGGTACAGTCAGGGTCGACGGATTGGAGTCGACGGTTCGACGAGGAAGTCGACGAAAAGGGAAGTGGAGGTGTAGGGAAAATTCTAAGGAGCAAAGGAGGAGTAGAAGTGGAGAGGAAAGTCGAAGGAGTAAATGAGGAGTGCAGGAGAAATTTAGAGAGAAAGATGAGTAGAACCAAGGACAAGGCGAAATTCTCACACTGATTCATATGATGAAATAGGCTCAAAAGGGTCGAGTGATTGGGAAGATTGCATGCTGAAATTTTATTATTAATTAAATTGCTTTATTTAATTCCACCCCTTTGTACTTTTGTATTTAACTGTTTAGTTTCACCCTTTAGTACCTTTGGATTTAACTGTCGGCATTGCTGACTGGGGGCTCAGAACCATATTCACCTACTTAACTTCTGAACCATAATCGAGCCTGGGTGGGTGCCATACCTAAATAAATATTGGAAACACCCCCACCCCATTTTCATATTACCAAAACCATACACGGGTATAAAAATAATTAATTAAACCCCATAACACTCTAGGGTATTATAATTAATAAACCATACCGTAACAAACGGAAATAAGAATTTCAACAGTTACTTCACTGATATTTGAACCACAGGTACCTAAATACTAGAAGATGACTGATTTATGTATAATCGTTCCAATGGTCAGACATTGTTCAGCTGGACCAGAACACTTTGGTTGCTACTTATCGTTTTGCCTACAAAGTTGCAATACGACAACAAATTCCAGAGGAAAAATGAGAGAATTGCCAAATTCTTTTAAGCTTTCAAATCTTGTCTGTATAGGAGAATTATGTGCGGTGTGTAGTGCGTCAGCTAGTGACTAGATATTTTAAATACGTCGACGAAGTACGTCCACTTCTTTGCAAAAAAGCGCATTTATTACCTCTGACAGAAAAAGAGGGTGTAAAAATAGGCTACCATGCCACGAGCTTTATCATTCGTGATACAACAGATTCCATGGAAGGAAATCGATTACAGTATTCAAGCGTTGGAGGATAACCATAGCATTTTTGCGATAAACTGTGTACATTGAATTGGGTTCGACGTGTGGTTTTGTGTCTTAGTGACTTGCTTTCTGGGATTTCGTTTACCAGCCGATACCTTGTGGACTCTTTATGAACAATACTTGCCACCCAAAACATGAAAGTCGTCCCTTTAAATGTTCGCGAGAGACTCATTCAGTTAAACGCCTTGCGCTTTCATGTTGATACTTCTTGACCTCTACGGGAAAACGTGAGTCAACTTTTAAGCAGTGAAGATGAGTACGGCGGTGTGTGTAGCTTGTGACTTCCACCCTCATTGGAAAGATGTACGTGACTGGAAAAGTTGGGGTTTCGAGGCTTCGACTAAAGAAGTGGCACACTATGCCTAACATTTGTAATCCTGACTTCCAACGTTCAGTGATAAAAATCACGTTTTAGCTTTTGTACCTGTGTTAGCGACAGCATAAGAAGAAAAATCACCACTCTCTTAAGCAATGGACAGAACTGTCATCGACATCCCCGAAAGGCCATTCCAGGAGGGCCCCTGTGTGATTGTTCCCAGTGTAGAGGCCCTAAGAACATTACACACTGACCCTACGATGCCACATCTTAACAACTAAAAACTTGTACACAGACTTGTTTACATTTCACTGTAATCGTTGATATGTATATTTTATTTATGTACTTAACGATTTGGCTTTTATGTATTTTTGTTTATCGTGTTGTTCACAATCAAAGAGGGCAATAAACTTGTCTTGAAGAAGTAAAAAAGCTATTGTCAAAAGTGACCTACCTTATAGTACTATGGCTACCTCTACTGTCTCTGCTCCCTCGTCCTCCACTTTCAAAAGTCATCTACAAACACTTAGATCATGCCATTTAGGTGGCCTTGTATCTTAGACATCCCATTGACATGCTCTTCGCTAGACCCAGTGGTTCCTGCTAAACCAAATTTGTCAAAGTTTGATTCAGCATAAACATCATTTGATCGATCATCCACCTGAAATATCGTGTGGTGTTACAAAGAGTGGCAATCGTCGTACAGCCTTCTGCAAGAAAGTTAAGGCGATTTCATGTGTTTGTGGAAGGCATTCCTGACGAAGACGACGGGATCGTGTTTGACCCTAGTCAAAACAACCAAATAATCTTCCACGACATGTTTGGAGGGACGAAGAAGAAACTAAACTGTGGTTTACGCGCAAAAGATATCATCGTATTGCCAGTGTCATTTAGATTACCCCAAATTTGGCTCAACAAATTAAACCCCTTCGCACCAACAGTCTTAACACTCATTACGTAGTCTTGTCTAAAAATCTTAGAGATATATCGCAAGTTCAAGTCTTAGCCAAACAATTAGGAACGCCTTGGCTGACTCATGTGTACGAAGATGCCACTCAAACTCCGCACGCTTATTTATTCCTGTATTCAAAACCCACTACCCTAGCTTTTTCGATTTTATACCCATCTTTTTCACCACTTGGTGCCAAGAAAAAAGGACCTATTGTGTACACGTCCCCATCGTCGACTTTACCACATCAATAACAACCAAAATAGTCTATGAAAACTTTATTCATTTTGGGTCTGTCTCACACAGCGTCAAGATGACGTCCCATCGGTCTCAGCTTCCCGTCGAATTGGCTTATTTCTTGTACGGCACCAGTCTAAAAAAATCCACAAATACTTGCTGCTGTCCTAGAAGCTGGTCTCAAAGAAGTCATATGTTGCTTTACGGTGACAGCACGTCAATTCCTGCAATACATCATTCACATTCAGCATTAAACTAAACGTTTTTTTGTGTTGTGGACAGAAACAAAGTAGCCTTGACACAACTAGCTCATCGTCGCATCGACACCCAAACCAAAACGTAAATCATTTTCAAACCTGGAGGTAGGGGTTATCTAGGAGGTGTCATCATTCGTTCCCTCTTAAAATGGAATCCCTATGCTGCCAAAGTCGTCCCCTAGAAAAAACGTTACTCCCCAAGTACCCAGAAGAAAAAAAAAATGAGAAAAATGGTGTAAAGACCGTATAAAAAATTTAGACAAAGAAAATGAAAAGTCAACAGAAAACATCTTCTATCCAAAATACAGGTACTGCAGCCAGGACGCAACCTTACCTTTGCAAACCACTACCTACCGCAAAAGTGACAGCATCTCACGTATTCTCAGGTTCTTCAACTTCTCAGTTGCTTGTGGTGTCTGACAAACAAGATTTGACAAGTGTCTTTACTAACTTGATGAAACATTGGAAACCCTCTTCTCCAGGAACTTCTCCTCCACTGATATCACCCTCCTCCTCTTTAGTGGCAGTGGCTGATGCTCACAAAAAACCTGCCCCCAAAATCAAATTCAAGAGAGATCGGGCACGTTACAGAGTTTACTGGATTTGTCCAAGCAAGAACTCTCCTTATTGAGTCCGTTGTAAACTCTTCAACGTCGAATGATGTCTGCCATGAAAATGATACGACAAGCCGACAATCAGTTGCGACGCATTCCAGTATACAAAGGATCTGAGACAAGCAATAGGGATTATTGTTTGCGCTGCTGAGCGCCCAAAGATTTCCCCTGAAAGACATATACACCGTCACAATCGTCGTCTTTCTGTCCAAAAGGAAAAGGAAAACAAAAAAGACAACCACAGCATCCGAAAAGGCGCTTTGTCAAGCATCGACGTCATCAGCAGAAAAGGCAGACTCGTTCAAAGAAAGAGGAGCAACCAAATGGGATGACTTTTTTTTTTCGCAAACCTTCTCAGTAAAATAAGAAAAGAACGCGCGTCAAGCCATGGACGTCAGTGTATTTTGTACATTAAAGAAAAAGGGATAGTCAGGTTGTCTGAACAAACATTTAGCCAAGATACGACGTGAACTCCAGAAAATATACACTTGTCCTAAGAAAAGAGAACCCACGAAAAGGGGAGGCTTCTTTGACTATTTCTTACAAGCTGATTTTGCCACAAAGCTAAAGGTCAAGCTCCAAAAGAAACAATAAGATTAAAGGACGCATGTCGAGTCATGTACGTCGGTGTATTTTGGGCACCAAAGATGTTCAATCATCCTGTCTAGAAAGGAAAAAGAAAAAGACAGTCTCGTCATCCAAAAAGAAATCCAAACGCTTAGCTAAACATAGACTTCTCCAGCAGAAAAGACTCCCTCGTCCAAAGATAAAGAGAAGCCACCAAAGAGGAGTTTCCTTTGGCGATTTTGGAAAACGGCATCGTCACCTTTATGAAGAGCGAGACGACGTGATATTCCAAAAAAGGATTAAAGGTCCTTTGCTAAGTCATCAACGTTAGTGTATTTTTTGTTTATGACCTGAAACCAAGGAAATAACAAACAAAAATGTCACCTCCCCAAAAAAGACATCCTTATTCTACCCGGAAAGTACAGAAAATAAAAGGAGTGTCTCCTCGTTTGAACAAACATTGGGCTATGTCGTCCGTACGGAAAAATCGCAACGTTACGGTCACCTTTTGCAACGACTACAACTTTTTTTCACCAGAAAACTTTAGATGAAACAGCGCTACCAACTAAACATTTAAAGACCCTGATGAAAAGTATATCACCACGACTACCACTGTTGTAACGACAGTGTGGAGGGTCTCCCCCACTGTAAGGGGTTTTGTTGTAAGGGTATAGGGGTGGGATGCCTCAAATATTAATTTAAATTATTGCAGAAGACCAAACCGGACTCGATTTAGGTTTGGAAGTGAGTTAGAGAGCGTTTAATGTACAGCTCTGAGCCCCCAGTCAGCAACGCCGACGGTTAAATGATAAATATACAAAAAGGGTCAAATTCAATAGCAACAATTTAATAAACAAACAAATAGTCATTAACTCTAATTTCCCAAATACACTTCTTCCGCTCGACTGTTTTCTAGCATATAGCATATTTGAGTTGTAGTGTGAGATCTTTCCACCTGTCCTTGTGTTTTACTCATCTGTATATTCATCTATATCCTGATTCCTCCTCGTCCTCTTTGAATCTCTCCAAGTTCATTCTCCTACTCCTCCTCTATTTCCTCCTCCAGTCACTTTCCTCCTACTCCCCTTATATACCTCTTTTATACGTTGACGCCAGTTCACCGACCTCGACTGCACAGCCAGTCTCTCTCTCTCTCTCTCTCTCTCTCTCTCTCTCTCTCTCTCTCTCTCTCTCTCTCTCTCTCTCTCTCTCTCAGAGACTCGGAAATACTAACTCGACCTCTTTCTCTCTCTCTCTCTCTCTCTCTCTCTCTCTCTCTCTCTCTCCTCTCTCTCTCTCTCTCTCTCTCTCTCTCTCTCTCTCTCTCTCTCTCTCTCTCTCTCTCTCTCTCTCTCTCTCTCTCTCTCTCTCTCTCAGACTCGGAACTACTAACTCGACCCTAAAGTTCTATCTCCGTAAAGCTTCCTGTGAAAACACAAGGGTGATACATTTTTTTCCTCGGCGCTCACACCTCACACTACACATATAGCTTATCATCAGATAAGGCTATCAAATTTCACCTGTCACGCATCCATTCACATCGAAATGCGCATACATTCTTGTATGGTAAAACACAACATAATAACAGCACGATATAAATTACTGGTATACATATAAAGATTATTAAGTCACATCAATACATACTATGCTAACAATATCACAATAATCAAACGCATGTCTTTACATCACAACTCTTACCAAAATATACAAATATTCAAATATCTATGCTCTGATATATTCAAAACATCTGTTTTAACTAAACTTACATACATGAAACATTTCTCTAAACTCCAATTCAAACATGTATTTTAATTAATCCTACAGACATCAATAATTTCCCTAAACTCCAATTCAAACATGCGTAAACTCTAACATACGCATTATTAATAGTACTGGTTACGAAGAAGTAACCTATGAACGACATATACTATTAATTCTGATGAACTTGCAATCTACATAATTCTCTACGTAACTCAAATTCATGTCTCAAGCAAGTGATACACTACAATGTCATTCTACATGCTAAAACAATCCCAGTAATTAAGTATACATAATATAAATACTTACATTTATGACGCCGTAATGTTTTACAAAAATCGCACAAATAACTCAACAACCTCTGAAGTTTTTCCTTCTTTCACAATTCTTTGTCCTACAATTTCCTGCCAATTTACGAGTGGCGTCTCTCGGAGTAAAATTTTTATGACTGCGATATCCTCACAATCTGCCCAGGTATACTGAATAATTTTGAAAATGGTAAGCTAATATTTTCGAATCTTATATGTAGGCCCACCCTCTATCTGAATTCCGATTGGATGTTGCTGCACGGACACAATCAATTGAGCTGTCAATGTTTCTCGCTGTCTGTCTACGTGGCGGGTAGAACACTGCACACTTACTCTGTGGGCTTCCTTTTGATCTCCGACCCACTGTATAACATATAGATGAGAGCTATAGCTTTTCACCCGATGGCTGAGTTTCTGGCGACGTACATACTCGATTGACACTTTCCTGCAGCGATACTAAGCATTAAACGCAGTTGAAATACCCCAAGTTATACACATCCGGATTCCTGGCTTAGCAAACGTGACAGACGTAGCCCCATGGACACATGAGGAAGAAGAGACACGAGAAGTCTTTCAAATACCGCTAGCAACTTTCACTCCTAGAAAGATTGCATAGTACTTGTTGACCCCTTCCCCTACAACCCAACTGGAAACTTTAAAGCTTGGGTTAAGAAGATGTCAACTCCTCCTTCAACATACGTCAAAAAGAAAGAAGGGAAGCCAGAATTACAAAAAGAAGAGAAGACCAAAGCCATCCAATTACCACCAACACAACTACCTTTGACCGCTACGCCATTGGTACATCGGACACTTAATGCATTTTCAAAACTACCCACTGGTCCTTTCACAGTTGCATTATCGAAGAATGGATAACTTATGAAAAATAGAAAAGGTGTTAGTCAGCATTTACTATGATCCATTCCATCCTGCAGATTGTCGAGGAGTTCACAAATTGCATCTTCTTGCCAAAACAAAGCTGAAAAGTGTCAGTTTGCGTCAAGTGCATCGATGTTTATAAGAACAAGGCACATACACCTTACTCAAACCCATTCGACGAAAATTTTCCAATATTCGCACCGAAATGGAGGGCATCGATAATCAATGATAATTCGATTAAACCGATTTTTCTCATTTGGCCACCTATAATCGTTGCTATAAATATTTGTTTTGTGTCATCGACGTCTTTTCCAAATTCGCTTGGGTCGTGCTATTGACATCCAAATCGAGCAGTGAGTCAGTGTGAGCCTTCAAACTGGTTTTGAAACAAAGCGGTCGTCACCCTCTTTGATAGCAAACCGACAAAGGCACATAACTTCTGAACCAAGCTTTCCAAAAAGAATTGAAGAAACGTGACATTCATATTGTCATCACCAAGAATCACGAAACAAACGCCATCATCGTGACACGTTTTCAACTCAACTTTAAGGAATGTATGTGGAAATGTTTTACGCATAACACTCTCTCAAGTACATCGAAGTCTTTCCGGATCTCATTTACTCCTACAACCAGTTTTATCAAGGGAGCTTCAAACGTACCCCTCCTCCAAGAGGAGACTTCCGACAACGAAGTGACCGTCTTTGTACACCTGTTTGGTACGTCATCAACGGTGACTGTCCCCAAGAAAGGTGGAGTGTTCACAGCAGGAGATTGGATGCACATTGGTAAAAGCAAACGCATTTTCAACAAAGGATACTTACCCAACTGGACCACAGAATTGTTTCGTGTTACTGAACGAGTGAGTAGCCGTCATCCTGTCATCTATAAATTGGAAGACATGAACTGTTAAGTTTTAAAAGGACCGTTGAGGTGTGCTGATAAGGTCGGTCTTGGTTACACGTTTAGGCACAAGAACGGAAAAAGGGAAACATCGCTTTTCCTTGGCAATGGTGAGGTAAAACAAGATGATACAAGTACATGTGGGGTAAAACTTTACATTTGACCAATCCTTCGTATCGTCAAATGTTGTCCACGTCGACGTATTAAGTCAGCAATTGCGACTGCCCTGCGAGAAAGTGATAATATTTGCAAACATAAGGATACAGCGAACACACGTGCAAGTATTTGCTTTTTTCTCCTTTCTTCTCGTCGGCTTGGTACAGCTAACTTTAAGAGGTGCCATTCGTCCGTCCTCCGTACAAAATGTCCCCAGGGATCAGTTGGTCCAGCAGCGTGTAACTTTCCACGATGCACTGAAACTCTGGATCGGTTTTCAACCGATGATCGTACTCGTGTTCCCACATTTCTACCACTTGGCAAACTTGCTGTTCAAATTTAAATCGCTGCTGACAAGTGGCCTGGTACAAGTCTTCAATCATTCGTTGTAAATCTGGCTTTTAGAGTCACGTTGCGGGGTAACTGATCGGATATCCGTGAAATAATAAACCGTTAAACTCGTACACGATCTGCGGGTTTTCTAAGTCCCAGCCATGCTCCGAATATCTATCAATGGTTTCTTCGCCTTCTTCGTTGCGAGGATGTTGAACTCATGTGTCTTCCTTATCGAAGAGCTACGTAACCAGAGTAGGGCTTTGGCCGAGTATTGACGTTTGACAAAGTTCGTCGTTTGAGGATTTATGACAGCCAAAGTGTTTTCGGGCATAAATCGTTGGCGGTACACTAATGAACATGCTTTGGCAATGGTACTTGTTTCTTTCAAAGGGTAGATCCCTCCGTGTTCCATGAACAGTTCTCGAAATTTTCCAAAACAATACCGTAATATGTCCACGTCGGAACGACAATACTTTAATATTTCTTCCTGAAAGTCAAAGGAGTATGAGGCGTGATTATATTATCAAGTGTAAAAAGCTTCTCATTGTTCTGTTCACATGTTCTCTGGGTCGTAGAAGCGAGCCTCAGGCAAATGGGGTAGAACGGCGTGTTGATTGGTTTCGGTATTAAAAAAGTGTGGAAAATGCCTTTGGTAATTTCTGTAATTCTAAACATTTTAGACATGCGACTCAAAGGCATGACCATGTAACCCATCGAATCTTTAAACTGCACTTGGCCCACTTGCATGGAAATGATTTTGGCTCCGTTCAAAGTCTCTTTAGGACGTTCGGTTTTTGTTCTGTATAGTATCTCAAAATAAACTTTCAATGGTATCCAGAGAAATTATGAACCATCATAGTAGCATAGCGATGACAGTCTCCATAGCATGCGATATCTTCTTGACTCCACGTCTGGTCTGGTCGATGGGGTTTAATATCCATTGTGCGAAATCAGCCAATATGTTCGGTCTCTGAAGGATTTTTTCTCGTCCTCCAGGAATCTTGCTACAGTGAAAGCAGTGAGTAAAGATAGACTCTTCGATGCATTTCTCACACTCTCGATGATCAACGCAGAAATTAGGAATGTGAATGCCAGTCTTTTTCTTGCATTCGAAATCGAAAAAGATGAAACTGCCTTTCTCCTGGTCATCTTCTTCCTCGTCGTGCTTGGAATGGCATTTTTGAATGTATCGTTCGTGTTCCAAGTCCACGGTTTGGTAATAAATGTGACATCGCTTCTTTCTTGAACATACGTGCGCCTTGGCACAGTTGGTACGTATCACTTTTTCCACAAGTAGGGCAGACTCTCATGAGTTCACAGTCACTTTTGCGCTGTGAACCTTGTGTGCTAAAATGTTGTGACAAAAGTGAGAAAATATGCTGAAGAATGCAATCTTTCTTGTCCTCAGTCCAGACAGGAATTAGAGGCCAAACATCATGAGCATATCTGGTCTTGCGTGTTGTTAATTTGAACGAGTATGCTCTTGATGCTGGGAAGTTCGCCTACCAATGACACCTTTTTGCGTTTTCCAGTCCCTTGAGATACGAATACCTGGGTCATGAACAGTGCCGCTTTTTATTGGTGATGTGAAACACGTCGCTGGATTGCTGTACGTGTTGAATCTTGTCAGTGACTTTGGAAGGTGTCAATTCTGCTGAAATGCTAAACTCGATCCAAACGGGGTACTTCAAATGAATGGAAAGTCTCATGCGATAGTCTTCTTTTGCTTCACATTGCTGTTTCAGTGTGGTTAACAAAAGAATCGCACACACCAATGATGAACCCATCTGCTTTCTCTAGCATGACGTCGGACTTAAAATCTTTAACCTTCACCGTGTATGTGTAGGCCGTGGTTCTAAATTTTGTATCATAGTGTTTTTACTTCTTTTTTATGTGGTAGTGCGGTTCATGCTTTTCCTGGTGGTGGTGAAATTGGCTGGGTGTAGACTCTGTGGATTCAGGTTCATTCATCTCGTCTTCAAAATCACTGGCATGAATATGAGCCAAGACTTCAGCTACTGTGCGAGGTGATAATTCACGTTTCTGCCTCTTACTTTCTTCTCCTATCTTCACGTAATGATGTGATCGTTTCATCTTGAGTGCAAAAAGCCAAATTACTACATTTGAAACACCATGCACACCTTTACATCCATATCTGACCAGTGTATATATACCTTCTAGTGCCATTTCTCGCAGTATTCATTTCACTCCCAAGCTGACAAAAACGATGGAGAAACCGATACAGATCGAACTTCTGATTAGATCTTTGATAGGTGTCATATGAAAGTTTTCTTCAGACAAGCCGATGTACTACTCACCCTCCTTTCCAGATAAAAGTCAAGATGCTTGCTATATCTGTAAGAAGAAATAGTATTTGGCTACAGAATGTCCAGACCGTCAAAAAAGCAAGACCAGTGTCAAAAAGACAAAAGTCAGGATCTCTGTTATCATTGTGAAGAGAAAAGATATTGATCTTCAGACTGCCCTAAGAAACAACAGGGACAGGAGGAAGAAGATGAAGAGGTGCCTTCGGCAAAGGAAGAACCCCGATAAGTTCTGAAAGAAAAGAAGAAAAAAAGACTAGAAAAAGTGAGGAAAAGAGGAAGAAATGCATGTGAAAGTGAAGAAAATAACAAAAACAATAGAGACTGAAAGAACAAAAAGGAAACAGATGTCTATGAAGTTTAAAAAAGTGTTGTGCTGTGTTGTGAATTAGATTGTAACATTTGTACAGAATTGACCAGACAGAAAAAACGTGTCTTTTGGTTTTGATTTTTTTTTTTCGAATAAGGATCTACACTAATGTACTCGTACACATGCATCATAGGGTTAAAAAAAAAGGATTTTGAGTTTTCATTTATTTAGGCAAACATGAATCCTATCTCTTTTTGAAAAAAAAATGGATGGTCTGAAAAAGACTGCTGGGTGTTTGTTTTCTTTTAAAATAAAAAACAAACTCATGAACGAGAAGCAATCCGCTTTAACTTCCTCAAGCCTTTGTCACGGCGAAGGCCAACTTCTGAACTTCTGGAACTGCTCCCGTTGATGATTGGATAGAAATCACTATGGCTGGTATCTCAGGTGTAGTAACTGGGCTGGTCTGTTTGGATTGGGAAGTTTTTTTTTTTCTCCTGGGTTGTAATAAAGAATTATGATACATTTGTTTCGGATCCCTTAACTCCGCCAAAATATCTAAGAGTACTGTTACCGTTTGAGTTTAATTGTTCTCTTTCTCTCCTAAACCTTGTTGCTCCTCTGCTACTTCTTCTGTCGTTCCCATCATGCCTCATCTTCTCGCTGTTGCTGTTCAAAGAGAAAAGCTTGTTATTCTTTTTTTCTGATGTTGAAATCTTTTTCCAATTCTTCTTTTTGTCTATATAAAATCCCGAATGTGTGGTAAAAAAGGAGAAGGTGGCGAAGGTGCTGCTACTGATCAAATTCTTGCGAGGAAGTGAGAAAATGTACTAAATCTCAATTAAAATTAGTCTCTTCTAGATGTCTGTGTTTGGTAGCCGCTGCCGGCACCCAAATTCATTGTCTTCTTTGTTTCCGTCATGTTTCAAAATATCATGTTGCATCAGTTCACTGAATACAGACGCTTGCGCACCTACATAGGGAATGTGACGTCACAGGATTGGTGAACAATCTCAATCCGCTCTTCTACTATAAATAAAAGTGGTTCACTTCATTCCTTTCCCTGTTCTTGTCACAAGGATGTGGACAAATGTTTAATCCTCTACTATCGTGTCGTCGATGCTGTTTCGTATGGACTTACCTATGTATGTGAAAACAAATTAGACCTTTATCCGGATAACCGGTGCAACTGTTTGGAAAAGAAGATGCTACGTGGAAAGACAAAGCAGTATGAAGCAAGTCATCATTTACGGACAATAGGTTAGACAAAGTTTGAGGAAGAGAAGAATACCTATGCGATGTCCTCTATGTTAACAGAATGGTGTTAATATAACATACAACGGTCCTTTTCAGGGCCATATCCTATGCCTCAAAAATATTTATTCTTTCTTGCCTAAAATTTCTTTTCGTCAATTGTATATTTTATGTTTAACTCCCAAAAATATTTATTCTCTTCCCTAATTTTTATTTAGTCACTTGTATATTTTAGGTTTGATAGACTAATGTTCATCAATCTATGGATATATATGTCTATGTCTCTACTGTTTTTGTCTCTACCTAGGGTAGCCGCGCGTAATTAGATCAGCCACCTGCCACATTGTTGCACGTGTCCAGTACCGTGATGTTATCCCACCTGTTCCATTCATATTGTACCATACTGAATTTTGGGGCCATATCACCCCATGCTGTGCTTTTGGGCCTATAAATCTTGGGACCATATTTTCCTTCTTTGGCATCATGAGGGCCTTGTCACGCCCATACACTACTCGTGTCCTACCTTCCCACATTCACTGCATTTCCTGTGGTGTATGCACCCTCTATACCACGTTTTTACCATATATATATATATATATATATATATATATATATATATATATATAGAGAGAGAGAGAGAGAGAGAGAGAGAGAGAGAGAGAGAGAGAGAGAGAGAGAGAGAGAGAGAGAGAGAGAGAGAGAGAGATATGCGGTATCATTGGTGGGTATCCATTCTGACCTTTGTAACATTGATTTGAATTTTCTTTCGAAGCACGCAGCTGTGGCTTTTAATGGGATTTCAAAGCGCAACTATTACTATTGACATTGTGGGTCGTCGTTCTTTTGGTAGTCCCGACATGTCAGTCTCCTGTATTCCTTTTTTGTGTGAACATTGTAAAAACAGCTCTTTTACTTTTCTCTCTTCTTATAGTTTCAAAATATTTGTCCAGCTCAGACATTTCCCTGTTTTTCGCCAGTTTCCTTTTAGCACGTGCATCACATTTCTCTATTTGTCTTCAAATTTATGTCTGAATATTCTATATGTTTATCTGTCCCTATATTATATTATTATATAATATATTATATTATCTGTCCCTATATATTTGCACAGAATTATATGAAACTGCTTTCAACATTTTCCTGTGCAATTATGGGCAGTTTGTTCTTTCTTGCCATGGCCGATCAATATTCGAAGACTTTACTTCTCAAGTATGTGATGTGATTATGATTGTTAACGTAGCTTTAACAATTTTTCAGTCATATCGTTACGATGTCTGCAGTGCGATGTCTAGCACTGGGGTATCATGCCGCAGAGATGAAGCATGATGTTCCACCCAGTCACATTATTCTGACACCAGGCCGACCAGCCCTAACAATAATCTCTTAATGCTGAGATTCAAGCGAGGCAGCTGTTAGCACCATTTTTGTAAGTCATTAGTATGACTTTACTGTGGATTGAACCCATGATCTCCTGTATCTGAGGCGGACGCTCTAACCACTAGGCCACCGGAGCGGATACTTCTTCAGTATGAGTGTCAGATCCATAAATTCATGCTGATTACCGATGTTTTCTCATATTATTGTACCAATTAAATATACTTGAATGATGGGTCTATTGACGGTTTCTAAGTTATAAACGTGGAGCAGGTAATATAGACCCACCCAATCTGATTAAAATTACATTTCCAATGACCTACGTTGAAGTCAGGTTGAAAACCCAGTCAACTCGGTAACGGATCAAAACGGACCGGTACCAAAAAAGGCTCGGTCCAGAAATGCCAGAAAGGACCTGGATGGAAAAGGCCCGGGTGAAAAGGAACCGTTTAAAATAATAATAATAATAATAATAATAATAATAATAATAATAATAATAATAATAATAATAATAATAATAATAATAATAAGACAGCTTTTCTACAGTACCCATATCTATTAACTTCTAAGTCAATGACATTTTTCAACTAAATACTCCTTAGACTGGTCCCCTATGGTATTTATACATATCATTGCGATAGGTGCGAGCATTCGCCCACATTGATGGGACTGTATAGTTTCGTATTTTGCAATAGTTATATTTTTAGAGCAAAACTATTATTCTGGCTTTTAAAAAGAGCTTGTATTGTTAATAGATCTTTTGCTTAACTTTAATTTGATGAATAATTGATGGGTGTAATTTGGGTTATAAAGTATACAGCTGTCTTACTTTTGGTTAGTCTGGTTCCCTATTTCATATTCTCCCTTTCATTGTATTACAATATCCAAAAAATAATTCAGACATTATACATAAAAATAACATAAAGTATGCCAACATTCTCCCCATTTTACATGTTGCAGGTGCCAGCAACTTAAATTAACACCTGTTACGCTTTAATATGGTTCATAATGATAAAAGCGGGAACCAGACTGTGTTCGCCTCGACGAGATTTGCCGAGAAATATTTCGATTGAACATACGGGGACTAGTGATCATCCGGGAGCTCATTGCAGCTGAAAATGTCGAGACGTTCGGGTGGAGAGGGTAGCCTGTTTGTAGGCCGGTTGGGTAAAAGTACTCGAGTGCGAGACCTTGAAGATGTATTTGAACCTTATGGGAGAATGACAAGATGTGAAATCAAATATGGTTCGTTTCTATTTAATTTTTATAGAGTTTATGCAACGTGGTGAAACGACACAAAATGGCGGAACCCAAGCGAACCAAATGATAACTTGAATGGAAACCGATTCGTTGCACCTTCTTTATTTAATGAATATCACAGAGTTTAATTTCTTGTCATCTCTTATTTTATAAGTATGCTTTTATAATTATGCAGCAAAAATTATATCTATAAATTTGTATGGCTTGAACACGCTGGCATGTTGCCCCCCACATTTAAAAAAAAATGAAGCGCATACGTTGATGTGCCAAAAGAAATGGTAATTTCTAACTTCTTTCGCGATAGGGTCGCTAACACTGTTGTATTTTCGTTTTAAAGTAAAACATGCGTTCCTGTACTAATGCATTGTCCAGGGAAGGACATAACAGGCTTGACGTAGTTCATCTTTGGTAAACGTCAAAAATTTCTATAACTTCAAGATGTCGTATCCGTTTTAGCCAAGGTACATGAGAGTTGAATGGCTTGACATTTTATTAATTTTTTTTGTGAGTGGGAAAAAGAAATATTACAACTTTAGGGACAGACTATAATCTAACTATACTTCCCCGTTTGTTTGTACCCCTCTTAAGATTTCAATAACAAAAAGAGTAAATTGGATCAGAAATGCACAGAACTTACTCAGTTCTATCATTGATTTATAATTTCTCAGTAGTAATATGATTTTTGGTCTCATTGCCAACCTTGTTTTGGTGGTCATCATCCTGACACTGGTCTGGCTAAATCAACAGCTTAGTACTGGTAAATAAATGGTTGGAGAAGGCAACTAAAAAGCTCTAGTGGTAATATGTATGTTCTGTGATTTGTCTGTTTTCATGAGTTTTTGCTAGGATTGTTCATAAACTGAATTGAGGATTGCTTAAATTTTAAACACATTCATTCCATGGTTTAGCTGTTCAAACTTACATTTTCAGCGATTCACAGATTTATGCTGCCAGCAAAAAGTCATGAATTCTCCAAAATGCAATTATTTTAAATATTGATAAAAAAAAGATTTTCCATTAAGTGCTAGTAAAGATAGCAGCAGTAGTCAAAATTGTTTGATATTGATGGTTGCGATATTACTAGAACTATAGTCAATTGATACATTTGGCCCAGTAGCAAGCATTTTGCATGTTTTAATCTATATATAGATATGAGTAGTTTTACAAATACTTTTGAGAGCAACTGGGGCCTAACTGGAGTTTTTTTTAAACCGCACATGCACCACCATCACTTATTTGACAATCTTGTTATTACAACTTGACTTCAAAGAGAAAATAATGATGTGGGATATTCACCAGAAGCATTCTAATGTCCATTTGGACTTGAGTAAAAATTGTGCTTGACCTGACATCTGGTATTGCTACCACAGATCTTATGTTGTCCTGAATGGGGCCACATATTAAAACTATTGTTATCACTACTTCTGTCATGAAGCTCTATTGATGGGGTTTTCAGTAGTTAATTTTGTTTTGATACCTAGGTTGTCCAAATTAAAAATTGCAGTGTGGCTGTCATGATGGTCTTAAACCTTAAATGGATGCTCATAAGGACTTTATTTTTTTGTTTGTCCTTAGTGAAAATGGTGCCATCCTAACATTCAGTACATGTACAACTGCAGCTAATCAGTGTTATTGTTTAGATTATCAGATGGTTTCACCATTCAAAAGTTGTCTTGAAACTCTGGAAACTTTCTCCCTTCGAGGGACTGTTGTGTTAATTGTGTAAAAAGTGCTGGTTGCTATTAATTCATATCAATCCCTGGTTAGATAACCTTTCAATCTAAGTTGAAGTGAAAGAGAATGGAGATGGTTGGTGTATCTGTGATCATGTTTATATCTCTTTGTTCTACACCTCTAGTTACAAATTGTACAAGTTTGGTTTATTTTGGGGAGGTTGCAGGTAGGGTTTCTGTGCTTGAACTCAGGATAAGCACCCGGCAAAGAATAATAATGCAAGTATTATTTTTAAACTAATGTTTCTTAATAATAATAATAACCTATATTTTAATGACCATTTTAATTTTTCTTTTATAGGTGCAGAGATGGGTAAGTAATAAACTAATTTATTTATCCAAGTTGGTTTATGTTAAGGTCATGCTTTCTTGATAGCTAATGTCTCCCTGCTGATAATAAAGTACAAGTATTGTTGATGAGAAATGTTGGCTTTTTTAAAATTTTAAATTGCAAGTCATTTGAGCCTCATTTAACTATGTAGACTGCTTCTATATACAGTGGTAAGCAGTGATGTGAAGGTATTGAACATTTTTTTAAAATTGAGACATTTTGATCATGATCTAAATGTTCTTTGTGGAAAAGACACAAGTAATGCATCTTTTACAAGTTGATAATTTGAATATTGATGTAAATGATAAATGTGCCATTTATTTTTCAGTTGTAATTCTTTCAACTAGTCTTGAGCTTACTCTTGTAAAGCTTTCTTCCTCTTTTCAGCATATGCCTTTGTTGATTTTGAGGACAGAAGAGATGCCGAGGTAAAAAAGATTTTATTTGACTTTAGAAATTTTTACATTTACATAAAACGTGAATAACAATAAATGTTGGTGAATCCAACCTCTCATGATGGTTACTTTTGAAACTCGTTATTTATAGTTGTCAAGTGGCAGTTAAGCAAATAAATTATACAGGTATTGTAGGTACGAATAAGATGGCAGCTGGCTTAAGAATTCATGACTATGGAAAAATTCTAATAGATTGAAAGTATTTAAATTTAATCTAAGTGATAATCTCTACTAAAGATGAAATGAAGTAAGATTAATTATAGATGGTTGCTTTATGTGTTTAAAGATGATCTACATACATATTTATATATATCTATGGACTATCCTTTTTAGATGTGCTATATATGCATATTAATGATATTTTCCTAAATTTACATATAACTCAGCAGACCTCCCACAATCCAGGTACCAATGAGTTTAGAAAAGTCCTCCAACCATTCCATGCCTAGCCAAAGCCATTTGATAATGCCTTTCCACAAAAGTCATGCCGTCCGGCCAGGCTTCCTGTCCAAATTTCCATGGCCAGACCACCTTAGCTGGGCCTCCGAACCATTTATTTCTCCAAACCGTGTTGTTTCCGTGCTCAGTTGGACCATTTTCTAGACCCTTTCTGTACCAATGATCAGTCCATAGTGTTGTAAGATTTCCAAGTGTAACCCAGATGACCCGATTAGCCTGAGCAACTGGTCGATGGTCACTCAGTCCGAGCTTTATCATGTCCATCTTTAGCCATGTGACCAATGCCACATGACCAGGTTGGACCCAAGCACCTGCGCCATCGTCATCAGCGACATTAATAAGCCTCTGACACAAGATAATGGGAGTATGTCAATAATAAAATATTTTTAGCTCACCTGGCTGTGAGGCCATGTTAGCTTATGGTATGGCTTTGTGCATTGCCACTGTTATGTGCCCATTGACAATTGCCGTTTTAAAATTCTCAAAAAAATCACTAAAGCGGTTTTGATATTGCAGATAGTGTCCTGGTATAATTGCCTTTAAAGTGGTTTGCATTAATTCTGCATGTACATAAAACCAAAATTAAGGTTATATACAACAATAATTCTTAAGCTTTTCTAATATGGTAATGTTGAACTACACAGAAATACACTAGAGTCTGTTCAGGTTAGTTATACACGAGTCTTGAAAAAAACCATTGGATTATGGAGTATTTGTGTAGATATTTAACATTTTTGTAATTTTCATGTTAATCTTTTAGTGATTTTAGTACGCAGGGATGTATGTTTTTATTCAAGTATACAAATTTCCTGGATCTTCTGTATATTTGATTGGAATAGTTGTAAGCTGATAACACTCATGGTCAAAAACTTAACAGATACCAGGGTTCCAACGCTATCGGGAAAAATGAGAAATTATAAATTTTTTCCAGACCGTGAAAAGTTCTTGAATTTCGCAAATATTGATGAATGTCAGGGGTGCGGGAATTTTCTGCCACCACTAAATGCACGAAAGCACATAATTGAGATGTAACTAAACTGAGCATGAGTGAAATTTATAAAGTTCTAACCAGAATATTCGGAATGCAGTATGGATCATTTTGGGTGCTTGCAATAAACATATGCTGAGTCAGTCCAAACACTCAGTGGATTAGATTCATTTAGTAGACTTTTATTTTCAAAGTTGGCTCAATATCTGTATCTTTCCTTACAGGGAAAGTATGACAACCATTCTAGAATCACAAGAGGCTAACTTTGTGACAAAGTGTAGCTGTATAAAGGATGGCCTAGCAAACTTTAAATGTTGTTAGGATCGAATGATATGATTGACTATTGGACTCCTAACATCATTCTTGATAACACATTGATATTGAACCTAAGATTTGTGATGTGAAAATTACTTATTTTCTAAGAAATAGTTTAAAAAATCATTATCTCAGCGTTATGAGATGTGACCTGATGCTCACGATTTGCATTGCTAACAAACTATATTTTCAACTGTCGTAAAAATTTTAAAAATATTAAATAAGTCCTATACTGATTGTAATTTTTTGAAAAAAAAAAAATTTTTCCTATATATTTATTCTCATATCTGGAGTTTTGTTGTATGACATAACTACCATCTAGACAATGTGCTCTCTGCTTGATACATCAGGCTGGCCAGATTGCTTGTCTTTATAAAAAAAAAGTAACCAACTTTAATGTAATTGAATTTCTGTACAACCACATTAAAAAGTATATTACCATGTGACTATTGGATGTTATTTGAAAGTTGTGAAGTCGTGTGACTTGTATTGCAAAAGGCGAGTACAGGGTCAGATTTCATATGCTAGTGTTTCATCTAGTCTCTTAGTGGATTAAAAAAATCTTAACGATTATAATACTTACCATTTGTGAAATAATCATTATCCTATCGATTTCATGCAGGTATAAGTCGATATAACAAGTTTAAATTTTCTAGGCCAACTAGTAAGCGATTGCCATATGTAACTACTGCACAGTATTGGAAATTCCAAATTTCTGATGTGCAACTGCAATGATTCCAAACTTCAACTTAGTTGTCTAAATATGAGAAATGGTGGGAATATTCGGAGGAAACTTGGATTAGAAAATGCACTTCTATTCGTTCAAGACAAATTTGAATCTGTGCTGAAATGAGAAATTGTCATCCCTTGTATTATATTAAAATATGATACTAGCCCCTGTATCAATACAGGTTTGGGGACTGGTTTAACAAAGTACAAGTTGATTTTACAGAAAATTCAGTCCTTGTTTATACAACAGTATATAATTTTGAAGTTTTTTTAAACAAAAAAAACGCTTTTGAAAGTGTTACCTAAAGGATGGATTTTTAACAAACTATATGGAGATTAGGTTTTTTGAGAAAAAAAAAACTTGTTTGAGATTTATTGTCACAGATAAATTATAAAATCCGGGTTAACCTCCTTTTCCTTACAAAAAATTTTATTCTGATTATCTGCATTTATTTTTTGTGTGTACTCTAATCATATATATATAATCAAACTTGTTTTGCGTGATAGATTTTGTAGCTTTGTACATGCTGGACTTTTCTGACTTGGATGTTTTATAGTCTAGAAAGAAAAACTTCAGATTTAGAAAATGCAAGTTTTATGAGCTAAAATGTTCTTTAATTCCATTGTGTAAAGGTAATATGTGAACCATAAAAAAATTAATTTCATCATGGAAAAACACTGGAAATGACCTGGACATTTTTCTTTACAAAAGTGGGGGGAATCGTGAGATACCTTAGTCAGCCCCAACTCAAAATGTTCATCGCCACACACCAGTGATTTTGCTCAACACTAAAACCTAGTTTCTTTATGCCTCATAAAGTGAGGCAACAATTATTACCATTTTTATAAGTCTATGGTATGACTTGCCAAGGTTTGAACCCATGACCTCTTGCATCCAAGAGAGCAGTCTACTGTATCAGCCATTCTTTCTTCTAAGGGACTTAATGAAAGCAAAACTTGTGGAAAAATGTTTCCAAAAAATCTGATTGACAATTTTATTATTTTCATCTCAATTGAGATCTTGATGAAATCCTGTTAAAAAATCATAAAAATCATTAAAAAAGATGTTTGCTGCACCACATTTCTTGTAAAAGATTACACATTGAAAATAGGTTACATTTAAAGATTGGCAACAAGTTCCCATACCTACTTTTCATACGTCAGTAATAAATATTCTACATTTTATATGTATTGGAGCAGATATGTTCACTGAGCGATAATTTGCTTCAGCTATGACTGTTTCACTGCTTATTTTAAGTATCATGTGCAAACTTTGGGTAGGAATTCCATGCATGGCATTATAATTTCTGAAATGTGTACTCATTTAGACCCAAGACTTTTCAAACTTTCCTCTTTATCCTTCACCAAGATGTTTCAAAACTATACATCGACTATTATTAATGGATTGAAATGAAAGATTGAGTAGTGTGCTTGGTGCAAGCTAAAGTGAACTTCTTGGACTTTGTGGGTGAAATTATACTCTTAAGTGAATATTTTGCCCAGATCACCTCATAGTATGATCTTGGCAAGTATTATGATTGTACAACAAAACTGGATTGTGAAGAGTTAACAGTTGAGCACAAAACTCTGTGGTCTAGCAAGAATTGTCGAGTGACTTTCTCAGTTGCTTTTTATTATGATCTATTTAATGTATTTAAAATTAAGGATCGGATTATTCAGAATTTTATTATTTGACTCCTTACTTCCAGAGAGACAACGATTTGAGTGTAGGATTTCAGCCAGCATTTTTGGGCCAGAAATGTGCATTGAGCACTGAGCCACTACAGCTCTACAGATTCAGATGATTAGAAAGTTTACATTTTGTGTGGAAATAGAGGCATATCTTGGGGTGCACAGATCCTACATTGAATATGGCCACCTTTATTTAAAAACAGAAATCCTTAAACAACACAGAAACTACTTTATGCAAGTTAATATTTGCTAAGGTAATGACAAGCTGATGATCCACCGTCCAACATGGCTGCTATGAGTAAAGCCCTTGATAATTTCTTGAAAACCACTAGACACCATGTCAATACATTTGATGAAAGATCCTGGCTTCAAGGCCTTTCATATTTATACAGATAATGCCTCCACCATAAAACAGCCATATTACTCAAAAATGCAAAAATGTGTAAGCAACATTACCAAATTAATGAGAAAACACGATCTAATTTGGAAAAATCTAATTGGTTTTGCAATATCGGGCAAATGATGCTGACGGAGCAGCAGATTAGATAATAAAAATAGGAAACCTTTAATTGATTATTTTTGTTCCATATGTAGTTTACCTTGAAAAGAAATGGATAAAGTTGTTCAGACCCAGATTTCTTGGCAAATTTATCATATTTTACCATTCTGTATGAAAAGGTGAGTGATCTCAGGCCCACTTTGGGCTTTTTGTTTTCTTTATTGTACTTTTCAGTTGTAAGTGAATTTCTGCACAAAGTTTTATGTTTCCCAGGCCCACTTTGGGCTTTTTGTTTTCTTTATTGTACTTTTCAGTTGTAAGTGAATTTCTGCACAAAGTTTTATGTTCCCCTGCCAATTTTTGTCTGAAGTATATTACCATTGTCCACTTGTATATGTCTGTCCATACTTGATTAACTTTACTTGTACTGAAAGTCATTGTGGATGCAAAACAAAGACCTGTCAGTCCCATTGTCTGTCAGTGTTTTGAAAAATTGTGGCATATATGGAACTTGTAGACAGGCTTCTTCAGTAATATATATTGTGTTTTAGGTCAGGTATCCTCTGACCCTTGCCACCTCACTTTTGATACTTGGACATTTATGTTCGGGTGTAGGGTCAGTCCATTGCCTATCAAAACGCTGGAATTAGTCAACACATTTGGTGTCTGCATAGGGTAGCTTTATTATGAATGTAGCATTCGTAATATCCTTCAATCCGCCGACATATTAGCCGAAACTATAGGATTGATGAAATTTGATTTGGAACTCTCCAGTTGCAGTGTCCTTGTATTCACCAATTGTAGTCAAAACATTGCATGGGCATTCAAGATCAAGGTTTTCCATTATCCAGAACACTTTCCCCATTTGATTTTCAAAATTAAAGCTGATTGAAATTAGGAAATGAAACTGGGTACTTTTGCATCATTACTAGTAGTTGTGCACATGTATCATTAGGAGAGAGTCCTGTCATCAAGGTGACTGCTGATTATTTTCAGAATTCCATCAAACTTTTCATTTCACTTTACCATTAGAGAGCTATACAATGTCAACAGTTGAATTTTAGTATACTTGCACATCATTTTTAGCAGATGTACCACATTTGGTATTCTATCTTCATGATGGTAAAGCTTCAGCATCTACCATTTGTCAAAGCACTTGCACTGCATTTCCATATATTTAAAGCCTTTTGAGACTAATGAATAAATCTAGGGTTGCATGTACTTTAGCTCAAGTTCTATTGTGCACCGTATCTTAAGTGAGGGTTAAGGCACTGTATTTTAAGTCGTCTTTCTTTCCATTCCACTTAGATACTTCAAGATGATGAGATTCATACCCCTGTGAGGTGGAATAAATATTGATATCTTTGCTTCTTTTGTGAAAAGCTGAATTATAAAGCAATGGAATATAATGAATCTAGGACAGCAAGGAGGATTTTGTTTAATGCCCTATTTACACTCAGCCTTCTGGTTTTGAAATTTTAATGTATAGCTAAAAAAAAATTCCACAGGGCATCAAGTATAGAAATTTTTTTTTATTCAAGACTTTGAATCTCTAAGGCAAGTGTCAACTCGAGACATATTAAATATTATTTTGTCTGCTGTTACAAGTAATGTTTCAGAATTAGAATTTTGTGTTGGAATTAAGTCTGTGCTTGAGACCTGTGATGTATGTTGCAGTAGAGGATTTAAACAGTTCTGAATCCTTACATTGAAAATAAAGCATGCATACATGTACCATTCAGGCTCAGATCTTGAGTCATTGGGGCAATTGGATCCGGTTGTGTAAATGGCCCAAATGTTTTATTTAGTTTCAGTTCTAGACTTGTATTGGGGCATGTAATTAAAGAATCAGACAAGTGCGATCCTTTGATTTGGTTTTAATACACTAAATCTCGCATCTTTGCTTTAATGTAAGTACCCCTGTGAAAAGAAATGGAAGTTAATATCACTGTACTGTAGCATTAATAGGGTTTTGTTGGTTCTTGAAAGGTTTTACAGGAAATTTCAGCATATTGGCAAAATTTTGTTTCTGATATATATGCTGTGATAATCTATGCAATTAAATTACTACCCAAAAGTATGAGAGTCCAGTTGTGCTTACCATTCACCAGATTGCATATCAGACAAGTTCTTTTATACTAGTCCATGGCAAAAACTTTTCACTTTGACCAAAAATTTATTATTTCAATTCCAGCTTGACACCTTTGGTGTTTTTTTGTGTGGACATAATATACTTAGAAAGCATGTGCGAAATGAAATAATTTTATATATGCTTAAATGTAATTGAGTGTGACCTTTGTTGTTTTTTTTTTTCAGTAATGCTGTTTAAAATATGGTTAATCAGTTGGATAATTTTGCTTCACATTGTGAAAAAGACGCTAATATTTTAATTGCACTTTTGTTTTGGAGGTTAATTTTTGACATTTCTATTGTAGGATGCCATAAAGTATGAAAATGGACGCGACATTTGTGGATCTGCTATAATTGTCGAGTGGGCAAAAGGGAGTCCAAGACGTTCATTACCACCAAGTAGGAGCAGCAGGGTAAGAAGTGTCATCCTTAGCTTATGAAGCACCATCAACCCATGAGAAGCCACCGCCAACTTTCTACATACCCACATTGGTAGAGCCCAAGAGCTGAACTCGCATGGAACTGTGTTAGATGGCAGTTATTGCTAAAGGCAATTGCCTTAGGCTACGCAGAGTCCATTCAAAATTGTGCACAAACCTTTCTTTTTTAATTAAGCTTAGCATAACCATGACCTCTAACCTTTTTACCCTTTAATCATTAGTAACAGAACTTGCTCAAGAAAATGTGGAAAATGTGTTGGTCATTTATAGTACCTGTTTTTTTTTATTGTGTTTAATATGCAGGGTCGGTATTAAATTGAATGGTTTAATTTTTTTTTTCCTATTCAATCATCTTGTTTTTCTTCTGACTGGCTTTGCTTGTTTTTTCAGGGCTATGATGAGTGTTATCGTTGTCACAGATCTGGACATTGGGCAAGAGATTGTCCAGATGACCGTTTCTATGGTTATCGAAGACCTGGTCGGTCTGGGCGCTACAGATCCCCATCACCAAAGCGTGGCAGAGGAAGAAGGTAAGTTTATCCCTTCATATCATTTTTTTTCTTCCCATTTTCCTTCCGTTTTAAGAACTACTAATATAAGTTATAATAAAGTTAAGTAATAAAGTGGTATGGGAAGTTGCTTGACATGGGCATAGGGAATGTGAAAGAAATTTTTTACAAAAATGTCTAGAAACAATTATAACCATAGTGAATTGGTTGCTTATCTGACTGCTTCAGTGGCCTAGTGGTTAGAGCATCTGTCTCGGATGGTGGAGGTAATGGGTTCAATCCCCAACAGTCATTAGAGATTTACAAAAATGGTACTAACAGCTGCCTCGCTTGGCTCTCAATAGTATTAAGAGATTAGTATTATGACTGTTCAGATTAATTTGGCTGGGTGGGACATTTTAAACAATTTAAACCTTTCATTGTAGAAAATTAAGTGACCAAGTTGGCCCTCCACCGTACAGGTTTATGAAGGCAAATGGTGTCTATTCAGGGACTGCTGCAAAGTCTGCAATATTGTCCCATTTGAGTACCTTGATTCCACACCTGGCTCAATTTTTTTACTGGCTGCATGATATCTGGTACTTTTGGACCTCTTAACAGAGAGATATTAATCATGATAAAGATCTGTCAGACCTATTGACCAATTTTAACTTGTTTATTAAGTCTGTTTTTTTTATAAATAGAATCATTCATGTGTTTTGACAACCCAAAATTTAGATAAATTTGAATGTGAATGCCTAGAAAAAGGGCATAACCCATCAAGCCTCATTATTGTGGCTGAAAAAATGTTCTTCAGTCTCAAAAGATAGTTGCCCATGAAATTAAAGCAGCCTAGTTTTTTAATGTATTGTTTTGATCTGAGATGATAGCTGTTAAACTGTCCACCATGCAAGCATCCTATTCAGTATGTTGCTTAGCTTAAAACTATTGATATGGGTAGGTAATGGGCAGGAGTTAGATAGAAAAGACTTTTTTCTTTTTTTTTTTGAGATCTAGAATATCAGCATATTCTTTGGTAAATTTTGTTTTTCTACTTTTTCAAAATGTTTGTGATGTCACTTTTTCATCATTTCAATTGGTCACATAATGGCTAATTCATATATAATGTACGGTATAACACGTGCAGTTCCACTGAATTTAATTTTGAAAGAAACATGGTATAGCTCTGAGATTCAAATATGCTCCTGTTTCATCCATGTAAGTAGAAAGCTATATTATTGCAATACCACTTGAAGCAAAAAAGAAAAGATTGAAATCTTGGGCATTTTTTTATACTTGATATTAAATACATACATTGTCATATGTATATATTTTATTACATGCAGGTTTTAAAAAAGGTTTTGTTACTTTCAATGATTACTTTTGAAATATGCAGATCCCGATCCCGTTCTCAATCTCCTGAGAGACGCCGAAGCACCAAGAGAAGTAGGTCTAGGTCCAGAAGCAGGAGCCAGGAAGACAACAGGCGATCCAGAAGTGACAGTCGCAGCAAATCTAAGAGGTCTAGGAGTCACTCCAACAGTCACTCAAAGAGCCGCAGCCGTTCCAAGTCCATTTCTCCAAGTAGATCAAAAAGCAAATCGCCAGGAGTAAATGGAGAAAAGAAAAGTAATAAAAGTAAATCAGCCTCTCGTTCACATTCTCGAAGTGTTTCACAGGAATGATTTGTAACTGAAACTGCAACTGCCAATGAATAGACCGGTTTTTCCTCATAATTCCAGGACAGCCTGGTTAAATGATGTGAATGGAAGATGCAAGTGCTGTGACAAATCTGAGACAAAACAATATTGATGAAAATGGCATTCCTTGTACTCATACTTTTAGAAAACATTAAAAATCTGATGAAGTATCACATACGAGTAGAAACAATTTGAGCTTCATCTAAAACCAACCCAGTAGCAGTATTCATATTATAGGATTGCTGGTCATTTCACTCTTTCCTGATAGTGTTTGCCTTTCCTGGGTAGAAACCTTTGCTAGACTCTCAACTATGCCATGAAAGGAACAGCAAGTAAACAGCTAATGCACCTTTCATTTTAGTAGGAAAATTTGATTGTATGTGTACAACTGTAAAATAGTGTTTTTTGTAATTTTTGTTTTAAATACATGCCTTTCAAAATGGGCAAGTTTTGATATCTACATGTCCATTATCACTCCTTTTTATTTTTATCTTTGTAACTTAACACCATCTACCTTTTCCTAATCAAATGTATATGGACTACACTTTGGTGGAGAAAGAATCTTATTGATTATGGGCTGAGAAGGTACAATTGTATTGTCACTGACTGAAAGAGGAATGATAGACCCGTGTAAGGTAGAAAAATGTTGATTTTAGGGTATGATGTCACTGAGACTAAAATGATTAAATAGTCCCACACATTAGAGCATGGTTTGGGAGAATCATCTTGCATTCTCAATTATGTTACTTCAACCAAGGTTTTGGATGGCCTACAGTGGGGTTAAGGAAGAAACTAACTGGTTTTGGGGTTAGCTTGTCACTCCCTGAAAGAAAAAAGTAATTTTCACATAACAAAAGTTCTAGGTATGTATCTTCACCAAATCCATGTAGGGTTCACACTAAGATAAGAAAAAAGCATACTGATCGTGTGGTCTAATGGTCACAGATGATGGTCATCATATCCACACAAAATGTTATGCCAGATAAATTTAAATCTTGAAATCCAGAACCAAATTTTGTCTTGACTTGCTCTTAGGTTAAGAAGGAAACTTGTAGGTTGTGGTACAAAAGTCAGAACTTGTCATGGCAAATCTAAAAAAAAAAAAAAATTAGATCTCAACAGTTTAAAAACCGCATGCGTGACTAAATGTCACAATTTCAGGGCCAACCATGTCCTACTAGTGCTGAGGTCAGTTAAACTCAAAGTGGTGTCTAATGGTACTCTCATAATAGCAGGCAGCAGCATAATGTTTACCAATGACAGTAACTAGTAGGTTGGCTGGATAAACCTTGGATAATCTAGGTCAGCTAAGTCAAGGCTAAAAAGAAAGCTTTATTGATGTACACATTTTCTTTTCTTTGCCATTTTTCTTAATTGTGATACAAATTTTTAATTACTAATAGATTCAGCTCAAATTAAGGCAAAATGTGTAGGATGTGTTTGACGTGAAATATTTTTGCAATCCTCTTCAAATTTCATTTCATCTACCTTAAATTTTCAGCTAAACATTATTTCATCTAAGACATGCATTTACAATAAAGAAAACTTTCATCCATTTAAGAGTTGTGTTGTTAGCTATTAGATGAGTTTAAAGTACGACTTATGTCTCGACTGTCCATATTTTTTAACACTAAAGACCACTTTACTCTACCAATCTTGCTCGATCTTGAAAGGAATTCATCAAGATCTTGGACAAGTTTGGTAATGAACTAGCTCTGTGCATTTTAATAGATGATTTTCCAACTGATTAACATGTTGCTTCTCTGGTTGTCAAATTTCCTATAAGATTTTTATGAGATTTGGAATAAAAGTTTATTGGAGCTTGATAATAAGTGACATACACATTGTTTCATCTGATTGGCTGAATAATTTATGTCTCATAATGCCATGTTTTTGATGCAGTTTTGATAAGCTTTACAAGCTGGCCTGTATAGAGTACAGACCATTTTCATACACCTGCTAATGAGTTTGTGTCCCCAATTAACTGCACCAATACAACTCGGGACAATAATTATAATCTGTTTTGGATGAGACTTGAGTATTAGATGAGCATATTTTGTCTGATCTTGAACATGTTCTCTAATAAGCAAGATCCTTTAGATATGGCCAGTTTCTTGAAATAAAAAAGGCATTCCTTGATATATTGGAATTTTATTTTTTTACAGAACTTGCCCAAAATAAAGCATGGATGTAGGGAAGGATTTGTTCATGCAATGAATGGCTGTCATCAAGTATGACAATTATTACTAGAAAGAAAAACGGAACATTGCGTCCCTTTTTAATTTTATTTCAGCAAAAAAAAGTATCTTGGTATGGAGGGATTTCAAAGGTTTTTAAATGATTTCATTGTTAACACTTAAAAATTCAATGGCAAGTATGTCGTATGAAATTTGGTTTCTACAATAAAATTTGGAAAAGTATTTAAACAACTTCACAAAAGTGCTCAACATAATTCACTGAGGCGTTCTGACTGGGTTTTTAAAATTTTAAACAAATGTCTGATCATCACTAGATAACGCCTTATGTTAATAAACCTGAAAAAGAAGTTTTTCAGACTGCATCTGGTTCTATATCTATTTGCTGACAGTTGCTATGTAAAGCTTTTCAAAAATTGCCTGCCCAATGAGCACTTCTTGCACATAAATTCCAACTTTACACTTTTGGGTGTAACCATTTTGCTTTTTTGTATTAATCAATGATTTACCTACATCTGTATATTGATTACACATTTTGGGTGCAGTAAAAATATAAAGCAATACAAAGTTTTTTCTTTTTAATTCCACATGTATAATTTTAAGAATGTTCAGAAGGAACTGATGCTAAAGTATAGTGCAAGAGTTCTTTCCTTAATTACTATTTATAGCAACTGTGTATAAGTTTTCCAAAAAGACAGAAAGGTTTCATCAAATAAAAACTTTTTCTCATTTTATATTGTTTAATCTAATTAGAGAAGCAGTCTGTACTTCTAAACAAAAATGAGACCTGATGTAAAGCAAAATGTGAGTCTTCAATTTTATGGAAAATATTAGAGCAGATGGATCTTTCCATAATTCAAAATATGCATCAAATAAAGACAAATCAACACTGCATTACAGACTTATAAAACGGCATAGAGTGCATGATCATTCTCATTGCAGTATTCCAGCACTCAATCATTCAATAAAATGTACACGTATAGGCTAAAGTGAGTACTGAATATGAAGGATTTTTCAAGATATTTTGTGGGTATTCTGGTTCTAATCAATACAAATTTTGTTCTATGAGAAAAGTATTTTGACCAGCTGCTAGAACCAGTTTAGTAGCTAAATTAAATGCATCTTTTTCATAGATGCTTTAAATCTGGCATGTAATATACTTTATGCCCAAATTTAGTTTTTTTTGACACTTAAAGCAGTAATTGTGCTTATGCCTTTCATAGGGTTGGCACATATGCATAATTCCAGTATATCTTTCTGAAGGCAGTCTTTGACAGGCTTGCAGTGTTGTAACAATTTTTATCTATAAACCTTGAAAATGGAAGTGTACTAAAAAGTTAGCTGTGCAGAACAAGTTCTAAAATCTAATAATAATCATGATTAACAGAACACGCTGGTGTATATACTGACAAATTTTTAGTAATACAGATAAAAAGCATTGCTACCAGATCTTCAGGCTTGAAATTAGTAAAAGGAGGGAAAAATTTTGACATGAATTCTTGAAGAGATATAGTCCTGTAATGTTTGTCAGAACAAATGTTTAGTATGGGATCTGACTGAAAAGGTACATTTTATTCAACAATAAAACTCATTGTTTCAGCATTGGTAGCTTAAAATATTCCAGAGCTAAAAAAATCAGCTTTAATTAATTTTCCCAACCTATGTGCTGTTTGCTAACAATGTGCTACCTCACATCTCTTGACACCTAGTCAGTTTCTTCTGTCCCTTACCACCCTATTTTTAATATATGGACATTTATGTTGGGGTGAAGGATCAGGATTCCATTGCCTATTGAAAAGTTGGAATTTGCTAAATTCATTTGGTACCAGCATGGGGTAGCCGCTTTTTAGCCAGCCTAGCAAACTTGAATGACCTTTCATCAAGATATACCTGCATGAAATTGATTGGAATAGGATTTATTTTCTCAGATATTGCTGACTAGTTGAAAGTACATAGGTGCTGAAATTTGACCTGGATCTGGCCATTTGTATTCCTAGTCACATGACTACATAACTTCATGTCAGTGTTTAATGACTGATTGCATGGCCAACTTTTAGTGTATTCCAAACTTAACTACATTTTTTTCGCAATACAATTTTTCTTTGGTGGTGAAGATATTTTTAATATTTATGCCAAACGGTGATTCAAATCTGTTTTGGCAACTGCCAATATCATGACTAGCATTTAATGGGAAATCGGTTATTTTATTATAATTTTTAAAAAAAAGAATAAGGAAATTTGATTTTTTTTTGCATTCGTGAATTGCTGAAAAAGTTGTGAAATTCACACCAAAATCGTGAGGGGTTGCAGCTATTGAAAAGATGTTGGTATAAACTTGGAAAATACCATGCTATTTGTAAACATGAGTGAACTGAATTATCTGTTTGTAGTTGGATTTTAAAAAAGTTGGTTCGAAAAAAGTCACTTTCATCAGTTGCTGAAAATAAAATATTAGCATATCAAGGTTAGATATATATGAATGAAAGAATCTTAACATTGAACACAATTTTATATAAAAGAATCAATTCTATTAAGATTTATTAAAATTTGGAGTTGTAAAACGTTGAGGAAATCATACATATATCATTACTGACATGGAAGAAACATTACTGATATAAGGAATAAATAGGATTACTGACTTTAAGAATAAAGATTACTGACAAACAGGATTAGTATTGCTGACATGTAGAAGAAACATTACTGACAAATGGAATAAAATCGTTGCTGTCAAATGGAATATACAACATAACTGACATGTAAATTAAACATTATTGACAAATGGAATAAATATCATTACTGATAAGGAATAAACTGAAATATCTTGACTGACAGAATAAAAATTACTGACATACAAAATGCACATTGCTGATGTTGAATAAACATAACTGACATTCGTAATAAACATACCTAACACTTGGAATAAACATAGTTCCTGACATAAAGAATACACATTGAGATGAATATTAAGAGGGGGAATGAATATATGAAATCATGACTAGCAGAATATTCTATGAACATTACTAATAAATTGGGTATGAAATGCATTTTCACAATTCATTAGCTTGTCACAACAGTGAAGAGTCAAAAATAGCACATAATTGGATGTCATTAAATGAGCATAAGCCGCCTCATACAAACACAGCTAAATGTCCTTCCAAGTTTGATATTAGGAATTGTTCAGAATACCTAATTCTCCATAAATCAACTTGCATATAGAAAGCTAAGATGTAATTGATATAGCATCATATTTGATTCTATAATAATCTCCAGTCGTATACATGAACAGCTGTTTTACACTGATTAATCATATTAAGTTACATTGGCCTTTCATAACTCCTGAAATCAGATCACATGATGTTGACTTTAAATAACAGTACGACTTAACCTCAAAAACTAACAATTTTATGCACTTAGCACTTAATACAAGAATGACCTCTTCTTTAAAGTGCAGATCTATGTTCATTGGGGAAAATTATTATTAAAAAAAGTTATTCACTTTGCAACCCTCACAAAACTATTATAATGAAAATAATACACATAATATAGATATACAAAACAGGGTAGATTAGCATCATTTATTAAAGTTTTATGCCTTTTGTCCAATTTGGTCAATTCAGAATTAATTTAAGAAGTCTGAAGTTTAGTTCTTTTTTCTTTAATTTTAGTAATGATATATGATGACAGATCTGTATAATGTTTTGACAATTTTGATAAAACGGTGAATATGCTTCATTTTTAAATTCATGCTTTCTTTGAAATTTCGTCCAATTCTTCAGAGCAGTTGTTGGAAGGATTTAAAGATTTGAGTTTAGTATAGAAGCCATATTTTATAGCAGATCAATATAAATTTTACAATGCATAAAATCTTCATATCAAGATGTTTATTTAAAAATAGTCAAACATTTATTTAGCACTTTTTACAAAAGTCATTAAAGTTTCGTCTCTATTTCTAGTAACTGCAGCCATATTATAGGATGGATGTTTATTTACTACCAGCTAGACATAAAATCTTTTTCAGTGAAAAGACCACTCTGATATGACCACTTATTCAGGAATAGTAGCCACTGCAAGATTTTCAAAATGACCAGTGGCAGGCATATTGAATGTCTGAATGACACCATTTTGATTAAAAGCCAACAAATGAGACCATAATAAGTCTTTCAAGGAAAACATGGCAATGTATTCAACAAAATTAAGAATTTCATGATGGCCACTGTGGCAAACGTACTTAAATCCCCAATGCCGCCGTTTTTAATAAATTTCAACATTCTTAAAATCTGACTTAGGTCTGCAAGGAAAAAATGTGTTTAAAAAACTGACATATACTCTTACTCCAATGAGTAAGTGTCATTACCTATTAACATGCATATGTGTTAATAATGAAAATACCTGGATGTTGGCAGTTACACCTATAAAATGAGTGCTATTAATGACAATACCTAGACTGTTACCCCATTAGTGTCATTACCCATTAACATGCATATGTGTTAATAATGACAATACTTGGATGTTGGAAGTTACCCCTATAAAATGAGTGTCATTACCCATTAACACATGTATGTGATATTAATGACAATACCTGGATGTTGGCAGTTACTCCTATGAGTGTCATTACCCATTAACATGCATACATGTTAATAATGACAATACCTGGATGTTGGAACTTACCCCTATTAAATGAGTGTCATTATCCATGAACTATGTGCTATTAATGACATACATGCATACATGTTAATAATGACAATACCTGGATGTTGGCAGTTATAAAAAAATGAGTGTCATTACCCATTAACACATGTATGTGCTATTAATGACAATACCTGAATGTTGGCAATTACCCCCATAAAATGAGTGTCATTACCCATTAACATGCATATGTGTTAATAATGACAATACCTGGATGTTGATAGTTACCCCCATAAAATGAGTGTCATTACTTTTTTGCTGCAAGGACTCAGCAAAAATGTAAATTTGATGTCAATAATTAAAATTAGGCAATCTGTACATGTGCAATAAAAAGTGGCCATTTTGCTGGAGTTTTAATGGATCAACTGATTGCTCAACTCAACTTGAAATTAGAAAAATCTTCATTCTTGAGTTCGGGTGATTTAAAAAGGTGTTTATGAATATCCAACTTCCATTAATGGTGGTAAAAAAATGATGCCAGATGTTAATTTGATTACAATAGGCAACAATAGCAAGCTGTATCCAAGTAAATCAGACAGTTATACCCATGGTTTATCTGAGTAAATCAGGCAGTGATACAATGTGTATTCAAGTAAATCAGGCAGATACAATGTGTAGTCAAGTAAATCAGGCAGTGATACAATGTGTATTCAAGTAAATCAGGCAGTGATACAATGTGTATTCAAGTAAATCAAGCAGTGATGCAATATGTGTATTCAAGTAAATCAGACAGTGATGCAATATGTGTATTCAAGTAAATCAGACAGTGATACAATGTGTAGTCAAGTAAATCAGGCAGAGATACAATTTGTATTCAAGTAAATCAGGCAGAGATACAATATTTGTATTCAAGTAAATCAGGCAGTGATGCAATATGTGTATTCAAGTAAATCAGGCAGTTATGCAATATGTGTATTCAAGTAAATCAGGCAGAGATACAATGTGTAGTCAAGTAAATCAGGCAGTGATACAATGTGTATTCAAGAAAACCAGGCAGTGATACAATGTGTAGTCAAGTAAATCAGGCAGTGATAACAATATTTGTATTCACGTAAATCAGGCAGTGATGCAATATGTGTATTCAAGTAAATCAGGCATTGATACAATGTGTAGTCAAGTAAATCAGGCAGTGATACAATGTGTATTCAAGTAAATCAGGCAGTGATACAATGTGTATTCAAGTAAATCAGGCAGTGATAACAATGTGTATTCAAGTAAATCAGGCATTGATACAATGTGTAGTCAAGTAAATCAGGCAGAGATACAATGTGTAGTCAAGTAAATCAGGCAGAGATACAATGTGTATTCAAGTAAATCAGGCAGAGATACAATATGTGTATTCAAGTAAATCAGGCAGTGATACAATACGTGTACTTAAGTAAATCAGGCAGTGATACAATACATGTACTTAAGTAAATCAGGCAGTGATGCAATATTTGTATTCCAGTAAATCAGGCATTGATACAATATGTGTATTCAAGTGAATCAGGCAGTGATACAATGTGTGTATCTGGGTAAATCAGGCAATAATACCATTTGTTTAATATCATGCCATAAGTTAATTAGGCAGTAGTAACATGTACTGGTAAATAAAGTAGTAATAACATGCATTTACTAAATCAGTCAGTATTACCATGTATATCTGAGTAAATCAGACTATTATACCATGTGTATCTGAGTAAATCAGGCAGTTATACCATGCATATCTGGTAAATCAAGGAATGGTATACCATTCTATCTGAGTAAATCAGGCAGTTATACCATGTTTATCTGAGTAAATCAGGCAGTTATACCATATGTCATGTGTATCCAATAAATCGGGCAGTGGTACCAGAAGAACATCTGAGATTTAAAGGTTTTCTAGTTTTAGTACTGGTGACCATATTTGAAAGCGTTTTTGCAACATTCAAAGGTGGCCATATTTGAAGGTGCATTGGCTGACATAAGATTGGAAACATATGGTTGACAATTCAAATTATACAAAATAAAAGGAGCTACATGACTACTGATTAAAGTAGTGGTCTGAGTGTAGAAAAACAACTCATTTGATTCCCCATTGTCATATTCATTATCTGGAATATATTACGCATCCATCAGTTGACTAATTAGGGATGCTTTCTTTGTCAACTTATCTTTTGCAGCCTGTAAACCATAGAAAACTAGATACAAAGACACAACACCCATAAACCTTAGTACCAACCTTGCAAGTACAATACCATCATTTGATGAATTTCATGGAATATATCAGCTTGTATTGAATCCACAGTGAATGGATTTTAGTTTTGGAGTGGAGAGACTGGATTTGCACAGGTAACAGACCTGGAGAATCCATGCATGCCCTAACCTTATAGTGCCCTCCTCTGTGAGATGCTCATTTGTATTCTTGGAGCCTGTCGTCTTGATAAATGCCTATAGTGACGTCACACAGGTAATCAATTTCCTTGGAAATTCATTGTTTCCAAGTGGATGTCTCCATATTAACGTACAATTTGTGCTTATTCAGCAAGTTACCGGTATTCTCTTTAACTAGGATTTAAACTTTATTCAGTTACAGGAATTCATTTTCAAGCCAAAAAAGGTGGAAATAGTCATCATCATATAAGGAAGGAGGAACATCAAAGATATGACTTTGTTTTAATTAGTTTCTTCACATTTTTTACAAGTGATTTAATATCTGTACTTTAAGTTTTCATCAAACTCTTTTATTGCAGTGATAAATCACAGGGATTCATTATTGGAGATTTCCAAATGGAATAGACCATTTCATGGAGACTTCGTAATTTGCTCGGAATTTTGATCACGTGGCGGGTGGTCAACTGACCGCAATATCCAATCGATAGCTGGTAGGCAAATAGTCTGGTTCTCTGCTTAGTTTGCTTCCTAGTATAGTATAGCGGAGTACATTGCAGGGAGCATACTAAGCAGGAAACCAGACTAGTGGTCAAAACAAGGCGGACATTCAGCATTAGCATCAACTGTTCCAACTACTTCAGCTTCATTTATAGAGTTGAAAAATGCCTATTCAACAGCGATGATGCCACATATATTGACGAAATTTAATATTGGAACCATCCTGTCTTGTTTTCTGGATTGTATAGCCATACGAGAGAGTAGCTATGAGCTGTTTTACATCTGGACATGTACATGCGAGTATGGAAACGGTGTCGATGTTAAAAATTTAATCCCTTTTTTTTTTTACCACAACACAGCATTTCATAAATCGAGTTTCGTTTTCCAATAAAAGGAATTTTTCGTATTAATCCGCAGTATAACAAACCTGGAACATTTTTCGACAGTAAAGCTGCAGAAGTCCCAGACATTTAGCAGGCATTTCTTAATTTCATTTAATCTAATACCGTAACGTCTAAACAACAATGTATGCCAATTTGTTATGTACAGATGCCTACCTGCAGTTGATTGGCTGGAGTATAAAGTGACCCAGGAGGTTTTTTTGATAATTACGGAGCAACTCTGTTAAATCCGGTATGAAATGGCTATTTGCAACAGCTACTATTTTACTTTATGAAAAATACTACTCTGCAAATGACTGGGTTGTCTCACATATTGGGACATTAACAAGATGATTTTGATGCACATATGGATTTTTATATACAACATATCTATGAGATCTTGATGATGGAATTTGAAGTTTAATTGATTTTGGGCCTTTTATGACAGCATTTAAAGTGTTTTTGACCATACACCATATTCTCATATCTGACGAAAAGTATCATTTGTTGGGTGCTTTTCATACATTACCAAGTATTAACTTTAGCAGTCAAATTTAGTCTATGATACACATAGCCTGCAAATTCCATGTAACCAGTTCTTGTATGGATGGAGCCAGAAACTGATTTTATGAACAGAATCTAAAAAGTAACAACTTGGCTTATTATGTATTAATTATCTTAATTTTCGTTTTCTATCATAAATTCTTGTCTCATCCATTATGCCATGTTACATCCCAAAATTTGTTACTTCAGAATTGTTTTGGTCTGAAAATATTGTATGCTTGATATGTTTTATGGTTAGTGCCAACTCTCCCCCCATGTTTGTTTCCACTTAAAAATATAGGTAGATGGACATTCTCTTAGTATTATTATTAATGCTGGAATCAGATTTCATTGTGAGAGGCCAACTTTATGGGACTGTTTGTGTGCCTGTTTTTTTTAAAACCTGACATTAAAGCCTAATTGCCAGAACTGTCCGCTTGCCAATATAAATGATAAGGTGGCAAGATCAACTAATTATTGAACAAAGAATGGGTAGAAACTGCCAGATTGTCGACAAAAATTTGTTCAAGCTGGGACCAATGGATTCTGTCGAAAACTTTTTTTGATCTCGAGGTAAACATAAGCATGACAATTTTATTAGTAATAGTAGACTAAGGGACCAGGACTTTGCTTTTTTGTCGAGATAGGCGGCTTATTGACATAAGTGGGTAGGACTAGTAGTATTTTTATAAGTAGTCATAATAGTGGTACTTATATGATGTCCTTTGAATAAAAAATTTTCATCTATAATTATTATATTTATGATTTTCTTTTGCTATAATCAGTAAGTGTATAATATTGACATTATCATTTAATAAAATACAGAAAATATGCCATTGCAATAAATATGCAGTATTTAGATAAACAGATTGAAAAAACTTGTTATTTTTATATTTTGTAGGTTAAGGGATTGGAATAATACCATTATCCTTTCCAATTAACAAACCATAAATCAACTCTACTTTAACTTCCTTCCTAACCTTTGCAACATGCATCCCACTGTTTGGAAACAAAATGTGTCATTCCTAATTTCATTAATTTTTAGAAAAATCGTTTAGTTGGCAAGGAAAAAAAATTGGTCAGTCCAAAACCAGTTTTTCTTGATTTGAAGGAGTGATTAGGTAATGTGATAAGAGTCTTTAATTTTTTTTAGCATAAACAAACATGTATTAAAAATATTATACTATACAACTATGGAATAATAATCACTTAACAACACTGGTTCAATCATTTTCTAATGCAAAGATATTTAGCCACTCTCCTCCAGTATCTTTCGGACGAATATTCTACTCACAAAACATTGTTACACTTTATAAACATTAAAATGATTTGCAAATGACTGAGGCTCATAATCTCTCTTCATCACAACCACAATGCAAACCAAACCAAATGGACTGAATGACATGGGTAAATCTATATTAGCTACTTTCATGTCCCTCCAACATGCTTGGTGGGAAGAAAAAGAATCTGTAAAGGAGTAATGGTCTTCAAACAATGGAAAAACATTGTGCCAAAATTAATAACCACCAGATTTCACTGAAACATTACAAGTCTACAACTGATGTTAAACTTTTTACCGCCCAATACCAAGCATTTACATATTCCCTTACAGCATACTGCTACACGAATGTCCAAGTGCAGTAAGAGTTTTATCAGTGTAACTGAAAATCTCAGAGTTCTAGAGGGGAGTTACAAAAGAATTTTGTCACATTTTTCTTTGTGACCCTGAAATTATTTGGCTTCTACTTCATTCCCAGTGCAAGTCATGCACAAAGTTTGGTATTCAAATGTTAATTAAGTTATTGTTTATGTAATTGAGTTCTTTTTTAGTTTTAATTCCACTAAGTTTGGTAACTAAATCAGGCATGTGCAACCTGTAGCAATTGGTCCTGATCTGGCCTGGTTTTTCCCACTTATTTACAACACAGGTCATGCCCTGGAGGAAGTTGCATTGGTCTGCTGTAGATAGCAGAGAACTCGGTTATCAAAAAACCATTTTTCTTCAGTTACAATGTTCGACCTTTTGATCACCAAATCAACAGGATTCTTCCTTACCCCATGCACAAGACATCCACAAAATTTGGTGGTGAGATGTTTGCAGAACAGAAATTATCACGTGGAATAATAAAATATGGACAGATATCAAAGAGGGTCATTGAATAAAACACTACCATGATGGTGAGAAATTGAATGTACTAATTTTGCCAAGAAATACTGATGATCGGTAGTCTTCATAGATGGGCATAAATTTATACGAAGGCAACTGTAATGGAAGAATTTTATTGTTCTTTACGAGTATAAATACAAGTGGCATTGTTTTTTTTTTCCTGATGGGAGATACCTGATGGCATTCATATTGATAATATATCTTTACTAAACACTGGAATGAATTCATAAAACCTTCAAACTGCTGCTGATACTGCAAGCTAGTCCAAGAAAAAATCCCAGGACACGCTGCTGTTACTTAGGGCCAGTTAAAGAACAGAACCCAGGAAAGAGAGGAAAGTAATTATTTTGTTCTTTGGGTGTGAAAATGATTTTCGTGTGACTTTTTTTATTATTAAAACTGGAATCTTTTTTAAAAAAATCATAAGCTTTTCTACTTCCCCTGGAATCTTATCCAGAAAAAGCACTTAGCCACAGGGGTTCCATAATGTTAACATAATGTATACTCACTGGTGCTTTATAAATTGGGGTAACATGAATCATCAGCAGCATTCAATTTAAGAACCTCAAGGGTTGGGTTGCTGTACATAATGCACTGCTTAATCAAATTTAACACAACACGGGTTATATGATTTTGTTAATTATTCACTCTTAAAGTTTCATCAATTGTGCCTCAGCCATACAAAAAATATATTGTATATGAATAATTGCAAAAAAAATGTTAAAATTATCATTCTACTGTGAAGTCATATCCTGAAGCAAATAAAAAAAAGAAAGAAGAGATTCCAGACCAAAATATAAAGATTTCCAGACCTCCCAAAGAGCTTAGAATCTGTATAATAAAACTTCTCCCAAGCACAGAAGATTATCAAACTATGATAGTTGTAATAAAAGAATTTAAGACCATTTCAAGACATTTCTTTTACATGATTTTGCCGACAATTTTAAGAAAAGCAATTTTCAAATTTTAGTTTTCAAAAGAATTTAAGATCATTTCAAGACATTTCTTTTTCATGATTTTGCCAACAATTTTAAGAAAAGCAATTTTCAAATTTTAGAGTTTTCCAAAATTCAGACCCAAAAGGGGAAACCTGGACATTATCTTCTTGACCTAATTACACTACCAGAGTGTTGTGTTCCGTTTCGATTGAAAACTTTAATTTTATGTTGCGACACTTGTATCAAATGCAGTCATTTTTAATGTGGCAACATACAAATTGGCAACAACAGTGTAAATTGATGCAATAGCTAGTTTTCATTTGATCAGCATCAGAATTCCATCAGGCAATGTATGATTATAAAAAAATGAGAAAATATAAACATATTCTTTGTGACAAAACATTTATCTGTCAAGATTCCTTATCACATAATATTCGTCTTCTTCAAGATCTACTAAACTGCTTTGTACAATAAGTTTTTGAAGTGACATGAAAAGAAAGCAATACATATCAACGGCATAAACAGTGTATGGATGAGCATCGCACATCTAATGATCACTGTCAAGTTCTTGCTGATGCCCTGGATGCTTTAGTCCAGCAATCCATATTCTTGTTGTTTAATGGGTGTTGTTTAATGTATTAAATGAAACAAATAATGATGCGTAGTAGAGCAAATAATTCGAGTCAAAAACTACTTTTGCAGGCAAATTGGTCTGACAGCTGGTTTTAGTGATGGACACCACTAACAGTTGTCTTGACTTTCGAACTGCTCAAGCAGATAGGTCTAAGATTTCTTCCATTTGAAGCTAAAATGTTTATGGTCACCACTATCGCATTTTGTAACGCATCGTCTCACTCATCTCTGACAACTCTCCTTTGAAGTCTAGGTCGATTACAAAATCCAGATCTCTCTGCAAATTAAAATAATGCAATTTAAGTTCATCTATCTATAGAATAATCAATTATGTTCACTCTAATTACTTATTTACAAGTCCAACTGCAAACTACAGACCCAGATCTGCTGTCACATAATTCACCAGTTGTTAGGAGCAATCAGTAGATCAAACTTATACCCTGGTCTGCAGGAACATTATGCTATGGCAGATCAGGATCATTGTTGTTTATAGTTCAACTTGATTAACAATTGAGTAATTATGGTAATACTTTTAAAAACTTTTCACCATTGGATTTAAATAATCTACTTGGACTTGAAGTAATTTAACATTTGGAATGTTGTAACTGTATTAAAAAAAAATTATATTTATGGTCTAACTTGAGAATAAAGTTCCTCCAACTTCTGAGAGCTACTGGGCCATAAACTAGTTTCTTTTCTACAATTACTGAAATTTTTGAAATTTGATAAAATGCTCGTCATGCTATGCAAAGTTACCACACAAAGTCAATGTGTGTAGAAAAACAGATTAGCATCTCACTTCTGTTAATGTATGTACATTATAAATAAATTGCAATACAGTTATGCTTAGTTAAAATTTCTTTCATAAACTTGTACTTTTTACGATGGTGCACCTCAAAGTTACAACCCACAATGTAGTACATGAGACATGATAATTTACAAGTTAATAAAGTTTATTCCTCAAGCAGATATGGCTCTAAAGTTGTTGAGCCAAAGGAAAATGTAATGGAAAACTGAAAATATTGACCAGTGACCCTGAAGACAGGACCATCAATGCAACAGAGAATACATAACAAATTCAATGATGTCACCTACCTAGTTTCATTACTTAAACTCCAACAGCTCTAAAGTTATCTACCAGAATAGAAAGTGTCATGAAAAATCTTGAACATCAAGCTGCAGGCCTAGAATTTATTATATGAAAATATGAAAACTACAGACACACAATTTACTAGACTGGTTAGATGACTAGTGCTAATGTCAAAACCCAAAGCTGTGAGCTTAACATTGAAAATATATTCCTGAAAATATGGGACTAATGTGATAGGCAAGAAACTTGTACTAAGTTTATCCCTTAATCCCAAATAGTTGTAACTGAATTGTGTTGGAAAACTTAAATCTCGATGCAGGCAAAAATGTGACATGCCTGTTAGTGATGATGCATACAGACTTTTATGATGCAACTTTTCTTGTTGGGACTAATTTTTTTAAATACTAAATTGGAAATATGTGACTCCTGAAAATCCTAGCAAACTGTGACAGCTGCAAACTGTTTAATGTCAAAGGATAAAAAAACCAAAAACATGATTTTTATGGGAACTGGTTAAAAGTAGACTTACGTTGTTCTTTTTGTTGGGTTTCATGCACAAATTTCCAATGATCTCTTCACCCCTCTTTACAGTCAAGTCCAAGAGGTCAAAATAAAACACTGTCTGCTTCCAGTGGGTGTAGGGAGATTCTGGTGCTAAAAAACAAAAAAAGTTGTAAGTACTGTGGTTCACTTCACCCAAGGTAACGATTAACACAAGATGCCCACAATGGCCTTACATCAAACACCTAGCTTAACTGACCATTTTCCTAAGCAAATTTATATACTGTTGTAGTAACATAACCAATGCAAACCAACACTGTGAACTTTTTTACTAATTCAGTTACTTAACTACTGCAATACTAGCCACTGTTAAACTATTTCACCAATCATGCCAAACATGTTTTGAAAATTCAAGAATTTCAATTCTGGTGCTTTGAAATAATTCTCTTCAAATAAATTTATAAAGTTTTATATGTTCTGACAAGAAATGTGTTCTGATTTGTGCAAGAATCAGAAAAGAAATACAATTACCTTCCAACAAATATTGATAGCTGAAATAATGAAATTCTGATCCTTAATTACAATGCTGCTAATAGTTTAGGCTGGCTTGCACTTGTTAAGTCTTAACATCAACATATCTAATCAAACATTACCTTAGTTACTATCTCCCTGTCCCCTCAAAACACCATTATAACAGAGTCCAATGATTGTAACAATTCATCAGAATTATATATACATACATTAGAGTCCAATGATTGAAACAATTCATCAGATTTATATATACATACATTAGAGTCCAATAATTGTAACAATTCATCAGATTTATATATACATACATTAGAGTCCAATGATTGTAACAATTCATCAGATTTATATATACATACATTAGAGTCCAATGATTGTAACAATTCAACAGATTTACATTTGTTTCTAAATATCTGCAGCATGCAATTGTTTTGGTTTAAACTCCATCATGTGATTTGGAGAGCTACAAGTTATTAGTTCTTAACACCAGGAAATACCTGCAATATTTCTATTCCTGGTTTCTGTATCTGTATTTTTATATATTTCTTGAAGTTTGAAAACACAGTGAAACATGTCCATCCAAGTATTTCTCAATCATTCTTATTCTAAAATTGGCAATTTTCATTTAGATTCAGATCAGATCAATCAATATATGCTATAAAGTCTTATAGTTATTGCAAGCAGCTAAATTTGTGGAAATGTTATGCAAATTTGTGTTTCAAGAATCTCCAAAATGATGTATTAGTGTAAATCTGTAAACCTGCATGGTTTCTAGATTTATCTTCATGGGGTTTTTTTGTTCCATTCATGCAGTGGCAGCAATCACCTCTCCAGCTGTGAGTGATGCTCAGATCATCTTGACATTATATCCTAAAATGTTACTGTTATTATTTTCATCAAGCACAACTAAGTATTTATCTTTCATTGTTATACAATAATGGACACTACACTTTTTCCTTAGTCTTTTTATCCCATTTATTTTCAAAATGTTTTCATTCAGTAGATGACATTTCCAGATTAAGTAAAAGCTTTATCATTCAGGTGGTTTATATAAACATCGGCAGATTCATGTTTGTCTGGTTCCTTGAATAACTTGCACGTCAAAGACTCAAAAAATGGATCTTCACTGAAGGTGGATGTAGCAAGCTGTTCAATGATCAAGCTATTGGAATTTGTTAAAATTAGGGAGACACTGGCAGTTTGGGGCGGAAGAATGTCGCCCGAGTTCTCTCAACAGTGCAATTCATTTAGCCCAGAAGGTTTTTGTCATTTTTGCCTAAAATGCAAGTAGGAAACACATTTTGGGGGCTATTTCTGAATACATCCTAATAGATTGACTTCCAAGAGATTTCCAGTTAACCTAATTTCTAGTTGTGTTAGAAACTTCATTTTTCATTGGCTATTTCGCCCGTAAAAGAGTAAAAGTTGGGTTTTTTTTTGCTTAATGGATCCATCATTTTAGCATCAGGACCACTCTTTATTCCAAATGCCCATCTTATCCTACATTTAGCAAAGGTTCATCTGCCTGTGTGCAGTTCCGACCAGTCTACATTTGATCTGAGGCCCAAAATTCTAAAATCCTGACACATAATTGGATCCTGACCACAGGCGAATTTTGTGTGAAAAAAAGGTCCAAAAAATTATGTTTTTCCATCTATATTTTGTTGCGAGACTAGAACGTCCAGATTATTTGGTATCATTGTAAAGCTTCATCTATCTTCTATAATACCATCCACTTTAGTGCATCATACATGACCTTGAGGCTACACAGCTCGGAAGTAGGCTACCTCCTGAAGTGTAAACATGGCGCCAGGGATCATGAGTTAACAAGGATTTTGGAAATTTATAACAGATTGTCAAGGAATGGCTAAATTTATAATTTATGTGCAGTGTCAATGCACAAGTGATTAAATATGCAAGGAATATTCAAATTTGGTGACATCATAAAATGCACCCATTAACTCATTAACCCCTGGAGAATTTTGTCGTTTTTACCTGAAATGTGAGTAAGAAAAACATTTTTGGGACTATTTGTGAATACATCCTAATACATCGACTACCAAGAGATTTCCAGTTAACTTAATGCCTCACTATGTTAAAAACATCATTTTTCATTGGCTATTTCACTCTCACACGAGAAGGGTAAAAATTGAGAGGGTTTCTTTGCCTAACGGATCCATCATTTTTGTATCAAGGTCACTGTTTATTCCAAATAACCATCTTATCCTATTTTTTGCATCTGTGTGAAGTTCAGACCGGTCTACCTTAGATCCGAGGCCCAAAAGTCTAAATTCAGGACACAAAATCGGATTCTGACCACAGGCGAACTTTGGTTGAGGAAACAAAAATGGGTAAAAAATTTTTGTTTTTTTCTCTGTATTTTGTAATGCATCTAGAACATCCAGAGTATTTGCTATCATTGTAAAGCTACATCTGTCTACCTTTATACAACACCAACCACTTCAAGAGTTTCATACATGACCTTGATGCTTCTGAGATTGGAAGCAGGCTACTACCTCCCAACTTGTAAATGCAGCACCAGGGTGGAGTTAAATAATACAGTAAAATCTGTCTTGAGAGACCGTTGTTATGAGAGACCACCTTTTTTATGACCAATAATTTTTGGTAGAAGGATTTGGTCTTTCAAGACAGGTTCTACTGTATCTGGATTTCATGTAACAGTACTATTTAGTACTTTTTTTCCAATCATTTTCTAAGTTCATATTAAAGGGTAGCTTCAGGATGCCTGGTGGTAAAATTATATGGAATGACATGTCAAAGTAACATGATATTGATGTTGGAGTTGAAAACCCCATAAAACAGTTGTTGACAATGGTGATGTTAATTTAAAGTTCAGCCATCCATTCAATGTTCATTTGTATTTCAAGAAACCTATCAACATAACTGTACCTGTTGAGAACCCAGTCCTCTTGTGGCATTTTGTGAACTCTATGTTGAAAAATGTTACAAGGGCATGCACATAGTCATTTCTTCTGCACTGCAGATGGAACGGGGCTGTGAACTCCAGGTCCTTCTCTGTCACTGTGTAAATGTCTACCTCCTGAGGAAAGAAAAACATCACCTACATGTTGCAGGGCTTCAAACTTCCATTTCCTATTCCCAATAGCAAGTTAATTTTCTTCAGAGCAAGCGTGTATACAGATCCAGATAAACCCTCAGTAAAGATTAAATACAACCAGTAATGTGTTGGCTAGAAATATTCTGTCAGAAACTTTGCTATAATGATAATGGTATGTCAGAATGCTTTGTTTTTCCATAATCTGATACACAGGCCTGACTGACAATACTGACACTATTTGATCAGGCCTGAGAAATTTGGCCCAAAATAATATTGTTCACAGCAATTACACTATAATTTAGCATTTTACATTGTGCTTGCTTTCCATGTATTTCAAACCATTGTCAAATGAATAGCAACTTAGTTTATGACCATTTACCTTCAGACCCCAAAATCTCTACAACTTTATTTCCATCAATAATCAGCAGCCAAGGTTTATAGCTTTACATATATATAAACAACCAGCCTACATAAAGTTTTAAAAGCTTTCTTAAAACTGAAGTCACAGTTACCATAATTTCTGTACCTCAAAATCAACAGGGTTTTTTTTCTTCAGAATTATAATAATACCTGTAATACATACAGCAATAAAAAATTCATTGGTTATAAATATCAGTATATTTGTTCAAGTTCGCATGTATTCCATTGGCATATGACTTGCAAAGTTAAGCATAAGGTAACACTTACCATGTCCATTTTTTGTAATACTATTTACGATGATACTTTTTTCAATAAATTAATTTACAGCCAATAACCAATCAACACGAGGTTGCTAATGTGACCAAAACGACAAGACCTCAAACTGGTAAATCTAGTTGTGTAAGCAAGTTTTAATGACCGTAAATTGATCAAGCAAAAATGCATACAAATCTTTACAGTAATTACAGAATTAAAAAACAAATGCCCCATTCATCATTTATTATGTATTTTAACTACACAGAAAAATTATTACTGCACCACCCAACATACTAAAATGAAAGTAGCAAGAAAAGATCTCTCATTACATTATGGTCATTGTGCATCCAAAACTTTTCAAGACAAAAAAAATGGTTAATAGGGATGTAGATCTCCATGGCACTATATAAGCATTTGTAACATATACCCAGTCTAGTGTAAGGTATGTAGCATCCAACTCTAACTTTTAAATTTAACAAAACAAGTAACCAGACTCTACCAATATTCAGTAACCAAGGTTACGAAGGATTAAATAAAGGTCGGTAGTGTTTATACCTGGTTTTTTATAGTCATTCATAGAAACACTGAAATGCACATGCTGGCAAAAACATCATGGCTGCTGGTCATGTTTAGCAGGTGGTCTCTCACCAAAATACATATTTCCTGTTTCATAAAATCATCATCAAATTTGCTGTAATTTAACAGCTGGACAATTTTCTATTGACTGCACAACACTTGAAAAAGATCACTTGAAAGATAAGAACAGTATTTTGGGAATAAACATTAGAAAATGCAATCTTTCAAGCAACCAAAACTTACTTTCTCTTATATATATATATATATATATATATATATATATATATATATATATATATATATATATATATATATATCTTTCATGATTTTTAATGCAGTTAAGCAAAGTTTAGCATCATTTAAACCGAATAACATTTTCTGACAGTTGAACTTTTGTAAAAAAAAAAATTTCAAATTTAAGGACTATATTCAGTATAAAATCCTTTCAAAGAATAAAAAGCTTTTTTTGAAAAAATTTAACTGTTAACTATCTGATAAATTTTTATACTTTAGATTCATGCCTATCTTCATCAGTCATTGATTAGGTTCAATTAATTTTTTAGAGCTATTCCAGTAAAATATGCAGGAGTCAGGGTAAGTACTTTCAACTTGGGGTAGTCAACCACATATGCAATTAATCAGTCAATATCATTTTCAAATGAACTCCAAGAATAAAAAACTGCCTTCTGTAGTTATCTTGCATGTGTAAATGGTAAAAGCATTGGATACTAAGGTGTGTTTAAATGGAACAGCCCTGTGTACTATGCACATTTAAATGGAACAGCCCTGTGTACTATGCACATTTTAATGGAACAGCTCTGAATGGAAACTGAACTGTTTAAATGGAAACAGCCCTGTCTACCATACACATTTAATTTGAAACAGCCCTGGGTACCATGCATGTTTTAATGAATCAGCCCTAGGTACCATGTATGTTTAAACAGAACAGCCATTATTTGCCATGTTTTTTTAAAAAGTTTTTTTTTTTAAAGTCAAAGGTGCTTCTTGACATTTCATTAGCCACAGGTTTCATTACTTTTACAGAAAGCTTTTTTCCTTGACATCTTTCTCTTTGGATAAAACCAAAAAATACGGAAAATGGGGCTTCCAAAGTGGCAACAACCTCAGCCAGTCCGATGCAAGATTACTGCTTTAATAATGTATGGATATAACTCATTATCCAACCCACCTAAGATCTTACTGATAAACCTCAACTGTAAAGTCTGATCAAAATCAGAGCAGAAATGTGGATTCTTGAGCGGCAACTTAGATACAAGATTATCTTAATATGAATGGATCCATTGCATTATCAACTAACACAAGATCTTGATGCCATAAACAGATACATCTGATCAGAAACTTGGCTTTCAGTGGCAACACTGTGAGCCAATCAGATGGAAGAACAGATCTTGTTCATTACTTGTCGTGCTTTTGAAGACAAAAGCCCAAGTCTGATTGGTTAGAAATATCATCTCTAGAATGGTAACTATTAACAGCTGACAGACAATCCATTACACATAATGGGCATTCAATAAAATCAAACTATCAGGGTATGAGCTATATAATAGTTAATACCATATAAAAAACTTTCAACCAAAGGATATTTTACATGCATTATATGGATAAAAGGCATAACAGAAGCTCTAAAAACCTACCTTTATCAAACATGAATTGGTTACAACCTGCTTTGGATCCACCACATCTACCAGTGGTTCAGAGATGGCCACCTTTCTTATCACACTCATGTCAAACCCATACACACTGTCCCACCCTGCAATACAAACACATGGGACTGGTAATTTATTTTTGATCATATCTGAAAGACTGTCTTAAGAAAAATATGAAATTGATTCATGTGGTACTTACATTAATTCACCAAGTCTTTAAGAAACTAATTTGTTGAAAGAGATCACTGATAAAAGGTAACCTGAGATACAAGTTGTAAGGGATCTTCCATGTCTCAGGTGATTCTGAGAATCCTGACTGCCATTTTCTCAACTTAGCAGAAAATGTGACATTATGACCATAAAACTATTGAATGCACGATTTCATTATTTACACAAAGCCAGGTTGATTCACCAATTACACTGTGCATAATAGTGACAAGTATACAATATACAATACACATAGCAACCTGAAGGCCTTGTCACCTTTAGAAGACTATCAATTTTAGTGATGTTTTGTATGTATCAACATACTGGCCTTATTTCTGGTATGAAAATTACTGAGAAACTTGTTACCTGCCATTCTCATCTGTAAAAAGTTGTCAGTGATTCTAAATCAAAGACCGGTATGGTTGATACACCATTTGTTTTACACTGCACGAATATCTTAAAGGTCTTTTATTAAAATTTTCATTTTAATTTGGAAGACACGATGGTGTTATCTTCAAAACAGAAGAAACAGTGCTGCAAGAAAAATCTAATCTGAGTGTGGAAGCAGAAACGAATAAAAACCAAACCTTCACACAACTTACAGTAATTGCAAAACTGCTACAAAACACAGGCACTCATTTCTGTCAGTGACGAAGGAAAACTATTATTGTGAGAAAGTCTACATCAGCAAACAATAATCCATTAGATTCATGTATCAGGGGGTCATGCTACCAAGCGAAGTGTGAAAATGTCACCTGAAAAATGTAAACTTCGCCTTCATCTGTTAGGAAAGTGAAAACGACTTCGGCCTCCAATTTTTCAGAGGTAAAATGGCCATCGCTTATGACTTGTGATATTTCCCTTTACTGTAGCCAGGAAGATCTGACACCCAAGGGAAAATGTATATATGTGGTGTTGATACCAATCTGCTTATGGCAACAAAGAAACTCTTGCACAGTCACGCACATTTTAATAGCTAACTGACCATTGAACCTTTCCAGAGCAAGATATCTGCTTGATTTTAGGAAGTTGGGCCTACTGTACCATTATGAAAATATACCAAATTCTATTTCAAAATTTAAACATCAGCATGCAAATAGCAATTTGCTTTTAAAAAATATTAAAAAATATGATCACTGAAGAGCGCTTTCTAATTTCATTTTTTTAAAAATGGAGATTTTAACAGCCATATTTGCATATTTTCTTTATAAAACCGTAACTGAACTTTTATTGGCAGACATCGCTGCGAATATGCATACAGGCCAATCCCTGGCGAGGAATCAGTATAATCCAAGTGGACAAAAAGAGTAATCTGAGCAGAAAAAGAGTATTCCATATATAGCATGATAACATTTAATGAACATATGAACAAAATGATTTATTTACCCTTGCAGTCTTTTAACATCAATTTAAAGTTTTAATATGTAGCACTTTTAGCTTTAAAAAGCAACATTCATAATGCATTTCAAAAATCTTTGTACCAGCTGAATGTTTTGCTCAAAGTAGAGCACTAAATGCTAGGTTTCTGAGCCTGGATCTAAATTAATTTTCATTTTTGTTAATAATACTGAACAATTTCTAAGTCAGCATTAGAATGGTAAAGAACCAATATTCCTTTCATAACCTGACAAAAAAAAGAAAATTTGTATCTTCCAGTTATTGGGTCTTTTAACTGGGAAATAAGGTGCCATTGCAGATCAACTCTGTCCACAGGAAGTACATTGTCAGGTAGAATGCCAACTTGGTACTAAATTCTTCTAATTTATGGGCAGCCTTTTATGCAGCAAGGTGCATCATATGACAGGGACAACCTGATATATACACTGAGACATTTTTCAAAAAAAAAAGAATGCAATTCCTTTATGAATTCCAGTAATCACTGATGCTTTATCAGCTGAAAATCGCATCATACAGTTCTGCCAACATATGTTTATTCAAAGCATTATCAAGCAAATCAAAATGTTTTCTCCAGTGGAATCTACTGTTAATGAAAGAAGATCACTCAGACTTTACCCTTTTCATTGTCAGATTCTTGTAAACAGACTGAGCAAAATTTGTATCCACAATTAAGCTCTGCTGCACAAATGAAGTTACCTTAGTATTGGAGTTAATAAAACCAGCTAATTGAAGGTTTCTTTGTTTTACTACCAAGACCAATACTAAATTCCTTTCCACACAACCTGCAATGGGCGTGAAGCTGCCCTAAAATGGAATGCTGTATTATGTATTCACGTATTCATCTCTGAATCTGTTTTTCATCTTTTTCTAATCCATACAATCCAACCCCTGACGAGAAAAAAGCGTAATTGAAGTGGACAAAAGGAGTAATCTGAGCAGAAAAAGTGTAATCCACATATAACATAATAAAATTCAATGCGCATATGTACAAAACACATGTATATTTTCCGCAATTTTGGTGTCAGAAAGCAACCGTTTGAACAAAGAACCAAAGTTGTAGTCAGTGTTCTATTAAGTGCTCGGTAAATAACGCCCCTGCATTTATCAAATTTGTTTCCACAATTTAGTTCTACTATAAAAAAAGAAGTTACCTTAGTATTGTAGTTAGTAAAACGAGCTTAATCAAGGCATCTTTGTTTTACACAATATTAAAATCCTTTCTACACAGCCTGCAATTGGCGTGAAGCTACCCCAGAATGGCATTGTATTGTGCTATTCATGTATTCATCTCTGAGTTCTTTTTTTCCTAATCCATCTGTGAAATCATTTGAGAAACTTTTTTGCTGTAACATACACATTGACTAGGATAAATATGACTTTTACCGCTAATTCCTACAGAATGGCTCTGTACCTCATTGTTTTGAACAAAGAGTGTGTGAGCAAAGATAAAAAAAATTAGAAAACCAGTCTGTTCTGTCCTATGCTAGGCAGCTGCTATAAATAGAAACAGGGGTCTTCTTGGAAATAGGTCAACTGCTATAAATAGAACATAACACTTTGGAAGATCACAGCTAGTCTACAGACAAGTGTACTTTAATGTCATAGTTACACAGAAGCAATCTTTTCTAGAATACGTTTTGTGCAATTAGTAGGATGCTAATAAAAATGAAAAAAAAATAAGTAAAATTTTTTGTGGAGGAAGATATACAGAAAAAGCATAATTCAAATACATTTATGCGTAAGGTGCAATTTCGTGAAAAAAATGATTACGCCAAAAGGGTAATGGTTGGCATGTATGCTAATCCATCTGAAATTATCTAAAAAATATTTTTGTTCCCAACACACGCATCAACTAAAATAAATCTGACGACTTTTTGCACCAAATACCTAGACTGGTTCTGTACCAGATATGAATTAAAACAAAAATCTGCAAACATAGATTACATATTTGAAAAGCAGTCTGTTCTCTCCTAAGCCACACAACTGAGCTGCTATAAATAGAAACCTAACTCACAGTTTCAAAGTAGAATTGAGCATGTTTCTTGAAAATAGGGCAGCTTCTAAAACTAGAACATACCACTACTATGAAAGTGCATGCCAGTCTACGGAAAAAGCATACTCTTATCTCGTAGTTAGGTAGAAGCCATCTTTTCAAGAATAAATAGTCTGTGGGATTATTGGGATGTTAATAATATTGAGAAAACAAATTATTAATTTTTTGGGGAGTGGGATATACCTAAAACACGTAATCCAGATGTGTTTACACATAATTTAGTGCATTTATTCCTACATAAATGTTTTAGGGGTTGTTACAAAGAATGCTAGAAATCTTTTTGACTGCAATTGTACACAAAACTTGTAGAAAATAAAATAATAAAGTTGTAGCATATTAAGCATTTTTACCAACTTGCAATTACATGACTCTATTCTTGTTACTGCTATCAGTTAAAATTAATTACAATCTATAGCTTCTGCTGTACTTTTTAAGTCGTATGGCCAAAACACTGCATTTAACTCAATCCAAACACACATATACCATTATCAATAGAATGGGTAGGAATATAATTTTTATGCATGTACAAAATTGGTTGATAATAAACATATAAAACATATTTTTCAACTTAAAAATTAGGTATTGCTTAAGATTTAAAAGCATACTGAGAAATAGAACACATAATTAAAATAAGACAATGCACCTATGTATGTATGTATGTATGTATGTATGTATGTATGTATGTATGTATGTATGTATGTATGTATGTATGTATGTATGTATGTATGTATGTATGTGTGTGTGTGTGTGTATGTCTGTATAGCATTTCTTCCTTTGGTCTCACTTCTCCCTGTTTAGCTTCCATTTCTTCCTGTTTAGCTCCCACTTCTCCCTGTTGTGTCCAAAAGGAGAAGTAATTTCTCCCTAAAATTCAAGTCTAGCTTTACTTCTGTGTATACAAGAAGCACATCTCAACACCGCCATGTAACATAAATTGAACATTATCAAAGAATTGTATTAATCTGCAATCTTAAAATCATTTTTGATTCCTTCACACCTGTCCATAAGGTGAATGCCAAGACAGGTTTCAATGTAAAAGTGTACACATTAATTTAAAATACACTTACAATTAATTTTCTCATCCTTGTATTGCCTATCCTCTATGGCGCATATATACAGTGTTGCTCGGTCTGGAAAAATTATGCCACCAGGTCTCTGTGGATTGACAAAAAATAAAAAGCCATATAAATCCATGTACCATTATTTATGCAATTGTTTGCACTGTATAATCATTTTGCACAGTTAATAATCATAATTATTTTTTGCAAATAAATTTTTTGTACAGACATTTAGTTTATTAATGAAAAATAATTTTTTTATACAAATGAAGTTAACAATTGGAATATTTACATGCTTGAGAAATAAAAATTACAGGAAAAAAATGTAAACAAAAAAATGCACAGAGAAGAATAAGCAGTTTTTTGGAGCCATCATGTGCCACAGGTTAACAAACATGGTATACTAATTGCACAAATTCTATCACAAATATTGAGTAAAAATATTAAATTAATTTTAGTAAAATGTTTGAATTAGGTTAATATGTACACATTTCAAGATACTGATGTGAACAAACTATAACTGGTCAGCTGCATTCTGTTTATGTGGATGCATCTGATCCAGTTCCACTGCTGGAATTCCTCTTTCCCTAGACCAAATTTCATGTGATGTACTTGGATACCACATCCTCGGCTTTGGAGACTGGGTCTAGTTATTGATGATTATATGAGGATCCTGATTCTTATTCAGACTTCAGTGATCAGATTACGAGACTCAGTCACCAGGCAAGTTATACATGGACCCAGACCAGTTGGAGCACCACTGTGCTGGTCAGTAAACAGGAACCATATTGATATGCTGAATTAATGCAATTTAATCAATTTGACATGGGATAGAAATAGCTTATTTTGTGTCCATCTTAAAGTTCCAGGTTTCATTAAATAACCTGTATTAGGGGGCATATATACATATCTACCTGCATTTACCACTGAGTCATTGTCTACATTTTGTCTTTTTGTACGGTTAAATGAAAGACCAGTTGATTACGACAGGACTATTTGCATTTTCATATTACAGGTCCTCTGGGTTTGCAGGATTTTTTGCCAAGTTCCACACACTGACTTGAACAAGTGATATTTTCATCCCAAAATCTGTAGGCTTCTTCCCTATCTCAGATTTTTGCCATCCACAATTAATGAATGTTGGACAATTCAAGTCATTGTATGGAAATGGAACTGGTAACATTATGATATATATAATACTCTGTAAAAAAAAGAAAGTCATTTTAATGTACATACCAGCCATTTGTCACGCGCAAAAATGACTGTGTTCAGCATGGACTCATAGAAGAGGCAGTAGCCCATCCACTCACTGATGATGATGTCAACCTTGTCAATTCCATCGGGAAGTGAGACTTCCTCCACCTTGCCTCGCACAAGTGAAATCACTGAAACAACCAGAATCTACAAATGTATTGCACTGCAATCTAAGGAATTATGATGCACCCAGGTTCGTCAAAATGTGCTGCAATTAAATGATGTTTTTTTTATGATGTAGACATAAAAATACCACTTTTAACAATAGACTCCTTGAAATTTCTACTGGATTTGGAACAAAACATCAAAGGCATAATATGACTAAACAGTAATAGTTCTAATATATTTTGTATTTAGCATCAAATCTACCATAATTTTGTTTATTTGGTTAGTGTGCAGTGTTTTCTAACCTGATCTACATTTCTCACAAAGTTTAAAATGATATAAAAAGAAAAAACTACCTATCCAAATGATAACATAAATATGAAATTTATGACTGTACAGAAACTATCATGCCTGGAATCCAATGACACAAGCTTACCATCACCAAAATTATTGGTATCTACAATCCTCTGTGCATGATCAATTATACTGGAACATTCGATCTGACAAAAGAAAGGAAACAATATTTTATGGGACTGGAACAAAAATAAACTCTGTAAAAGGATGCAAGACACTCTTATCCTGCAAATGTTAAATCACAACAAGGTGCGCACTTGTAAATATGAATCCCCACAAACAAGAGCACAATTGGAGAAACCAATCAGATAGACCGGTATAGAAAAAAATACCAGAAAACACTCAGCATGAAATTTTATTTGACCAAGGTGACTTGGTATGCCAAGTTACTCTCCTTGACCTATAAGCAAATTTTCATGATGGTAGGTGAAACAACATCAAAGATATTGCAGGTATAATGAACAAATAGCTGTGTTATTCAGAAATCCAAAGCTAAGACCATTATTCAGATTCCAATTCTAATTAACTGTAACTCATGATCAAGATAATTTTACTTTTGTGTTTTCACATTATTTGCCAAAAACAAAGGGATCGCATACAACATAAGTATTTAGAGTAATTAACTCAGTAAATGTTAGTTGAACCATTTGAACATGTTAAAATTACAATTATTATTTCTTATTATTTGTAATATTTGGTCTTACATAGAAGAACTATAGGCTAAGTACCAAGAAAATTTTTCAAAATGTTTTTTGTTATTTACATCTTTTGCAAATTTCATTTTGGCATGCTTTTGTCGGGTCACCTTATCTAGTATATGCATATAACAATGTTGACTCGGTCAATAACACTATTTCCCTGAATTGATATGATGGTAATAACTATCCTGTGCTTTTCAATCTTCAATTTTCATAGCCTATTACCTTAACAGACTTAAAAAAAAATATTCACTATTTATTCTGGTGACACTTTGAAAATTGGCGACAAAATATTGTGGTTGGCAATTTTTTGGGTGACAACTTTTTAAAAGCCAGGACCATCCCTGTAAATGATCTGATTCACTTTCATACTTTTGAAAGCTGCATTTCCATTGGCAATTTAAAGGTTTCCAGTATATGACCTCTAAGTGGTCTCTGTCAGACCTCAATGGAGGACAGTGGAGATCTGATTTTAATCAGCCTGAGTATCCCCCTCCCCTGCCCCATGATAGGTCTCATGCGCAAAGTTCATGTATATAAAACAGAAGCAAGATATTTAAAGCACAACAAACTGGATCCAAAGTACTAAAGGTATTAACAAATGTATAGATGAAAACGGAATTTGAGCATTAAAAATTAGATATCACCTACTTCTGATTGTAGGATTACTCTATTCCAGATAAACAGGGATAAGAACGCTGAATTGGAAATGTGATCAGGTCTTTGGTTACAGTCAAGATCAAAACAAGATCATAGTTAGGGAAAATGATTCTCAGCTACTCCTAGCCCATTAATTCCTTTTTCAAGCACCTTGTAGTGATTAGAACATTTTGATATATTATCTGATACGAAATGAATCGCAAATACAGATCAAGCAAATGTTCATTGTTTTACACCAAATTTAAGGATACAATTAAATGGAATACAAACTGTACATGTTACCCATTAATTGTATGCATATTCACACTGACAAGAAAACATAACTGAAAGTACTATTTGTTATTTCCCTTTTCTATACTCACCTCAGCATCGGATACTCTATCACACATACATACCAACTGTTTGATACTTTCATCCAAATTATCGGGTCCTGGGGCAGCAGATGCAGGCATACATTCAATAAGTGAACCAAGACAAACATTTGACAACTTCAGTGAAACTTTTTCAAGGTGTTTTCTCAAATTCTTGTCTGATCTGTAAGAGATCCAAATCCTTTGCCTCTATAACTGATAAGCCTGTCATATACAGTATGTAATGCCTTCCCTGCAATGACCTCTTGCAAAAGATGACTTTAGGAGCACAGGTTCTCTTTCTCCCACTCAGCACAATTTCTACATTTTTCTCTAATCATGTCCACACATATCCATATGAACAGCATTTACTTCAGTCCCTGCTTTTCATAAGCCGTAGGTGTAACAAATAGTGTGGATTTCAATGACCAGGAGTTTAATTTGAACATGTATTGATGCTTAAGACAATGATTGCATTTACCAATTCTCAGACATTTTCATCTGATCTTTTAGAAGTTAATTTAAATTTATGCAAAAAACCAACATCCCCCATTCTCAACACACAGACTGCAACAAAATTTTTAAAGTTGGGCAGACTGCCCCCAATCATCTCCCATAGTTTGACATCCCAATCTTTACATGTCAAACCAACCCCCAATCATCTTCCATGGTTTGACATCACAAATCTTTACATGTTAAATCAACCCACAAACCCACCCCTAATCATCTCCCATGGTTTGACATCCCAATCTTTACATGTCAAAACAACCCACAAACCCACCCCCAATCATCTCCCATGGTTTGACATCCCAATCATTACATATCAAACCAACTCATAAACCCAACCAGAATCATCTCCCATGGTTTGACATCCCAAATCTTTACATATCAAATCAACTCACAAACCAACCCAAGTACCCATGAATAGGAGGGTTCATATAAGTGTCAAATTACAGAAAAATAAAGATAAAGACAGAAAAAAAACCATTTAATCACAATTTGTCATATTCAGCAATACAATAAAAAGGCTACAATATAAAGATGAGAAGAGGAAAGAGACTTTTAAAAATAACATGACACAAGTCCATTTGTTGAATAATATTCAAACTTGATCCAGATTTTATATCAAAGCAACATGTTTAGTTATTTAACTCATTAATCCCTAGCACAGTGTTTACTCAGCAAGAGGTGGTAGCCCACTTCTGAGCTCTATAGCATCAAGGTCATATAGGACACAATAAAGTGAGTGGTATTACAGATAGGTAGACAGATGTAGCTTTACGACGATACCATATAATATGGATGTTCTAGTTGCACTACAAAATGCAGATTGAAAAATGCTAACTTTTTTGAACAGCTTTATTTCTGAGGTCGGAAAATGATTTTGTGTCTGGATTTTACTGTGTGGCCTCAGAGGTAAGACAGACCAGTCTGAACTGCACACATACAGGTGAACCTTTGCAAAAAATAAGATGGGCATTTAGAATAAAAAGTGGTCTTGATACGAAAATGATGGATCTGTTAAGGTGGCGCTCTACAGTTTCATATAAAAAGGCGCTCTACAGTTTCATATAAAAAGACTATCTTAGGTATTGTTCAAAGAACATTTAATTCCCTTTATTTTGGTGCTTGATTGTTAGGTGCAATATGGGGTTAAGAGTATACAGCTTGGCCTTACTCCAGATGAGCACCTTTCAAAAAAGTGCTAGCTCCACTTGCTTATTTTCAGTTACTGAATTTCAGAGATAACTTGTAAAAAAAAACTTCTAAACACTTTGGCTGCCTAAGCAGTCACAAAGTTTGTTACAGAATGTATAACTAACATTATGATGCTGAAATCATTTGCATTTTTTCAGATGCATTGACCTTTGACCCATTGATCCCAAAATTGCTAGGGTTCTTCAAGGGTCCAGCTAGATTTGAATTTTAGGGAGAAGTGACTTCATGTTTTGAACGAAACAGGGAGAAGTGATGCGAGGCAAAGAAACGCTATATATATATATATATATATATATATATATATATATATATATATATATATATATATATATATATGATTTAAGCTAATTTTTTTTTCTAGTCGAAAATTTTCTTAGTCCTTTTAGCCATATGATTCTAAAAGAGAATAGAAACTGAATTGTAACAAAATTTTAGAGTAACTTGATTACATTATTGTAAATGAAAGTTGGTAAAAATGATTAATCAGCTAATTTTTTTTCTTCTATTTTTCAATATATTTTTGAATCTTTTTAAAAATACTTTTTAACAGTTCACAATAATGGCACTTTCAAAGATTTTAAAACTGATACAACCACTGTACCATGTACATGAGGGTAAATGCACAAGCGTCATCTCTTTGTTGCAGATAAAACATTACCATAACTATTCATACATAAAGAAACTAAAATGCATAAAATTATAGACATGGTTCATATATAGTTAGGATATGAACTAAAAACCATCTTTCCAAACAAATCAACACGTGAGTGCATCTATTTTTAGAAAGAGGGGTTTTCATAATCACTCACTTTATATAGCTTCATTACAACAGTCCATGATAGGATTGCAAATTTATGGTTTGTCTACATACTTGTATTAATTTTAGGCATCGACAAAAAATGGCAAAAAAGCTGTACAGAAGCCCGGTCGCAGAACACTTCTCCTCCCCTGGCCACACTTTCAGTGATATAATACTTATCGCTATTGCTAACAACCACAGCTGGAGTTCCGAAACCAGGAAGGAAAAGGAATCATACTAGATACGCCGCCTTAGAACATTGAAACCAAGCGGTCTAAACCAAGAAGACTAGAAAATGAAAACTATGCACTAGTAGAATTTAACATTTTCTAAATCTTCTTATTATCCTTCAATTTTTACTATAAGAATAACCGGTATAGAATCAAATATCTGGGATATAATCTGCGTTACATATGTACACAAAGTAAAAATAGATGTCGCTTTGGCTTGTAGACTTTTAGGGAATTATACGTTTTCAGTTTCCGCAACTAGTCTATACAAGCTGGTTGTATTTATAGTGTTAGCACATGTGAAAACAGAAATGTAGAGGTTTACAAACACGTTTTTGTGTTTATTTGTTTGTCGTAACTATGTTTTGTATTTGCCTTTGAAAAAGACTCATTAAGAGTCGAAAGCGCTTAGGCTAGTTAGTTACTAGTTTCGTACTGTTCGTCGTCAGTTTATTGCATCTATTTTAATTAATCCCTGACAAACGTGATCCCTTGGTGGATCCAGTACGCTTGAGAGGGTTGTTATTCGCCATATGATTTGTATTCTTTATATATATATATATATATATATATATATATATATATATATATATATATACACACACACACACACACATTATTGGTAATGTTTCAAAAGACAAGTTTTATGTTTTTATCATCAAAAGACAAAATGCATAAATGGAGTAGTGATAAGGGCCTTAGTTGCCAACTTGGGAAATTGTAAATGGTCAATCATTACACATGCCTATGGTTTGTCAGCATAATTGTTATCAAAACTAGGTTATTGATGGCTAAAAAAAATAACTTTCACTAGAACAATAGTAGAATAAACCTGCCTAAGGCGAGGGGGGCATCTCATAAGGTATATTTTGTCAATGTACCTATAAAAAAAAATCGCAGGGGTTAGTCCTTTTCGCTTTCCTAACAGAAGGTGAAGTTTACATATTTTAGGCAACTTAATTGCGCACTTCGCCTGGTAGCGTGACCCCTGGTTCTTGGATGTTTTGACAGTTTCATACACACAAATGATGAGAATTCAAGCTAACATGTGGAAACCATTTTCCTGTGTTAAATCAGTGACCTTCGACCATTTTGCCTCAAAATCTCTACATTTCTACCTTAAACTATGAGTCATAAATCAAGAATGATCTGTAATAGTTGATGGTGCAGAACTGGAGTTATTGCACAAAGATAATTTTTCTTTTTTTCAATCAATGACCTTTACCTTTGAGATTTTGACCCCCCCCATATGGTTTGTCCTGACCCCATGTGCAAACCAGCCACAAAGGTTGGTAAATGTAGATAGAGAACATTTGAGTCACTGTACAGTAACAAAGTTAATACAACACACAGATGGATGAATGTCGTAACATAATCCTTGGCTGGGGGAATGGAATCCTGATGGTAGAACTGGTTTGACATGTATCCCAGTTAAGCTACTCACCCCTATAACCTTAGCAGCTCCAGCCTTAGCTGCAAACATGCACAGAATCCCTGTCCCACATCCCACATCCAGCACAGTCTTCCCTCGAAACAGGTGTTTGTTGTGGTACATTGCATTCCTGTATGTCAATGTGCGAACTTCATCCTTCAGCATTTCCTAGTAATATCAACATCTCAACTTAAAAGCGCAACTATAATATGTTCACAGTTTAATCTTTCAAGGACACATTTAGCAGAATCAAATCTGCTTGAACAAAAAGGTATGTAATGTATAAATGGATGTTGCATATTTGGGACTAATTGTCTAAAATAAAAGGGCTCTCCAATAATATACATCTATCAAAGTATTAACCCTGAAAATGTATTCTAATAAAATGTCACATCCTAAACTTTGTCACAATAAACAAAGTGAATCTGAATAAATCTTTCACCTCTTACAGTGTAAACCTCAAGTATAGCCTGCTTTTAAAACACAACATTAAGTTTCTTTTTTCAAAATTAATACAAGATATAAAAAAGATCACTTCAGCTATGATATAGTTTTATGTTTTGCTAAGGTCAAAATTATAAAGGAAACTAAATGGACCTGACATCAATCACCTCAAAATTTGACCATTTGAATAAGCGGACTTATTAATTACTCTACGAATGCAACATCTGGAAACTATTTCCCAAACTTGGTGATGTCAATTTACCTATTTTACAAAAGTCTGATAAAAATTATCTTTCCAAATATAAAGGCACAAATAATATACTGTCTCATAATCAAAGTCAACCAAGAGCTTTAAAGTTATGTTATAGTTTAATTTATGTCTAAAAAGTCACAATGCTTTAATAGTTACACGGTTTTTAAATGAATAAAAATTTAAATTAATAGTCGGGTTTTTATAAGACCATGATTTTCTTAATTCTTTGTAGTTAAACTTGGAAGTGTTTCATGAGAAAAGCATATTAATGTATTGTTTAAAAACTATTTAAAAGATAAAGTTAGAAAATAAATTACAAGCAAATTGTAAGTCATATAAGCTGAGCCAATCAGATGCAAGAACACTTCATGAATATACAATGATCTTACACTATATCAAACACTATATCAATATTTTGAAGACAAATCTACATTCCAAGTCATGTAGATAAATGGATTCCAGAGCTGTAACAAATAATTTAAGATTGAACTATGAGCACAAACAGTGGGCCATACTGGCCATTATGTATACTACTAAACCACAAGATGATAAAATGTTTTATATTCATACTACAAAAACAACTGATGTTAAAATGCTTATTATTCACAACATCTACTGCAAACTATCGATGAAAAACATGATAATATATTATTTAATGTCCAACAGTATCTAACAAATAAACTCTTGCACACAGTCTGACTTTATGGACTTTAAATGCAAAAAGTAAAATATATTAGAACAGTTCTTTAAACTAAATGTGGATTTTTTAAAATGGAAAAGTGGCTTGACTTAACGAGTCTGACTTACCTCATGTATACCAAAATGAGCATAGGAGTCAAAGTAGTAATCTTTTGAGGTCATTTCATCGACCTGGACATTGCCATTGGGACTGCTGGTGCTATTAGGCACGCCATTGATGCTTGTTTGTACAGTCTGAAAAATAAACATGAGTAAAACGCATGTTTTTACACTAAAAGCTAGTAATTTCAAAATGCAGTATCAGAAGGTTGGAATTGAATGCTTGCATACTTGCAAAATTTGATTTAATTTTGGAAATTAAAATTTAGATTACAAGCTAATGCATCTTATTAACAACTGTTTGCAAAGCCAAATGTGCATGTCAAAAATGTTCACCACAGCACATGTGTTAATCCTTTTTATTACTGAGCCGATTTATTCGGTAATAATGTCATTTGTGGCCTGAAACTGTCTTTTGGCTGTAAATTAATTTTTTTAAACAAGCATTATAATAGCTATGGCTGCAATTTAGGACAGGATAAAGTGACAACTTTTAGTCAACTTTGTAATTCATATGCCATAATATCAATGTTCAGATTACAGGTGAACTTCAAGGCAAGTTATAAAGTTTATGACATATTTCAAGCACAGTATAATTATACATTTTTTGAATGCATAAAGAATGAACAAAGAGCAAACTATATGTACAGTAATTAATTCTTAACCCCAGCTTTTTGTTTTCTTTGAAAATAAGATCAACCGAAGACCACACAACGGGGTCCACAAACACACACTATCATCAAGGGCTTGAGTTGCCATGGGACACTTTGAGAAAATCGCGAGGGGGGGCAAACAGAACTGTTTAATGACCAAATCCTTGCTTTACAATCATGTCGATAATATTTGTTAAACTGTTCATTATTCTGTATAAATAACAATTATTTTCAAAAGTTCCAACTGGTTTCAACATCCATCATCTATAAGTACATCTGTCACTGCTTTTTGCTTTGTTAACCCTTTCACCACTAAGTAACTACATGGGAATATTACCATTCAACACTAAGCAACTTTCAAGCTATTACAAAATGTAGGCAACATATTTTCAGTGACTTGTATAAATTTTATTTCTTGTGATAGGTATACATATTTGGTACCATTGTAAAGAAGACAAATTCAGGTTTTTCTGAAAATATTCTCATAAGCATTTTTATTCTCACACAGATGATTATACAGGTAAATCAAAAGGTAAATTAAAGGTATTTTCACTGTATTCTCTATACAATGTTGAATAAAATGTTGAAAGAGTAATATGTGGTCTTTTTTTATCCATTGTGGTGTTCTTAAATTGAAGCAAATCCAAAGGTGTGTTAATGATACTTCTACAGGTATTTAAAACTTGAAGTATACAAGATTTTAAGATCATTTCAATGAAAATAAAGATAAAATAAAACATATTGACTGTCAACCAGATTAATATAGCAAACATCCAAGGCAGTATTTTGTGCAATTTGTCACCATAAAAGTTTTGACTGGTATCATCAATGAAATGCAGGTCGTGTTTTACCTGGGCAAACATGTCATGTGACATTTTTTCCAAAATTTAATCCAACAAGCCAGAATTTCTCACTCCTATACCAAATACAGTCCATCTCTGTCTAATTTCCTAACTTCCATCAATACCAACAGGCCATAAAATGCCTTTTATTTAGATAATGTTAGTTCAAACACCTTTGTGTTGATTTGGGTCAGTCTCTCGATGCAGGTGTGTGCGTTGGTATTTGTAAGTCTTGCTATTTATGAAAACACTATCTCTATAAAATAGCTAAAAATATTCAAGAGGTGTTCTTGATCCATCAAATACTTATGTTGGACCAATACATTTGGAAAATGTGTTAATATTACGTTCCAATGGAGATTTTATCCACTGACAAAATTCAGGTCACAGGTGTCTCATACATATCGAGTTCAAAACATTAAAATTCCTCATCGTTATCACCGTCACCAACAATACCACACCACTCTTGCTGCATATGTTCCCTCTCTTATTTATCTTTACAAGCTTTAATGCGCCGCTATTGTCAATTATTTCATCCCCAGATAATTCCGATTCATCATATGAGTCCGTCATTTTGGATCCACATAGGTGACTTTGAAGATATCCATAGGAAAATCCCCCTTTCTTGTAAAGAATCTATCCTAAAATCTGAATGTATCCAAATATTGTACAAATGAATCAATGTATGATCAAAATATTTACTATAGGGGAATCCCAGACATTGACCAATCAGAGAATTTATCGACAAAATGAGACAGGTATGTGAAACCTGAAATACCGGTGTACAGTGTTGAGTTAGTCATTGTTCTGATACACTTTACCAGTTTGCAGTGTTGAAAAGGTTAATTAGTCTGGTTCCCTGAGTAGTATTTAATAGTATAATGCCAAGTCAGGAGTCAAAGTAGCAGGGAACAAAATTGTTGATACACCATCAAACAAGATACCTTTTTATTTTCAAAACATTGTGACATTTATTGAAATACTTGTCTACATCCAAACTATTTTTGTATTGTTCAATTAGTACAATACTGATGTAGTGATTTCATTGGAAGTAACAGTGAAATTAGTTTTCATCCTTAAGGATATCTCAGTCAGTTCAGGAATTCTCTGAAACTCGCTTGCCCACAACAGTCCATATGTGTGAAACCAACCTCATTATTTTGCAAAGTATTTGATTTTGCATTGCTGCCTTGCTATATTCAATCACAATTATGAGTCAGTTAATTTAAAGTAGTTTATGTTACATACACAATAACATTTTAACAGTGTTTGATCAAGAGAATGAGTTCACATGACGTACAACCTAGGCTGCTAGAGTTTCTGTATAATGGATTCGAGTGCCTTTCAACTTTACTTTAATTCCACCTCCTTTGATTCAAGACATAATTAACATGATAATACAAAGGGCAGCTGTTAATTCTGTGCAATACAACAAATACTTCTGCAAGTCAGTTATCAAAACAGATGGCACTTAGGTTCTCAGAGAAATGCTTGTTGTCATGGCAGATTGACAACATTTAATGTTTATGATGATTACCCTTAAGAGTAACTAAGAAAGAAACAAACTTCACTTAATAAAAATTATTTAATTGGCATTTAAATATTAATGTACTGCCTACACTAGGTGAAAGTCACATTTTCATATTTCCTTAATGTCTTTAATTATGGTATACTAACACTTTGGAAAGAAATTGTACCCAATTATGTGACTTCTTATTCAAAGCTGACAATTTCAAAATGATTAAAATTTCTATGTCTTATCAACCATTTTTGACCATAAAAAAAAGCGATATATTGTTTCAGTTACCAAATTTGATCTGACAACAGGATGTCTAATCTTGGAATAGTTGCTCTTTTTTCACAACAATTGGAACATTGTTTTATACTTTAGTATTATCATTTACACAGTATTATGAGAATGACTATCCCATTTGCCTTTAACCTGTGTGATATTTTCTAGAAAATATTATAAGAGCCTTATCATGCAGGCATTTTGAGCGAAAAATGTGAGCATTTTAAAGTGTCCCAGGTATTCATTTAAAATTTACTTGCTTCCCAAACCAACTCAACTGAACATAATATAAAAACCTGGCTCAGGACCAAATCAGACAAGCTACAATCCAGAACTAAATGCAACTTTGTTTTTTATTTGTTAAGATAAATATTTAACCCTTTACATCATAGTGTATGCCTTTTTAGCCCATCAATACACCTGTAGCAAACTTACACAGTGCAGACCTGAACCATATCAGAGACTGTCATTTTGTCAAATGGATAATATGATCCAGTTATGACCAACTTACTTTAAATAGCAGATTGCAACCAGAGCATCAACAGTGACCATGTGATCTGATGTAATGATCATTCTCACCAATGAATGTAGTATCTAATAGGGGTTTTTCCATAAAGGTGGGTTATGAAAACCCACTCAAAATGGCTGCTGTTTAGAGTTGCCAAAAGGCACTTATATTGACATCAGGTAAAGTTCAAAAGGCACATGTATGATACCTTGGCAGAGGGCCAAAAGGCACTTATATTAGGTAATGGGTTAAAATAACCAGAAAACTCATTCACTATCAATACAGAGAAGCATCGTGATCAACAGTAACAGGAATTGCATGTACTCGAAATTTACAAGTTCTTTGTCTGCATTTACATCACTAAATCAGCTGAATTTGATCATTTATAAAAACTAATGGCTTCCTACATCAGTATCAAAACCTTTACTCAAGTTATTGAAGCTTTCAAATTTCTGATTCTACTCGACTAAATTTTGAATGATATCTGAGACCACCACTTGATTGAATGGATAATACAAGAGTTATGACCTACTTACGTTAAATAGCAGATTTTGACCAGAACCAAAACTGACATGATATGACGAAATGGTCATTCTCACCAATGAATGTAGTATCTAATAAGTGGTTTCCCAGAAGGCACGCTATGAAAACCTGCTCAAAACAGCTGCTGTCTGCAGAGTTGCCAAAAGGATCTTATATGGAAATCGGGTAAATTGCCAAAAGGCGCCTGTATTGGACTTCAGTAGATGGCCAAAAGGCACTTGTATGAGGTAAAAGGTTAAATGTCACTTGAATATAGGGTTCAGGAATTTTTTTCCAAGCACTCTGGATGAGTAAATTGCAAAAGTTGCTCATGCTGATGTCATCATCTGTTACTCATCCCAATAACTCATCTGTCATAAATATGCTCAACAATTACTTATCTCTGTCGTCATTTACTCAACAGTGCATACTTCCCCACTACTGGCATTCTAACTAAAAAAGGGTACCAAATGCAAGCTTGATTTTAAAATGGGGTGAAAACCATGAAAATGTTTTGTTAGGAGTGAAGAACATGCAGAGTTTACAAATGTTACAGATCATGTGACCAGACGCAGAGATTGACAAGAATTATTGAGACTGCAAATCAGCAAAAATGTTAATAAAACAAGAATTTTTTTCATATTTTTTTTCCATAACTACTGCAATCTGGTCATGCACCTATGCAAAATGCAAACCTCTTAACCAAGAAATATTATGGACTATGCTAAAAATACTGTTATTTCCAGAGAAGGGCAGTAAATAGATACTCAAAGCAAAGCAACAACTTGGAACAACACTGATTGCTTGGTGCATCTGTATAAGGTCAATGGTAGAATGGTTAAATGCCATCTGGGGATCAAAATTATTGCCAATCCAGAAATACCGGTGTACAGTGTTGAGCAGTAGTCGTTGTTCTGATCCGCTTTACCACCGGTTTGCAGTGTTGAAAAGGTTAACCTGGTCAATGATTTTGCTGACAGCTCACTCAAACTTCAACAGTTGCTAACCTGCTTGATTCTGCTGGACACTATCATAATAGTAAGAATCGGTCTTGTGACAAATGATTCATTTAATATGGAAATACCACAAAATAAGGCACTGACTGGCATGCCATCTGTTTCTATTAATGAAACTTGTAAAGTTGTATTCAACACCATTATTGGTTAAAAATCAATCAAACATTTCCAGTTACAATCCCCCTAACTCCAATCCGATATACAGTCAAACCCACTTACCTACCAATCTCATTACTGCATGGTTTATCACTTACACAGAATGGAGAAAATTATCATGTAAACAATACTTTAGTGTAAGGAAATTTAATGTATGCATTTCTTATTCAAAATGGACATTATCGCTTGTCCAAACCATAACAATACAGTTCATCCCACACAACATCGCGAATTTGATCTTATCTATAACTCAGAAAATTATTAAGTTAACATCACTAAATGTAGCTAAACAAACAAATATGGTAATAAGTGTTTTCATGCTTGGTAAGAATTCAACTTCAGAATGGCTAAATCACGTGACTCGCAATAATCTATAAATAAAACCAGCAAAACTCCAACTTAAGCTGCCCCACCCCCGTTAATTTATTTTGAACAAGGGTAAATAAAAGCACCAACGATATTATAAAAAAATTTCTATAGAGCCCAGTATTTTATTTCATGAAAATGGTGATTGCTATACCATGATTACATATTCTTCAACACAAACGGAATGAAGCAGGAGACTGATAAGATTAAAATTTTAAACAGAAAGAAGAGTGCTTTCAATTGTGTTGTTTTATTGTCAATTTCACAGCCTTGCAATCCATCAAAGAGATAAGCCAACTTGCAGGTGATCAATGATCAAAGTTGGGAGGGATATGGGACTACAACTGTATGAATTGAATATGTTGTCTTCTAACTTCGTGAATGGAATAAGCTGGCTTCATACAGAATTTGATGTTGAGATAGTTAACTTAAGACTTGAAATACATTTTACAGTTTGTTGGTACATGAATACCAACAACCAGTCTTTTTCCCGTACAGAAGGAAAATTTATTGGTAAAAATCGGCATATACTGGTGTTAAGGAACCTCTAACCATCAAAAAAAGATTGATTCTCACGCATAATATTGGTCAATTACATTTTGCTGCTAGTCACAAGTCACTAGCACCAATTCTATGAACTTCAACATCATGTTTAAGGCAATACATATGCATGTAATACACATATATAATGCTTTTTAAGAGGTCCCATGAATCCATTTCTCAAAATTCATCATTCTGAACTTCTTGAAAGTTACACACATTTTTTCTTGACCTTATAAGAGAACAGTCAAAAATGCCATGGTCCAAGTTTTCAACCCATTTTTTTTATTTGGATATTTATGTTGTGGTGTAGGATCAGATTTGTGCAGTGATGTGACTCTGAATGCAAATGGCAAGTTCCTGGTCAAATTTCATCAATGCTATAGTTTAGGCTAGTTTGTCAGTGGATTGAAGATGAAGATGAATGCTGTACTTGCAATATCTGAGAAAATAAATCCTATTCCTATTGATTTCATGCAGGTATATCTCAATAAAAGTAGGGCTGTCATCGGGTACCTGGGTACCCGACCGTATATAAAAACCCAGGTATTGAAACGAAAACGCGGGTACCCGTAAAAAAAAATCACCACACTTGCCAACCACTTCAAACAGGTGTGACAGCTATTGCTTTAATTACAAACCAGATCTCTGCTTAATATAAATAAACAATACTTCAGTCTGTTTGGATTAAGAAAATTCATTGGAATTGTGCCACAGGACCAACCGTTATCCCCGAGGCATTATATACCAAGGTTAAAACATAGCATGGTTCTACAGGTAATAAACCTCCTTGTAGACGATAACTATTGAATGTGGGTGCTAAATGATTGGTACCTTCGTGCTCTTTTAATGAAATCCAGATGGGTACCTACGATTTCCGAGCACACGTCAAAGAAATCCCACCATTTATATTATGAACAATTATCACCTAGACACCTTGAAATCTGCGTAATATCTCAAAGTAATCTTTGAGCAGCTCCTTTTTCTAGTCGACTAGCTCTGCTAGTTTTGAAAGTTAGCCATCATACATATAACGATATTTCTTTTTTCGATACTACTACGTTTTTGCCATAACTATCTTAAGAATTATATTTCCAAAATAATAACACTTATGTGACTGCGTGGTCACATGGTATAACTGGGGCACGCATGTGTGGGTAATTCAAATCTGCGGTCAAAAGTAGATGAATAATTGTGTTATGTTCTAACAAAGACATATACTTTAAAAAAGGTTAGTGTTCTAAAACATTCAACGTGGCTGATCACAGTGATCATTAAAAGTTGGATTATACCTACCATCTGTGTACAAAGGACATTCTAAATAAATTTATTAATTAATAGCGTGCGGTCAGATCATTCGCAGCTACGTCGGTGTGGACGAATCAGACAGAGAATAGTCCAAAAATACATCCCCGTTGGTTTGTACCCCCCTACCGATTTCAATAACAGAAACATTTAATTTGATAAAAAGTGTAAGGATCATAGTAATTTCATTCATTGATTTATATTTTCTAACCTGAATGTGAGAAGAATTGCCATAACACCGTCGTCGTCTGCGCGTTTCATGCTTAACGGAAGTTTTCAATGTAATTGACATGCTTGAGAACCATTTCCAGTTTCTGGACCAGTCCATTTTCAGCAAAGGAGCGCATGCGCGACTAAATATGTATATACATATGTCGTCTGCTTCTGATATTTACAGAGTCGAATCAAGCAAAGGAAAATAATGACAAAAAGTTTGCCTTTCACCGGGATTTAACAAGCGGTTTCATTAATATGTTCATGTGCGCAAAGGAATATAATTTCAAAGTCAATGTTATTGCAATTTACGGAATTATCCGGCATTTACCAAATAGGATCAATTACATCATTATGTTGCCAGATGGATATAAACTAATCCGTAGTGTACGGAATATGGCGCCGTGTTAGTATGGAAAGTCTGTTAAGCATGAAAGGTGCAAGGGGATGCAAGTACTAGTGCCATTCTGGTGACAGGTTAGAAATTATAAATCAATGATTCAATTGACTTAGAAATGGGGACAACAATTATTTGGTCTACGATTGTACATGTCAGTCATGTGCTAACAGGTACCGGTAAAATTCGCAATGGGTACACGGGTTGGTTTTTCGTGATTTTTGACAGCTTTATATAAAGGCCATTCAAGTTTGCTCAGCCGGCTAGTAAACGGCTAAACTATGCTGACACCAAAATGTATTGGCAAATTCCAACTTTTCAATAGGCAATAGACTCTGACCCTACACCAACAACATAATGTCCAAATGAAATTTTATAATTCACATCTCAAGTTACCTATGGCAATGGATACATTAATACTTGGGTAATTGATTGATGCATGCTTTTTATACTTTTTGGTGGAGATCCTTTAACATGACTGGATGACAGAACTGTTAAGTTTCTGTAACAGACTGTGTCTCCCCCCATTTTCTAATAACAATTCCTCCTTTTATGGCCCATATCCCTATGGCCATAACATATACATTCTAGAACTGATGCAATTACTATTCAATATTTTTTCTTATAAGTTTTTTAATGAAAGTTTCCCGTAAGAGTTGTTTCCCTTAACCCAGTATATAAAAGCGAACAGCGCCCACCAGATTTTTCGTAGGCATACCTAACATAAATACTGTCCAGTACATTCTCAACTCGGATGAAAATAAGAGTGCTATATTCCATATACTTAGGATGATCAGACACTGCTGGATATGAGTTTTTTCTTTTTGGCCATGTATCTCGACATTCATTTTTCGATTGCCTCATGAAAGATACCAGTCTTCCACTAAAGACACGTGTATAAAATTACATTATGTTGATAGTAATTCATTCAAATTAGACCGTAGTGTATGCAATCAATCATGTTAAAAATTTCTGCAACATCAAACAATATAAGCTAAAAAAATTATATTTCACAGTCGTTTTTCTTTCAATCGTTAATTATACAATAGTTTAAACAGTCGTACCCTTTTGCCAAACGTCGTGATAACACAAAATAAGAATAAACATTACGAAAAAAATATTATTTAAAATCAATAATATCTCTATGATATGAGGGTAAATATACAAAAAAATGTGAAGTGATTGTTTGTTGAACAGATTTTTGTTCCTCACCTCCATTTGCTCTGCCATTTTGTAGCTCACTACCGCTCTCATAAACATGTGCTTGTGTAAAACGTCATCGTTAGACTAATCTGTAAAATTTTGCGCCTTCATTTAATGAACAGTTAAATGACGTTCGGATCAAAAAGATCCGGATATACTGCGATGATGATGATGATGTTGAAGATGATAATAATAATAATAATAATAATAATAATAATAATAATAATAATAATAATCAGTTCCACACAAGATATGACACAAAAATCATAAAACGATTGATTGTTACGACAGCGTGCAGAGTGAAGCACTTCTTTGAAGATATTGATATTACTACTTGTTATTCTACTTCTACACTTTCTTTCTGTGCAAACGCAAAGACTATTGACATTGATATCTACAAAATTTTCTTACGCACTGTAATACTTTTCAATATCCATTACAAATCTAGAAGAGTTGATTTAAGTTTCAATTATTGCGTATAAAAAAGTTTGAACGTGAAAGATTTGTCCATAGATGAGAACTATACAAATTCAAACGATATGAGTCAGAAAGCAAAATTTTAAATCTCAATAACATATTGTGAAAGACTGTAAGAACAGATTTATTCTTATACGAAGAAAACGCTTTTGTGGTATTATCTGATAAATCCAAACGAACGACATATCATAGGTTAATGGTTCTCAACCCATATATCGGGACCCAAACCTGGTTCGCTATGTTGTTTAGAATGGGTCGCCAATATCAACCTTAGTAATTTATTATTTCTTACCCAAGTTGGTTTTTTGTTGTTGTTGTTGTTGTTGTTGTTGTTGTTTTGTTGTTGTTTTTTTTTTGTTTGTTTGTTTTGTTTTGTTTTATTTTTTTTTTGTTTTTGTTAAGCATTTTGATGGGCCGCCAGGCTAGCATCACAAACCTTTTTTTTAAACTTTCCCCAAAAAAGTTTTAAAAAACGCTGCCCAAGGTACACATTTAGCAGCTCTCTCAGCAAAATCTAACTTCAGATGTCGCGTTCAGTATAATTTACTAAAGTGAACCGCATACGTGTTAATTGCTTTCATAAACCACCAATACATGTGTTAAGTATAGACATATCATCAGTAAAACGGAAGTTATGCATAACTAAACTGACGACGTTGCATCCAATAGAAGACCTGCTCACATTATGATTAAAGCAATCAATATACATTAAATGGAAAGGGACCTGCTCAAATTACGATTAAAGAAATCAATATACATTAAATGGAAAGGGGCCTGCTCAAATTACGTTTGGGTAGGGTGCTCCCAATGTTTTTTTTTTAAAACTATTATAGAAGTCCCACACAAGTTCTATTTTGTTGGAAATTAAATTTAGTGAAAGATAGATGTAAAGCTCAGTCCCCAATTTAATTTAATAACAAATCAGTAATAAAATTATTAAAATTCTCAATTAAACTCATTCCGCTCGACCCTTTAATAAGCCTATTGCATCACATGATTAGCAGTGTGAGATTGATTTCCACCTGTTCTCGTATTTCTACTCAACCACCTCGACATTCTCTAGACTCCTTCTCATCCTCCTCCACTTTCTCTACCACGACTACTCTTCTGTCGATTTCGACTGCCTCGGCTACAGCCTCAGTTCCATCTCCAACTCTTGAAGACTCGGAACCCAATGGAACCCGAAGTTCTGTGTCCCCTGAAAAGCATCATTTTCGAAGCTTTGTCGTTCCTTAGAATCTACCTATAAGTTTTGCCGCCAAATTACGAGTGGCTTCTTTTCATAGTAACCTTATTGATCTGAAACCCCTCTAGGCGAATAATAACTTTTTCTCTTACGAGTTCTGAAAGTTATCATTCGTGTCGGAATTGTAAATCACACCCTCTATCTCATTCCGATTTGATATCACAGTGAACCGATCTAATCAAACTTAACTGACAATGTCACTCTCACTGTATGTCAAGGTTGGGACGGATAAGAATATGCTCCGTTCACGACGTAGTTTTCCCTTTGATCTTTAAATTAACCTTTAATACATAGGTATGATAACTACCAGCCCTCGTTTTGATGGGTCAATCTATCGCCTTTATTGTGTCTGGTTTTGTTAGGAGAGAGAGAGAGAGAGAGAGAGAGAGAGAGAGAGAGAGAGAGAGAGAGAGAGAGAGAGAGAGAGAGAGAGAGAGAGAGAGAGAGAGAGAGAGAGTCAAGAATGCATGTAGCAGGGAGAGGAAAAGAGAGAAAGGCAAGATAGAAGGAACTAATGGAGTTTAAATTAAAGGGATTAAAACCAATCCATTATGAGCCCTCTCATGTAAATAGGTTCATATTTTAATATTGCCAAACTTATCAGGCATGTCACCCCTTTTAAAGAAAAGGTGGTTAACAATATTTTCTCAGTTTTGAGAAAATTGATATGAATTTGAAATGGCCAAAAGGTTATTGACTTCCTTATTGCAGAGTGTGTTTACTGGTAATGTCCTAATATCATTCGCGTCTGACCAAGCTGGTGATTGCGATATGGTCGGAGAATAGGTCTTGAAGGCTTATAAGATGGTGCCTGAGGCCTATCGTCAAAGCTTTAGAACCTGTAGAGAGGAAACTTCACAGATTTATCTCGAATTTGAAAAAGAACGATAATGATAATTTTGATAATTTTAGACAACTCGTTGAAAAGTTAAAGATGTGTGCCAGTAGTATCATTAAAACCTACCTTGGTGAGATAGGGTTGAAGAAACTTTAGAGAAGGCAAATAGTACAACTGATGATTATTCTTTGCATCCATTTTTAACTCTATAACCTTATTCATTTTCTCTTCAGTCGCATGTTTAAAAGTGAGTTTTACTTGATATATAAAAGTTATTGCAAAATAACAAGTTAGTACCCAAACTCTCATGTCTAATGAGTAGCACATAGAAAAAAAAAAACAACTTACCAGCAACAGGGGGTTGCCGCGTCTCTTTTACATACCTTTTCCTCTATCTACTATTAAAATTTGCTTAATAACGAGGAGAAGGGGGCAGAGGAGTTGGTGTCCCGGGCACCAGAGATCTTAGGGTACAAAAAAAAAACAGCTGATTTTTTTTTTAAAATGACAATAACTGTGTTCTTGTAAATTTGTTAGTCGGATATTTTAGCAAATTACTTAGCTCATCGGCATAACAAAAATTTGATAACTCATTGCTGCTGCCAGCGTGTTCTTTATGAAGAAACTGCTTTTCTATTCATCGGTGTCCCCCCCCTCCTGACCCTCAATTCCTTTTCGCATCAGAGAGAGAGAGAGAGAGAGAGAGAGAGAGAGAGAGAGAGAGAGAGAGAGAGAGAGAGAGAGAGAGAGAGATCAAACAATAATATCTCTTGGACATAAATCCGTTAATGGAATCCGTCTGACAAACACGAGCATTTAGATTTACGGGAATTATGTATCTTGTAAAAGATTGCAGATGTCGGTAATATCAAAAACGGCGATTTCAGTAAAACCTACAAAATGGCGTTATATTGTGCGAAAATTATTGTCAACAAGGTTTTCGTTTCGCGACTACATAGGGAAAGATCACAGCGCTCCCCCCAAACTCCCGGCTGTGGTTCTTCGGGGCTCGCATTCTGTCCCTTAGGCCATTATCGTCGCCCTTGACTCCATTTACACTAATAATTCGGACGCCATTTACCCTTAGAAGGTCACTGTTGTCATAGAATAATAAATACAGTATCTTTTTCAAACTATTTCAAGACTTTGATAAATCAATATTCAGGGACATTTTTGGGATTATTATTCTTTGGCTTTACCTTGAATTCAAGTAAAGACTTTTGGATTTTAAACCTTTTGTTATGTTAGCACATAAGCACATTAAAATTTTCATTCTGAATACATTCGAGATTATATGGAATCATTAGAACATTATAGGAATATTTGAAATTAAAGCCACACTGTAAATTATTTTAAATTATTTCACTTTGTACCTTAGGGAAATTAATTTATTTTCTAAATTTATAGGTGAGTGTGTGTATACGTACGTACGTACGTATGTATATATGTGCATGTGTGTGTGTGTGGCTAATTTATTTAGGGCAGTGTCATTGTTGTATATTTTGGATTTTGTTGTAAAAAGGTCATAAATTTAATTAAAATTATTCAAAAGAGTGAGAAAAATTACATATTTTTAAATTCTCAATAAAATTTTGAATTTTGTACATATTTAATCAAGTTAGTTACTTTGGAATTTTGACTTAACATTGAAAAGTTACTGATGCATTGTGTGCATTTTGAAAAAATATTTATATTAAAATAAGAGGCTTGTGCAAAGGAACTACACACACACACACACACACACACACACACACACACACACACACACACACACACACACACACACACACACACGGGAAAGAAACAAAAACTATCCGAGGCTTAGTAGACAGTGTGGTTTTGTAGTTTCGAATTGCCGATTACGATTACTGACGTCTGAATTATAATTCGTAGTGTCTAGTAATACCAGTCTAATAATACAGTTTTTGATGACGTAATGCGCAAAGTAGTGCTCTGACATAAAACGTTAGTAATTAATGATAATTATCCCAGGTATCTCCAAGAGCGGATATTAGACAATTTTCTGCAAGGTGGGTATCACAGTGGAAAGGTTCTGAAAATACAGCAAAACTGCAGTTTTCTTTACCGTTTAGCAATGTGTCTAGCAACTAGATTTGGACATAAAGAAGGGATCGATATAGAAGTGGGGAGGATTGGGGAGGGGGTTAGTCTAGACCAACAAGTAGGTCTCTGCTTTTATATATATATATATATATATATATATATATATATATATATATATATATATATATATATATATATATATAAGCAGAGACCTACTTGTTGGTCTAGGGGTTAGTCCTACAACGCAAGTCCCATCACCCAGATATGTTTCTTCTGGTTAGGAGATTGCACTAAAACAAAAAACATGTGCTGTCTTACACTGTAGGACTAGGTGAGGGGGGTGTCCCATTGTATTAATAATGATGCAGAAATGGTGAGCAGTCTGGCTCGCATATACTCTACACAACCTTAATGCTAAAAAAGCAATAACCTAAAGACAAAAATCATACTGAGTGACAGAATTTTCTCAGATTACCCGATGACCCGTTTTAACAAAGGGTGCAGTCTCTGATACTATACAAGAGACTGGTAAGTTCCAAAAGCTTTGACCCATGCTTGATTCTAGATTTCCAGCTGCTATTTTCCTTTTTGTTGTTGTGTGGGCTTAACACCATTTTTCAGCACACTATAGGCTATACATGTTGGCCAGTATTAATGCATACACGCCAAGTTTTCTGGAAACAAATCAGGGAGATTTGTGTTCACAACCAGGGAGACTGGGTCCAAATCAGGGAGATTAGCATAAAGACAATTTTTCTCACAAGTTCACAAACACTGGAGAGGATAGAATTTTTCTTTCCAACCATTACATTTGCATTGTCACTACTAAACCCTACTAGGTTCTTTATGTTTATTAAGACTTCTTGAAGACAGTTGAAAAGGTTTTCACCAGTTCCAATATTGCAAATGGGCACAGGCAGGGATTTGGTTGTCACTCTGTGACTGTCACTGTTCAACAACCTTATAAGAATTTCTACACTTTTCATCACTCATTAGACTCATCCATCATCACTGAGAAAGGGTTTTCTTTGCATAGTAAAGTTACTTGTCATACATTGGACCCAGTGCATTGTTAACAATGTTTGTTACCTTTTTTTCTTTTGCAGTGAAATTTCTGAGCAATTTGTTGGTTAAGGAAACATAACTTTATACAGCTCACAAAAATGGTCAGCAACCAAGAATGGTAAATTATGCTCCGCCACAAAGTTAGCAAACAGAACCTCTACTTTAGTGACACTGTTTACTGATGTTGGTGCACACATTTGCATTACTTTAGGCACATAATGTGATGATTTCTCATTTGCAATGTGCTGCATACTTTTCAAGATCATTTTTTTCCCTACTAGAAATGTTCGAATGTGTGTTGCAAGCTGTGTAGTCCTAGTTTCCTCTGACCCTTGCCACCTTCCTTTTTGATATTTAGACATTTTTGTTGGGATGGGGGTATGGTCAGAGTCTATTCCCTATCAAGAGTTGGAATTCGTGGACACTATTTTGTGTCTGCATACGGTAGCTGCTTACTAGAAGGTCTAGCAAACTTTAACGACCTTTCATCAAGATATACCTGAATGAAATCAATAAGAATATGATTTTTTTTCTTAGATATAGAGGGTATAGTATTTGTTATATCTTTAATCCACTGACAGACTAGCAGAAACTACAGCATTGATGAAATTTGACCTGAAACTCGCTAGTTCACATGACAACACAAATCTTGCAACCTACATGTCAATGACATTAGAGGTCGAATGGTCACATGAATAGAAGTACTTCAGAAAATAATTCTCAATGGGGACGAATTAAATCTGAGTTTTTTTTTTCGAATGGTTGCTTTAACTGGAATTACCTATGCTTGGCAGGTTTTTTCTAATTTCCAGGAAATCTTGTCAGCAAATCGGTAGATCAAAAGATTGGGTCAAAAATTGAAAGACTCCCTGACAAATTTGGAGACTTGGCATGTATATTAATGGTGGAGGAAGAAACCAGGAATTCTGCGAAAAGAATCACGACCAATGAGAAGCTACTGGCAAGCTTTCTCACATATCCACATTCGCTGAATCTTAGACTTGAACCCACACAGAGGCAGTGATCTGTAACAGAGAGCGCTTTAGACCACTCAGCTCTGTCTCTGAAGCACATAATAATCTATGGCTATAGTACGATGCTACATCCCCGTTTGTTTGTAACCCCTTATCGATTTTAATAACAAAAATGTTTAATGTGATAAAAAGTGCACAGAACTAAGTCAACTGAATCATTGATTTATAATTTCTACCTGACTATGACCAGAATGACACTAACACTGGCGTCCCCATGCACCTTTCATGCTTGATGGACTTTCCAAACTAATATGTCGTCATACAACGTACATTATGAAAGCCGTTTAATTCCATCCGACAACATATCCTAATTCATACTTTTACGGTAACTGTTAAATAATTCTGTAAATTACCAGTCTGGAATTATATTCCTTTGCACAGGTGAACATATTAATGAAACCGCTTGTTAAATCCACGTGAAAGGCAAATTTTTTGTCATTCTTTTCCTTTGGTTGATTTGACACTGTAAATATTGGAAGCAGATGACATGTATGTACATATTTAGTCATGCATTCACCCCTTTGCTGACAATGGACTGCTCCAGGAACTGGAAATTGGTCTCAAACATGTCAGTCTTTTATATTGAAAACTTCCATTAAGCATGAAACGCGTAGACAATGATGGTGTTATGGCCATTCTATTCACAGGTTAGAAAATACCAACAATGAATGAATTGACTAACTTCTTTGCACTTTTTATCAAATTAAATGTTTCTTTTATTGAAATTGGTAGGGTGGGTACAAACAAACAGTTGAAATATCTCTGTAGTAAAACTACACAAACAAATAGGCTCGGACTATAGTTTTACTACAGAGATATTTTTTTATTCATCATCTTTGATTTTTCTGCATTGCATCAAACTGAAGTCACAGGCTCAAAAATGTACAAATTGCATGAATTTTGCCAGCTAGAACAAACTTATGCTCAAATGCAATGTGCTCCATTTGCTGAGAGAGGTGTTTAAAACTGATCAAAATAAGATTTGGTCAAAAGGTAACAGGAACCATATGCAATCATGTTATTTAAGTACAGTGGTCACCCTCTTATATGGCCAGTTCTTCTAAACTGGGAAAGGGGCCTTATAAGACTGGTGACCTTTCCAGTGGGAGAGTAAATTTTTTGTGAGAAATATATGTAATGTACATAGTAGGAAAGCTACATACTTTAGTGCATGTAATAGTAACATTAATTATAAAAATGTTTTTGTGTTAAAAACAAAGTTTGTGCAATTGGTATGTTACTGAGCCTTTAATATCAGTTTGGTACAACAATGAAAAAGAAAAAATGGCTGATGTATAGTAAAATATTTCACGAGTAAACTAGCTATAGAGGGTCAGGTGTGAATGAACTATCCTTGTCTCTTTTCTTCTATGACAGGGTCTTATGTCAAAATGGGTCATTGGGATCATCGGAGGTAATTTTTGTCAATTGTTAGGATATTTTTATGTCAGGTTATTGCTTTTTGTGTGTCTGATATAGTTTCTTTCTATGATGGAAGCTGATAAAAAAAAACCTTTGACGAAAATCTAACATACTTCAGAGTTAAAAAATACTGACAAATTAACATAATATGGATAAAAAATGACTGAGCAGTAGTAATAAACACACCCTTTAAAAAAAATTAAAATAAAAGTTATAAAATGAAAGCAATTTTTACAATTGAACTGTTTTAAATTAAACTTAAGAATGGAACATATTTTCATGTAATAAGTTGTTACATTACAAATCAATTGCATTACATACGAGTGATAGTCATGCATTTAAAACTACATTTTATATTTTCATTGGGTATTTAAATTTTAAATTAAAAATTAATACCTGTTCAAGGTGGTTCTTTATGGCTGTACATCCTATCCAGAAGTTGTCAAGAGCTCTCTGTGTGCATTAAAATGCATGTGTCTAGAGCAGCAAATGACCTCTTGAAATTTCTTCAGTTGAGGGGACTGTTGTAGTAATAATACAGTCCCATCAAAAGTGTTCATCTTTATATGCCGATTTCAGCTGGTATGCAAAGCAGTGAATACCATGTAAAGCTGGTTGGATGTTTTTCAGTTTAGATACAATGGTGAGATATTTGGACACACTGAAATATTTGGATACTGAGATATATAAGTTTGGCTGTATTGAGATCTTTGTTTGGACAATGATATATAAGTTTGGACATGCATTCATAATTTTAATGACACAACTTTCATATAGAAATAAGGAAAAGGAGGGGCAATAAAATGAAGAAAAAACCCATCATGAATTTACCTGCATTTATTATGTTATATATTTTGGGATTGGGGGAAAAAAATATTTACAGATAAACGTAAATCATTGTCAATTTGTCAAGAACTTATGACTTTATCCTTTATACCAATGCTAGCTGTTCCTGCTGTCCATTATTTCTGGTATGAATTAAACATGGATTTAGGTCATTGTTATGATAAACTGGTTTCAGAGGAACCTTAAAACTGGAGTTGTTTTTCTAGATCAATCAGTGGCTTACAACATGGTCTGGCATGCAGGGCTGCTGTTGAAAATTTCTAGATTATTGCCATGCTGGATAGTTGAGACTATTGAACTGTTCCTTTGCAACAGGTGCTTCAGAGTGCACATCAAAGAGAACTGCAACAACTTGTGGAGGCATTAGACTGATGGACTCCCACAAGGGTCTTTTCTTTCGCCAAGTTTGTCTGCATCAAGGACTTACCTGTAACACAGTCATGACACAAAGTTCCTCATTTGCTGATCTTGAGGGGGTAATGAATAAGGACCTGGAGGATATGATTAATGTCAAGAAATGGACATCTACACTCACGTGCAACAAAGACAGCCTCCAATGTCATTCACCTTAACAATTCAATGTGGACAATGAGCTTTGCATCTGCAATGGGCAGCAGCTAAAACATGACCCTACCACAACATACCTTGTTGTGACTCTGGACAGATCACTGACATTCTACAACCACCTAAAGAAAAGTGCAGAAAAGCTTAGTATTTGAAACAACCTACTTCATAAATGGGCTGGCTCAACCTGGGGCCCTAGTGCTCAGATGCACAAGACATCAGTACTAGCCCTCTGTTATTTGATGGCTGAATATTGTACTCCTGTCCGGGGCTACCTCATACCATGCAAAATTAAATAATGTCCAGCTTAACAGTGTGCATAATCTCTGAAATACCACATCCTACTAATTTACTATGGTTACCAGTACTCTGCAATATTCCTCCTCCACATTTGTTACCAGGAAGCAACCACAAAAATGTTGGCTAAGGTCTATACCAGTGAGAAACTTCACTGTATATGGACATCACTTCACATCCAGCATTCCATTGACTTCAAGATTCCCAATCTGGTTAGGTCAATTGCTGGAGGATATGACAGCTTTTTCAGCATTTAGCAATGAGTGGTCTTCAACAGATGTTGTCAACCATTCCCTCATTGCTGAGCCATCTGTCTGCCCTTAAGGCTTCAACCGCCCATGTTATCTGTGGACTACACTGAACTGCTTTCACATAGGACAGGGGCATTGTGCAGTCAACCTTGTCTGATGGGGCCAGGCCACTAACCCATCCTGTTACTGTGGTGCTCATCAAACTATGTCACACATTGTAAACAACTGTCCACTGACAAAGTTCCCACAGGGTCTGCAGGCTCTAATGATGTGGTTAAATGGCTGAGCACACAATGCACACCATGATAATACATGTAACAATAATAGTTATGATGTCTGGGGTGGGTACAGATTAGACTTGTATAATTTCAGACAGGTCCAGGTTACATTCATTATCCATGCTGCGCTCCCTTGGCATGAGTGGATGCACTCAATTTTAGATAGAGATTGTATGAGAGGTTTAATTTATTATCAGCAGATGAGGATGGAATTTTAGGACATTTTTTTTTAAAGAAAAGGTTAAAAAAAATTTATGTGCAGTAAACATTTGGTTTCTACTGCTGGTCTATATAGACACTTCTTTACTCTGCTGATATTCACTACACACCATTACCACCAAGCCAAATGAATTTATCAGGAATACATGTAACACTGACTGCAGACAGATATCCATTACAGACCCTTATCTCAAAGCACAATGAATTTATCAGGAATACATATAACACCGTCTACAGAAAGTTGACCTTTAAAGAATATGGACAGGGTGACTGTCAGATTATTGCATGCCCCATTATTTAATTGGAAGCTAAATGACACATACTTTCATTATTGTTACAATTGGTGTCCTCTCTTTATTTCAGATTGCATGGGATATTAGTTTACTCTTCTTGAAATAGCTGGCTTACTAGATGTTTAGGCCAGGGTGTGCAGAAAGACAGACAAATGGACAAGAATTGTAATCCTGGATAAGCTTGTCTCTTGCTGTTAATTCTTATTTGGAGATGTGATATGTGTATCCTGGGTGTAAACAGATCTGAATTTTTCTTGTGACTATAGAGAAGGCTTGGAGTTGTAATGAGACAAAATGAACACATCAAACAGCAACTACCACAATCCAAATCAGGGGAGAAAGTCCAGGTCCAAAGACTATTGTGGAAAATACTTCTTGAGGAATGTACTCTTTGTGTTTAATATCATATTCTTTGTAAGTGTTGACACTTTTAATTATCAAATTATACATAGGCGTAAAAATATCCCTGTTTAATATAGTTATATTCAGAAAGACACTGGTATTTTGTTGTATGGAGTCTACAAAACAGAATGTATGATGTTATTTTATGTCTTCTCCCTGTTTTGTTTAATTACAAAGCCTCAAGTTTTGTACCATCTACTGATACCAGAATTTGTGTGCATTTGAAGTATAAAAAAAGCTTTTTAATTTGTGGGTCAGAAGGCCAAAGGTCAAGGTAATGGTGATAAAAAGAATAATGGTTTCATCACACTACATGCTTCTACACCACAGACATGGACCTAATGTTGAAGAGGGCTTACATTTTGGGTAAGGAAGAAGTCTTGCTTTTGGGGTCATTAACTTAAAGGTCAAGGTCACTGAGACTAAGATTTATAAAAATTAATTATGTACAAAACTCCTAGTATTGACCATGTACCTAGACTAGACTTAGAAGATGACTTGCACCTTAAGTTAAGGTAGATATTTGTAAATTTAGGGTCCAAAGGTCAAGGTTACTGACTTGAAGTTTAAAGAAAAATGGTTTCTACATTAATAACATTAGTTCTGCATCAAAGCCCCAGACTAAACTTTGCAGATGGCTTGAGATATAGAGTACAATAGAAGCCTGTGTTTCTTGGGGAGGGGGTCAAAGTTCAAATTCACCATGACGAAAAAGAAAAGTGATTTTTCTCTATTATAATTTTAGTTACAGAACAAATACTGTAAAGTCTGGTTTTGGAGGGCCAGAACTTTAGGCAAGGATGAGGCCAGTTGATTTGTGTGTATGTGTGTTTATGTCTGAGAGCAAGAGAGAGATATAGACAGAGAGATTGGAGATTAATGGTTTGTATATATTTCAGCTAACTGGCTTGTCATTACTGGGTGTTGGTCTGTACATCAGGCTGAATCGACATACCTTTGTCAGTCTCCTAGGGAGTACAACATACCCTGTGTCAACATACCTGCTCCTGGCCACTGGAGCTGTCATAATTCTGACTGGAGTCCTGGGCTGTTTTGGAGCCTGCAAATATATCCGATGTTGTCTTTTCACGGTAATTACAGTAAACATGTATCTGCACTTTCAGATACACATCATTGGAGGGGCCTTGGGTCGTTGAGCTGTCTAACATGCATTCCTCTTAATGATCACTGGCATCTTGCCTCTGTGTGGGATTGAGTCTTGGGCTCGGCCAATGTGGGTATGTTAGAAGCTTTCCAGTAGCTTATTGTAGATCAATGGTTTTTAACCAGATTTTTCCAGGATCTTTTTCACCAGTGGTACTGGCAACCATGTATAGCTTATATTGTGATGAAAAATGTTATTAAAGCAACAACAACACTGCCACCATTGTATATTACAGTGGTTCACCTCTTATACAGCCACCTCTTCTGCACCGGGAAAGTGGACTTATAAGATGGGTGGCCTTTCCAGAGAGGAACTATATTTGTGAGATGTGATTGTATGTATATATTGTAAGAAAGCTACATATAACTTAAAGGAGTTAATATCTTTATTTAAAAGTAGCATTAATTATTAAAATGTTCTTGTCATTTTAAAGATCAAGATCACACAAATTAGAAGTTCATATTCTTTGGCATGAAATGTGGGTTGGGTGTAGTTGGCATGCACATTACAAAACCATTCAAAAACATTATTTAAATCTTGGTACCTACATTTGTATTCAAAATAATTCTCTTTCCATTAACTCCATTTTCCCCCTCCTACAGAATATTCTCATCTTTTCCAATCTTGTTTATTTGAGTCTTCCCCACACAAACTTTTTGGCAGGTGAACTCTCCCCAATGTGGTGGTGAGAAAAGATCCAGAAAAAAAAAATTTGTAAGAACTATTGATCCATATTAAGCTATTTGCAAGCTTTCTCACATACCAACATTGGCCAAATCAAGACCTTGGTAGCTTATCCTTCTGCCACTGAGTTCCACGGCATTAATTTGTCAGATTTGTATTTCAGACAACTTTAATACACAGCTTTATACAATCATTGAAAGAGTTGATTTCTAGACCATCATTTAGAATAATTATTGGCCCCGATTTCCCCATTCTGTACAGCATAGTGTTGCTATTGATTATTGGATTTAACCAAATTTATAGATTTGACCTTAAAATAATTTGATTTCTATACATATTATATTATATCTGTTTTCTGTTTCACTGTGCACCATGACTTGAGTTTTCAACCATCTACAGCTAGCAGAACGGCTTGTATTAGAGATTAGAAAAAAGCCTGTTGATTTGATAGTGCAAAAATCCAAAGGTCAAGGTCACTGACTGAAATATAAATTATTTATACACATTAACATTATTTCTTCATACAGACACAAATTGGTAAATGTTGTGCACTTGAAGTTCAGAAGAAGCATGTTGATTTTAATATAAAAATGTCAAAGATCAAGATTGGTGACTGAAAGATGAAAAATGATTTTAGCACAATAACACTAGTTCTGCTTAACAACTGAAACCAATTTGTAGTTATTTTAAATCTTTAATAAAATAACCGATTTCCTGTTAAGTGCTAGTCGTGACATCAACAGAGTTGCCAAAACGGTCCGGTACTGTTGGTCATGATATTAGTAGGACTATACTCGATTGATACAGTTGGCCTGGTAGCAAGCACTTTACCTTTTTTTAATCTATATGTATAAGAGAAGTTTTACAAATGCATTTGAGATAAACTGGGGCCTAACCATAATTTTGATTCGCGCATCATGTGCTGCCAACACTGATTTGAATTACCACTTGGCATCGCATCTTGAAAATATTGTCACCACCAAGGAAATGTATTGCACAAAAGGAGAAGTTTAGTTTGGAATAGACCAAATATTGGTCATGTATTCAGGCATCAAACACAATATATATATATATATATATATATATATATATATATATATATATATATATATATATATATATATATATATATATATATATATATCTCGTGTTTAGCACAGTGTGCCACAAATTTTAGGTTTGGGCATGGTGACAGAGACTATGTGAGGAAGCACATTGGTTGCAAAAAGCTCATTTTAAGCCATGGACAGAAGACCAGCAAGCTACCAATGCTGAAGCATTGTGTGTGAGTTTTCTTGTTGAACACAATCTACCTTTATCAGCAGGAAACCATGGTAAATATTTGTTCCAACAAATATTCCCAGACTCTAAGATTGCTTCACGAATTCGTGTCAAAATTTACTAATTTGTATCCCTATTTTCACTAATTGTGAGCCTGGAGGGTTGGCAGCTGTGATCCTGACATGAGAGTTATTCAGACCATTCAGATTGGTGCAAATTATGCCTATCTTCCACGCTGACAGAAAAATGAAAGTACAACCTTTTAAAGCTGTTCAACAACATTTAAAAGTGGCCCGAGTGGCCGAGTGGTCTAAAGCGGTGACCATTATGGATCACTGCCATCTCACTTCTGTCTGCGTGTGTTCAAGTCCAGACTCAGCTAAAGTGGGTAAGTGAGAAAGCCTGCCAGTAGCTTCTCGTGGGTTGGTGGTTCTTCCCTGGGTTTTCCAGGGTTCTTCCCCCACCACTAATACTGACTGCCATGTATAGCCTATCTTGTGCTGAAAAATGGCGTTAAACCCTTCAACAACAACATTTAACAAGGCATTTTGTATTAAAATCTATATTATTTATATTTAGTGCATCTGCCATCAAATACTTCAACCATTAGTAATAATTTTAAAATCTTTAAAGTACTAATTCTCAAAAATAGCCAAACAAAATTGGACCAACTGCTGAGCAGAATTTAAATTACCACCATTCACCTCCATTTTGTTTGCCATACCTATGTACTGCCAGTGACATGCTGTCACCTCAGTGATTACTGATAAAGACCTTATTAGTTGGACACACCTTGGCTATTCAGATAATAGACTGTATTTAAATTGATTTATTAGTAAGTATCTAGTGGCTGAATTTTATGAAATTGATAGGTTAAACTTGCTGCCATAAGCACCATCACACTTGAAAATTTCATCTACAAATGTTAACATTTAAAAATGAATATGGTAGTGAAATGGGAAGATAAAGGTCTTCGTCAGTAAGGTTAATTTAATTAAATTTGATAGAATGCATCTTGACATTTCTTCAAATTGTACAAATGGTGCAGACTTGCCTTCAAATATAACTAAAGATTTAAATGCCTTTAAGCTACTTCTTTTAAAAAGACCAAACAGAATTTGATCAAATTTGACACTTAAAGAGCTTCGAATTTTTGAACAAATTGTGTAGATGCACCATTAAATATATACAAGATTATGGTGTAAACTTTCAAACAACTTTTGAACAGACTTTGACTATAATTTGTATCCCAGCATGGTAAGGGTAATTTGTATCGCAGCATGCTCAGGGTAATTTGTATCCCAGCATTCTCAGGGTAATTTGTATCCCAGCATGCTAAGGGTAATTTGTATCCAAGCATGATCAGGGATTTAGATTAGGTCAGGCATATCCACCTGAATGTTGTAGGAGACTGCTGATGAAAGCTTTGAGCTGAGAAGCATCCTGTGATGACGTTCACTCTAATTACTTTTGATTTTTACTCTTTGTTTAGATTTTTGTGGGGGATTTTTTTGGGGGATGGGGCTTATATGGGTCATAGATCAGAACAACTTGAGAACAACCTGTCAACCTGATATCCATCTGCTCATTAACAGTGTCCTTTGAAGGCAGACTATGTACTCAAACTTTGTTCATTGGTAATATTGTTCTTATTATTTCACATGTATTTTTATTAGCAGTAGTAGTATGATAGCAAGATACATGTATTTAGTGTAGCTATTTAGAAAAATGAAAAATAACAGAATTTAATACAATAAGTTCCACACAAGGATACTGTATCCTCACGTTTTGACTTGCCAATGACAAAAGGTGTTATCTTCTCACAAGTAATACATGTATCAGTACCCAACTCCCCTGTGTGTCTTTAAATGTATCATAGAACCAGACTGATAATTTAAATCACCAGGATCAAATCAAGAAAACTACAGCTGTCTACATGCACTCATTTATTCTCTCTCTCTCTCTCTCTCTCTCTCTCTCTCTCTCTCTCTCTCTCTCTCTCTCTCTCTCTCTCTCACAAACTTTTTTCTCATCAGTAGAAATGGATCCAATATTAAAAAAATACTAATTGACTGTTTAATTATAATTGGGAAATGTGACATACTTTTTATCAGAAACTGACTCTTCTCATCATTTAATGCCTATGAAACCAATCTCATAGCTTAAATACACCCCATCAAAAAAAGAAAACTACAACTGTGTACATGCAAACACCTTTATCTCATTATCAGTAAAAATGGCTACTACAAAATTTACTAATTGACAGCCTCCTTGTAATTGTGAAACACATAACTGACTTTTTCTCAGACAGTTGGTACAATTATGCATGAATAATTATTTCCCACTTCATTTTTGATAAATTACCTATTGAAAAGTTGGACTTTGCCATGACCATTTAGTGGCAGCATAGGGTAGCCACTTACCATCATAGGCTAGCCACTAACCAGTGGTCCTGGCATACTTAACTGATCTTACAGAGTTGTACCTATGTTACATTGAGTCATAAGGAAAATGATTTATTTTCTGAGAAATGGCAGGTATTAAAATCATTAAGTCACTGACAGACAAAACTAGTGTTGACATTGTACTTGCCATTTTCATTTCTAGTCACATGGCTACTCAAACCTTGCAGAATACTTATCAATGAAATCAGAGATCCAATAGACATGTCAGCAATAAACAACCTTTCCAATGTTGTGCAAAAAAAATAAAATATTAAATCAAAGTCATATACTATTTGTAAAAGAAGAAATGGACACATAATTCTCAACATATTATCCCGAGAACAATAACCAGAAACCTCTTGCTGCCACAGCAACTTGTAGAAAGTCAAATTCATTAAGAATAGAGCATGTGTTCAAAATGGTTTTGTTGCATTTCATGACTTTTGCTTAGACATCTTAGACTTTCATTGGATTATGTTAAGTACAATTGAAATATGAAATGTTTAGACATAGTTTCATGTAATACACACACACATGTATGTATGTATGTATGTATGTATGTATGTATGTATGTATGTATGTATGTATGTATGTGTGTGTGTGTGTGTGTGTGTGTGTGTGTGTGTATGTATGTATGTATGTATGTATGTATGTATGTATGTATGTATGTATGTATGTATGTATGTATTGCTCATCGAACAAAAGAAGTTTAATTTGCATACCTTGAGTGGTAACTGTGAATATGTTTCAGTGACCATAGAAGGCAGGTTGCTTGGTTAAGAAACACCTGGCCACTGATTATAGAAGAGAGGTGGATGCTAATTACATTTATGTAGGAAAATTGCTGTTATGAACAGATAGTCGCAGAACTCAATTGTACATAGTACATTTTATGGTATTGGGAGTAGTGGTAGAGGAAGTGGAATAAAAAAAATATAAAATTACTGGAGTGCCCTAAAAACTTTAACCCTTCTCTAAAAACAACTTAAAGAAACCTAAAAAAAAACAACCTGAAAATGTGAAACAATAATGAACTGTTCTATCTGACCTCCACAAAATATTTTTTCATTTGGCTAGCCTGGTGACTTACAAAGCGCATTAATTTCTTAGCACATGCAGATATTTTAATCTCAAATTATTTATTGATTTTCACTTTATTGTTATTTTCATTTTATCATTATTAATTTTAGTAAATGTTATGTTCACCAAAGGAATAATCTTGTAATATTTTTGTGTCTCAATCCTCAAAAAACTTATAAAACCTTGAAAAAATCTTTTAGAAACCTGAAAATTTTTAAAATTTAATTAATCTCAGTCTTAATTGTCATCTGTTTATTCATGCCATTTCGTGATCAAAACTAATTCCAGGTACATTTAATTGCATAACTCAAAACTGAGTGATTGCTCTGAAAGTGAGCAAGTCATGTCATGGAACATTAAGTGACATGGAACATTTGGAAACATGTCCCATTAGCATAGTTAATGCATCATCATGAAAATCAACACAAGTACAACAGAAATAATATGGTATTGACTTTAGATGCTTTAAATTAAATTGTTTTGAGTATCATATATACTCTCTTATAAGTTGTGTTACATTGCAAACAAGTGTGTTGAGTGCCAAGCAAGGCAGCTGTGAGCACCATTTTTAAATATCTTTGGTACGACTCAGCCTGTGTTCAAACCCATGACCTACCATATCCAAGGCAGAAGCTATAACAACTTAGGCCACTTGAACAGCAATGATCCTGATCTACCATAGCATCATGCACCTGCAGACCAGTTTACATGTTGTTTGTTTTACTGGTCACGCCTAACAAACTGTGAAGATTCAGATTTGCTGGTGCATTATGCAGTTATAGGTCTAGGTCTATACAGTTTTCAGTTAGACTCTAATAAGTGAGTTTATATTAATTTCAATGCATTAAAAAAGTTGTGTTTGTAGAGAATTTTGTTTGCATAGCATGTACATTTATGTCGCTTATTTAGACTTGTTATCTTCTGGTTTCCTCTGCAGTTTGCATTTCTCCTGTTGCTGATCTTTCTCTTGGAGGCTGTGGCAGGAGTTCTTGCCTACATGTATGATGGTGTGGTAAGTAGTACACTTGTCAATTAAACTGCTGTTGATAAGATGATCTCTCTCTTTTCCATTATGACACAGTCTAATTTGTTAGATCATTGCAGTTGGTATTTTTATACACTTGCCATGTGTATCATGTTATGATGTTGTCCAGATTTACATCTTTTCCTGAACTTGCATTTGGTTCATGAAAGAAACTTATTGATTTTGGGCTCAAAAGGTCAAAGCTGAGGGTCACAGGGACTGAAAGATGGAAAACTGTTTCAACACAAAATCTTAACTTGTATCCTAGTTACCTTGACAAAACTTTGTAAATGACTTACATTTGAGATATGAAACATGACTCTTAACAAAGAAAATGGTTTTTACACTATATCATGAATTCTTTTATCACCATCTTTGACAAAACTTTGTGGATGGCTTGAAGTTGAGACATGGAAGATACCTGTTCATTTTGGAGTGAAAATGTCTAAGTTTAAGGTCACAGGGATTGTTACAGCAAGAACAATTTCCACAAAAACACATAAGTTCTGCACCATTTTCCTTGACTTAACATTGTAGATGGCTTTAATGTAAGACAGACACCTATTGATTTTGTGATTAAAATGTGTGAGGTCAAGGGCAGGGGGACTTAAAGAAGGAAAATGGTTTCCACATAAAATCTCAAGTTCTGTGCCACAAACCATGATCAAACTCTGTGGCTAGCTCAATTTGAGACAAGAGAGCCACAATTCAATTTGAGGTCAGCATCACGACTGAAAGAAGAAAAATGGTTTTCATATAAACTGTTACATTAAACATTTAAAGAAATGTTTATAACAAAGATTTTATTTGATAATCAGTCCAGAATTTAACATGGTCGATTTCTGCTTAGAAGACAAGTCATAAAATACCAGAGTTTTGATGCATGCATTAACTGTTTTATTTTGTAATGACCTCAACTTGGAAAACACTTATTTTGAAATACCATTGTTTAGCCTACCTCTTTAGAGTACTGGGAGTTTGAATACCTGCCAACCATTATGCGTTATAAACAGTATGCTTTCTTTACCGAATTATATCTTATACTCAACTGGGAGTGGATTATGCTTTTTCAATATGTTAAAAAATAAAAAAATAATAAAGCAATAAGCGATAAAAGTTTTATTTGTAATTTATATTTTTATCTTTTTAATTCCACTCATCATAAAAAAAATTGACAATATTATTGAGAATATTTTAAAAAGAAAAAAACTGCTGCATAAGAATAGTTAAGAGCTGATTTATTCATCATAGTGTACTTTCTCAGTTTTCTATTTATTGCAACTAATTGACCCATTTTAAGAAAATAGACATGTTTCTTTAATTTGAAACTTTGCATTGTAGATTCATTATGTTGATGATGATTTTAGGTACCATGCCAGTCTGTATCTTAAAAGAGAATGTTGCCAGATATTGTGCAAAATTGCGGGTTGACTTGTCGATGAAAATTTTTCGAGCAGATGCAGGGCTTCTGCTTGACTTTGTATTTGTCACCAAATGCAAAAGAATTCTAAAAATGGTGCTAGTTTTTACTGACTGACAAAAGTTGCTGGCAACAAAGTTTTGTAAAGTAAATTTTTAATTTTTCATTGATATAAGAGACTCTGGCCACTGAATACCTGTTTCACTATCTATGGCAGTCAGTGGATCATGTCAGTAGATAAATGAGACATTATTTGAACATGAATGCAGCTAACTGCAAGTTGCCAGTCAGTTTTGAGAAGCAATTAAATGTCATTAGTAGGAAATAAGGAATGACCAGGAGATATATTCTTTTGCGGCAAAAAGATTCAGTATTTGCAGGTGTTGTTAATTTATGTTTATTGCAAACTGTGTGAGATGCACTTGGGACTGCTTTGTGTTTTAGGAATTATTTACTTAGATAACACGTTTTAGTGGTCTGAACTTAACTGATTAACACAGGATGGCACTACAAAGACGTCAGTCAACAACCTAAGTCGCTTATATCAATGAAAAGTTAAAACTTTACTTTATAAAACAAATCTGTATCAAGCACAAAGAATAATCTAATCTAGCTCTGAAAACCAAATATTTATATCCAGCTGCATCTGAGGCAGCTACCATGTTACTTGTTGCCCCTATTTCTACTGCAGACTGAGAGAAGGTTCAATTGCCAGTATCTGTCAAAAAAAAAACTTAAGAAATGGTCTGGGGAAAAAATTAGGCAGATGTTGATAAAGTGTCAGTGACATTGTTCAAAAAGACTAAGCAGTATTTTGTATTATCAGCTATAAAGAAACATTCTTACTCATTCTTGCTTCATATGCTATACATTGAACTTAATGTGTATATAATGGTATAGTTATATTTATCAATAATTATTCTTGTACTTTAAAATATAAAATAAATGTAAAAAGTTTACTGTTATGTTTATTTAGATTAAAAATAGGGCCAATATAATATTATGCATATATTTAAAGTCCTTGCATCATGACATCAAATGGTACCTATGGCTGAAAAGTAGCTCAAAATTGTTTAATTTAGCAAATTTCATGGTGCAAAGAAAAAATATTTCCAAGAGAGGCCTGGCATATGGGTCTTTTTAAACTTCAGAACATGTCAGATCAGAAAAAGGACAATTCAACACCACTTGAGAATTTTGTAAAGAAAAAATATGGGAGTAATGCAGTACATCAGTCAAATAGAGTGCAAAATCTGTGGACTTCACGATCATTTGGCAAAAGTTATAGACATTTAAATTAGTTAAAGTGAATGTTGATTATAAGTCATTTTTCTGTTTTTTTTTTGTTTGTTTTGTTTTGTTTTATGTTGGGTTTTTTACCTGGAGAGCCAAGAATGGTTGGAATAACTCTCATGTTAGGATCATAGCTGCCAAGATCTGCTCAGATCACACTTTTTTGCCACTTGTATTAGCAAAAATTATGCTTATACCTCTATTTTGGTTGGCATGTATGAGTTTGTTATACTACTTCTAGTGTTGGCACATATAAAAGAATTTGCATATATACAACCTCACTGCATCTTGAGCAATATTTCTCTAGTTCTAGTTTGGAGTGGACTGTAATTGCACCAATCCCCTGGGCAAGGGGCAGATTATGTACATGCATCATTTGTACTTTCTTGGTGACGTTTTTTGCTTTTAGTTGTTTTTTGCATACTGTATACTATTTTCTGGACATGAAGCAAGAAACTATTCTTCACAGGAATTGCAAAATTGCTGAATTGCAAAAACTTTTACAAAGTGTACTTTTTAATAGAGTTGGTTTGTCACAAGCTATTTCTTTTCCTTTAATAGCCCAATAGGAGCTGTATTTCTGAACAGGTTTTAATGGAATTTGTTTTGTATGTATACGATAATGTTACCATCATGCTATATACACTGGTATTGTTCTTGTTTGTCAGTAGTATCCTGTGTATGGATTGTTGGTGTCTGTTTCAGGTAAAAGAGGAGTTGACAAGGAATCTCAACAAGACAATGATGGACAATTATATGTATGATATAGCAATCACACAGGCTGTGGATGAAATGCAACAGCAGGTAAAGATGTATTCATCTTTGTTTTCCTTCTGCAGTCTGCAATTTAACTTGCCTATACACTGAATCCAACTGCTAATTGCACAGACCCAGATTTGCCATTGCATAATGTGCTGACAGATTTGTGTCTGTACATTTTGTTAGGAGTAATTAGTACAACAAACAACATAGATGCTGATCTGCTGGCACCTCATGTGACTGCAGATCAGGGTCTATGTTTGCAGTTTCACTAGATGTAGTAGTTAGCATTAGCTACTATAATTACAACAGATTTATTTCCAGCCTTGAATCTGTTGTTGTAATAATTTTGCCTTAAGTTGTGAAGAGTTGTGGTTGTCAAACCAGCAAGAAAAGTTTGAGCCAGAGGTATATGATACAGAATTTGACATAATAAATTTCATGTTGTTTTAAGTTGCCCATGTTGCTTCATTGTGAAAAACACTGGAATAGGTTCACTTTATCTCAAGCTAAATGAAGACAGTTAAAACAAAATGTGTACAAAAGTTACTTTGTTTGGTTTAGCAGAAAATTTAATAAGAGACAAGTGGTGGAGAAATTACGTGGGGAAAATACCAGGGAGAACTACCAACCCGAGGGAAGGCAAGCTTTTCACAGGCTCACATTTCCTGACTTGAACCTATGTGGCAAGAGGTGAGATGGTAGTGATTGTTAAAGGCAAATGCCAGTCTTACTTGCAATGTTGAATATTAAGATCGGTATATGAAAACTACAGTTATTAATTGGTTGGTGATGAGGCAGGACGCCATTTTTGCTTTTGAGTATAGATTCTGAAATATATGAGGACTCATTAGCAGACAGAATTTCTTCACATCCTTGTTTTACAGTTTTATGTGTTTATTGTTCTTAATTTGGATAATTAAAATTATGGACATTTACATTCATGACAATATTTCTTTAGCATTTGTGCAGTGAAAGCATTTGCTGTCGCATTATATTTTAAAGGATAACATGTTCTGATCACAATCATGGGCTACAGTTCCACGATTTTAACACATTTGGCCATGATGGACAGGAGAATATCAGCCTTGCCTATAAATAATATCTAAAAAGCTAAAAGAACGGATCATTTCAAGTTACAAAGGCTGCCTATAAGTGTCACTACTGCTGCTTAAAATCAATACAGTGAATTTTAAACAGTTTGTTGAAAAAGCAGTTGACACTTTTGAAATGAATTTATTTGGATATGGCATCAGAATCAGTTTCTTACTGCAATATTAGGCTTTTTGGCAAATTTAAATTGGTCAGCAGTATTTTGTTCCTTGTTGCTGTGTAAAAGAATCAGTATATTAATAAAATGGAGACAAAAAAAATTTCATTATATGACATTTTCTGAAAGAGCTGACAGATTATGAATGTAAATAAGTAGCATAAATCACATCATTTTTAAGTAGATAGTTATAGTGTAGATTTGTATGGGTTTTTTATTCTTTGTATTTTCATTGTATGAAAATTTAACTTTGATGTATCGCCATGATGGGTCCTGGATGGTAGAGTGGTCTAAGGCATTTACCTTTACAGAGCATTGATATCTCACCTCTGTCAGCCTGGGTTTAAGTCTTGGGCACTCCTGTGTGGTTGTGTGAGGAAACTTGCCAGCAGCTTCCCGTGGGTCAGTAGTTCTTGTTGGGTATGTGTGTCTGTCTGGGTTCTATGTCAACCAGATACACTGGTCACCATGTATACCCTATCATTTGCTAAAAAATGGTTTTAAACCGATAACAATAAAATGGAAACTCTTCATGAGTGTCAATTTCATCATTTCTGTATTGACTTAATGACTTGCTGAGATAACAACTGTCTTAAAACTTATATCTTGTCAGTAATACTGAGACTGCTGCTTTACATTTGTCATGAATTACTCCTATAGGTTTGGGCCGGTAGGGCTCATCATATGCAGCTTGATTTTGTAATGATTGGTTATTGCTGTTGTCTAGTTTCAGTGTTGTGGAACCCGAGATTTTCAAGATTGGCGGTATTCCAAATGGAAGAAGAATGAGAATGATACAAGAGTAACGCCTGATAGCTGCTGCAAGACACCAAGCTTGATGTGTGCTTTGAGTGACAGCCCCAATAATATTTACTATTTGGTAGGTCAGTTAGAATATTTAGATCTAACACATGAGGATTATATTATTTCTTATTAACACTTGTGTCGTAAGCTTTTTCCTATGCTTTTATCCTTGTTTGCATTTTTAAAAGTTATTTTTTAGTAATAAACCAGAAGAGCTTATGGGATGGCCTGTTTTCCAACTGTCATTTTGTTATGTCCACTTACCTTGAACTACTTGGAAACATGCCATGAAACTTGACAGACACACTCATCCCATGGTCTAATTGGTCCTTCATGAGAATGGTACCATATGCACATCCATGCGAAACTAAGTGAGAATGGTACCATATGCACATCCATTCGAAACTCAGTGAGAATGGTACCATAAGCACATCCATGTGAAACTCACTGAGAATGGTACCATAAGCACATCCATGTGAAACTCGTTGAGAATGGTACTATATGCACAGCCATGTGAAACTCGTTGAGAATGGTACCATAAGCACATCCATTTGAAATTCAGTGAGAATGGTACCATAAGCACATCCATGTGAAACTCGTTGAGAATGGTACCATATGCACATCCATGTGCAACTCATTGAGAATGGTACCATAAGCACATCCATTTGAAATTCAGTGAGAATGGTACCATAAGCACATCCATGTGAAACTCAGTGAGAATGGTACCATAAGAACATCCATGTGAAATTCAGTGATAATGGTACCATAAGCACATCCATGTGAAACTCGTTGAGAATGGTACCATAAGCACATCCATGTGAAACTCGTTGAGAATGGTACCATAAGCACATCCATGTGAAACTCGTTGAGAATGGTACCATAAGCACATCCATGTGAAATTCAGTGATAATGGTACCATAAGCACATCCATGTGAAACTGTGAGAATGGTACCATATGCACATCCATGTGAAACTCACTGAAAATGGTACCATAAGCACATCCATGTGAAACTCAGTGAGAATGATACCATATGCACATCCATGTGAAACTCAGTGATAATGGTACCATATGCACATCCATGTGAAACTCATTGAGAATGGTACCATATGCACATCCATGTGAAACTCACTGAAAATGGTACCATAAGCACATCCATGTGAAACTCATTGAGAATGGTACCATATGCACATCCATGTGAAACTCACTGAAAATGGTACCATAAGCACATCCATGTGAAACTCAGTGAGAATGATACCATATGCACATCCATGTGAAACTCAGTGAGAATGGTACCATATGCACATCCATGTGAAACTCGGTGAGAATGGTACCATAAGCACATCCATGTGAAACTCAGTGATAATGGTACCATATGCACATCCATGTGAAACTCTGAGAATGGTACCATAAGCACATCCATGTGAAACTCGTTGAGGATTGTACCATATGCACATCCATGTGAAAATCTTATATAGCTACTCTACCAGAATGGATGGTGATAACAACATGATTTATTTACAAAAAGACTTCTTATGATATATAGTGGCTTTAAGTAAGTATGATGCCAATCAGACATATATTATTGATGCCATGATGGCAACCTTGAAAATCTTTCTATTGCAGCTCCTCCTGAATGGAAAGTCATATTTTCACCAGAATATCCATTATGATGTATAGTTGATTATTCTGAATGGAAAGTCATATTTTCACCAGAATACCCATTATGATGTATAGTTGATTATTCTGACATCCGTTATGGGTGCCACATTTAACCTTTTAAAATTGTTATTTCTGATTGGTGGATGGTTTGATACTGATGTGTTTATACTGAAATTTTTGCATAATGTCTAGTTGGACTTTAATGAAAATTGTGCTGATCTGGTGTCCAATATGATAGTAGCCTTGAAAATGTTGGTGCTTTCCCTGAAAGATATACATCCACAAAAAGGATTTTACCAGGAGATTTATGATGACTGGTTGGTTTTCAATAACAGTGATGCCACTCATGCATCCAGTATGACTAACACAGTGGCTGTCTTAAAAATCCTTTTATTGCTATTCCTTTTGACTGGACAGTCATGTCAGCATTTGGTAAAAGATTTCATGTGATGTCTACTAGATTTTAAATAAAAACTGTGCAGATCAGCCTGTCATTAAGACCTCAATGGCAGTTGTCTTAAAAATCTTGTTATTGCTGTTCCTTCGGAATGGAAAGTCATATCAACATGAGATTTGTTATCATGACTCCTAAACAAAATGTTGTATCTGTATGGGGTTTTTCATCCTCCAATAGGATAACCCGATCTACACCACGTTGGAACAGTGTTCAAATTTGAAATACCTAATTTAGATTGGATGTGGTGGCATGAAATTCACAGACCTGAAGCACAGAAATATCTGCTTGATACGCCAAGGTGTAGATAGTGTTTTCATACTGGAAGCTTGGTTTGCAAAGGTGTGGGTTTTCAAAATAAGATTTCTTGTGATGTGTACTTGGTCCTAAATGAAGTGGTGGCATTTTTTTATCTAGTATGGTTCACCATACCAAGTATCTTGAAAATCTTGTTTATCACTAATTGTCCTAATGGATGTGATTTTCACCGGAAAACTTATTAATGTCATTCTGGGCCAAAATGAAAAAAATATATGGGTGGACAGCTTTTCAAAATGCTTATTTTACTGTCTACATACTATGAAGTAATGGGGGTAGTTGTACAGGCCTCGCATCAATTTCAGGAACAACACTAGCTGGAAACACTGAATTCACAAATCCATATCTTTAATTATTAAACAATAATATCTGAAAAGTCACATGACAGCATTAAATTAAGATATTTTACAAAATACAAAACATTCCCATTCAAGATTATATTTTGTATCTGTTCAAAGTTATGTACATAGCAAATATTTAGGCATTAGCAAAACGGTGTAAAAGAAAATTTATTGTATGCAAAACTAATAAAGTTTTTAATCTATTAGAAAATTGGCTGCTTTGCTTCAAAAAGCATTGCATTGTATATGTTGTGAGGAGGTGTCCGTGCCTGTATTAGTTCAAAGACTTAAAATTGTCCACAATCTCAGATGCTTCTTGTCTTTGTATTGGGACAGAGTCAAAATTTATTTGCAACGCTGCTTGAATGCAGAGAAGGAGTTTCAAAATTAAAAATTTGATGAATGAATGACAAATATTGTGTAATTTGTTATGACAAAACTGAATAGGTTGACTAAACTTCAGCAGAAAGAAATGATGATACGCTTTAAGTCTGATATCAAAAATATTTTCTAGCTTTTTAATGTTGTTTAGGTGGTGTTAATAACAGCATCACTGCTGTGCATGTGCATGTTGGGTATAATCACAACAGTCTTAGGTAATTGGAATGGATCAAAGTTTAATCAACAAACATTAGACCATGTTGGAACATTGATTTACTGCTGTGTGCTAAGTTTACATAGTGGCATATCAGATCAATCAAACGATAAATGGACCAAACAATTGACAATACTTGTATACATACTCTGTAAAATATAACAGGGAAATATGATACTTAATAGTAAGATAAAGTTCGAAACAAATATTAATAGTGGAAAATTCAGTATAAAAAGGTAAGCATTTCAACTACTTAGCCTTTAGTAAGAACACACCACAAAACACAACACTTGTATATGTAAATTCAGGTCGTCAGTCAGTCTCTTGTAATTAGATCAGGATGAGAGTTGAACTATTGCTTCTATCAGCATAACTGACCAAATTAATCCTTTTGTTTTACCATGTTAATTGAAATATACGTAAAGAACAGAAAAGAAATAAGTGATACTGTTGCCCTTTTAATTCCAATGAAAATGGATCATTTCATAGCTGAACAACAACAAACTTTCAGAACTATTTAGAATATTTCAGTCACATAAATGTGAAAAAGTTTTTTTCCGCTTGTGAAAGACAAGGCATGTTTCTTTTCCTTCATTTGATAAAGACAGAGTAACTCTGATTTTGCTGAAGGAATCAGTATGCCAAGAGGAAAGAATGATAGCTCTTTTGACAACTTATTTTCTAGCTATAAAAAATATTGTTGATACTTGTCTTGAGGAAGTCAAGTTTTTGATACAAAGAAAAACTAGTATACTGGACTGCTGAACCATGAACATGCAGTGAACATAGATATGGCATAAACCCAAGAGATTATTTACCTCACAAGATGCTCACCCATATGTCCAACATATTCTTATTTTTTAAGTTTTTTCCCCTGTGATAACTAATCCTAGAAATTTCAAGATATGTGCATAGCATTGATCTGTTTTATTATCACTTAAGTGTGAGTGTGAATCTCTGATGTCGAATTCACACTGCGGTCATGAAGGTAGAAATAAGTTCATCTGTGTTAATTTTAATTCTTCTCCCACAAAATATAGCCCCGCTACCTGCAAAATACCATATGCATCACTATTTGCAAGACTGTTCCATTGGTGGCATTCACTTTTCATTATAGTGTTTTTATTTATAATTTATAAAAGGTGTATGTGCTCCTATGGAGTTAAATTACTTTGAAGAATCTGTAATAGGTTATTGTAATTGTTTTGTGTCTTTACTGAGACATATATACAATAGTCATTATCATAGTCCTTACATTAGTCATGCAGAGCTTGATAGCTGCAAGAAAATATATTATAATCCCCATTATTATTATATATCTAGTAAACTGAGCCCAAAATATGCTACTTTGTCATGATGGAATAGTTGTAAAATGGAGCTGCAAGAGCAGTTATCTCCCCCTAAGTTGTGTCTTCCATGCAGCAGAAATTTGTATGTTGAAAAAGGTAGTATAAAAATTCTAATTTTTATGAATGTCACAGATTTTCTGCAATATGATTGGATGTAAACGGTCACGTGTGACTCTTCATAAATTTTTTACACATCGATAAATTCTGGGACTACTTTTGGTTTACAGTATAAATAAACATTGCAGACACATCATTGTGAAACGATTGTTTCATCTTTTAAATTTTTTATTAAGCAAATAAATATAAATAATACCCTTTTTATACTTTTTCCAATTACATGTACCTTTGATTGAAACGCATAGTTTACAATACAATTTAGGATTGGTCTGCTTCATAGTCGAGCAAAATGGCCGATTACAGTGATTTTTTTTTTCACTGCAATTTTCTGCGGATTTTGTTGAACAATTACATGGATCAAATTAGATGAAATGGATCAAATGGAGCTAAAATAAATAATAGCAGCGATTGAAGCAGCTGGACATGGATTTGATGATATTGCGACGGATGTTAAAAGCGCTGAAAATGAAACAAAACAACAGATTTACAAATTCCCTCAATGCGCACCCCATGACCTACATCACCCTAGCCACACACAACAAGAACAAAAATATCGAGGGAACTGGGACCGTCAATTTTGAGGCCCCTGGAGTATATATACTAAAATTCAAGAAATTATCTGAGGAGGACTAAAAATCTACTGAAATAAATCAATACCCTGAGGCTACTAAATGGGACACTGGCATTTTCAATGGTACATTTTTTAATTGTTTTAATTTTTTTTGCTTATTTTCATAACGTGTGTGGGTATTCATGGCATAGTGTGAATATGACCACTTGCAAAAAAAATAAAAAAAATATATGAGACCATTATTCAAAGACAATAAAATTTTTAAATGGTGAAAATATAAGAAAAAGACAATCAGATTTTTCACATGAAATATCTTTGTTGGGTAGATCCTGAACATATATATTAAGATAGTATATAGTTTATTAAAAATGTTATCATGATATCTACAAAATGTGACTTAACACCATTGAAAAATATATATAATAATAAAAAAGTGATTGTTTTGCTAAGTTAAATTATTTTGGATGTGCAGTCATTAATTTCAATGAAAAAGAAATTACATAACATTCTGCATTGCAATTATTCTTCTCAAGAAATAAACATTCTGTATAAATTGGAAAAACTTTTAATAATGAAGGATATATTTACTAATGTTACCATGTTACCATATATAATCCCAACCATAAGTATACAATATATGTATAAATTACAGGACAAGTTGTCTTTATGTGTATTTCAAAATTGTCTTGCCAAGTGTTAGAAGTGTGTTGCTATGAATATTTTTCTATTTACTTACAGCTTGGTGTATTGAAATTATTGGATACTAACTTGACTTAAACACAGTTAGACCAGACAAGCTGAGAGGTCACTTAAGACGGTTCTATGCTGAGACCCAATCTAAATTGTTATTGTCATGGATCACAAAAATGACAGCTGAACAGGCACAAGAATATCGCAAGAATTCCTTGAAAAATGTTCATGCAGCCATAAACAGATACTTGAAGGAAAATATCAAAAATACTGACACTATCAAAGACAAGCAATTCAAAAACGCTAATTCAATGTTAAATGCAAAACTGAAATTTAATGTAAAATCAGGTCTTTCAAAGCCAACCCATCACTAACAAGTAATTTGACTGAAATAATGAGGAAAAGTCAATGGCTATCTTCAAACATTTGACCCTGTTGCCATTCAATTCAAAATATGGTATATGTTGGCTATTCATTTTGAGACCAGAGGTATAGAAGTTCACCATCAACTGACCCCAAATTCCTTAAAATTTTAAAATGATGAATATGGTATGGAGTGCATTACTCTAAATCATGAAACACTTCAAAAAACAACCCACCAAGGTGATGTTGAAGAGAACCTTAAAGAAACATCAGACAAATGAATGCATGCAACTGGCACAAACACTTGCCAGTGAAATATGTAAAAGAAATACTTTCAGAAATGTGACAAAGCAGCAAAGGCCTTATTTATGCAATGCAGTAAAGAAGCACTAAGATCTCCTGAATTGGCTGACAAATGGTAATCGTGTGAACTGGTCAAATCAAAGCAATTCTCCTCATTCATTCCATACATATGCAATAATGTAGGACTGCAACATTATACTGGTAACTCATGCAACATGCAACAACAATTCAAGCTATGAGTGATGCTGGGTTTGAAACTAGAAATATTTTGTTTATGACAGACAACAAACATGAGGAGTCTCTAAAAACTTACAAAGAACTTAGAACTGAACAAAAACAACTAATTAGTTCAGTTTAGGAAAATATTGATAATGGTAGTCAAGCTCTTTCTGTATCAGACCCTAATACCAACCCACCTCTTACTTCTGATCAGTCACCAATCATTGATCAACTCTTTATTCTGAAGTTTGAATACTCTAATCCCACAGTCCATACAAACTCCAATACTCAATTATGCAATCCAACTAAACATTGATGGTTTTACCAGCAACTCTACATTTAAGAACTGCAAATATAATAGATAACTAAAATGGTATTGTTAAGTACTAATGCTATTGAAAATTATATAAAATGTTATTCCTGTATAAAATTTATTTAATTATTACCTTTATTTTGGTAACAGATAACATCATCTTGTTCCTTGATAAAATCAACAATGATTTAAGGTTTGCTTGGAAATTTCATTTAGCACACTTGTTCTATCCCTATCATTTTGTAATTATGTGAGGTAACTGTCATCAGATGTAGCAGATTGGATTGACTAAAACTAACAAGAATGTTATTTATTTATATAAAAAGAAATGTGCTGACACTAAGGGTAGCCATAGCCTAAGATGTAAAATATGAAGTTTATGAATAAACGTAAAGCACGTTTTTGTTCATAATAAATATCTGGGTGATGGGTCTTATGTTGTATGACTAATTAGATCACTGAACTGGCCTTGTTAAGTATTAACGTTGTTGAGAATGACATAAAATGTTATTCCTGTATACAATTTATTTCATTGTTACCTTTATTTTAGTAAAGTATATCATCATCTTGTTCATATATCCATATTGTTCATTGATAAATCCATAATGATTTCAGGTTTGATTGGAAATTTAATTTTGGCACACTTGTTTAATCTGTTATCATTTGTTATTATGTAAGGTCATGGTCATCTGACGTAACAGATGGGAAAGACTAAAATTGGACAAGAATGTTTGTTAAAATTGAAACCACGAATAGCCATTGCCTAAAATGCAAAGTATGAATTTTCTGAATCAACGTAACTGTGACAGTACAAGTTATGTATTAAGGAGCGATGTGAAGCAGCGAATGAAAGGAAACTGCGCGTTAGTTGAATTTGAATGCATTGTTGCTAGAATACGTTAATCTGACGATAAAAAGGACGAAATTGGAATTATAAAGATTAAATGATCCTGGTTGGGTATTTATCGATGTGTAAATTTTACCTAATCACTCACAAAGTTAACATAAAGTCCTTCGGACTTTATTTACTTTGTGAGTGATTAGGTAAAATTTACACATTAATAAATACCCAACCAGGATCATTTAATCCTATAATAAAAAAAATGCAAACATTTCTTGCCACATCCACCTGCTTAATAGTAAACTAAATCAACTGAGGTCAAAAAGGTTCATATTTTTTAACAGCCATACTAAAAAAAGCATAAGAATGTTATTCACTTGACCTGATGACTCAATGACAATTCATGGCAAGGGATGTTTTTACATTCTGAAACCAAATTTATAACTGCTAATTTTATATTCAAAGGTCATTTTTTACTCAAAGTGATGCTCACAGTGCTAACAAATACAAACCATTTCCCTTGGTGATAATTTGAAAAAACATGTTGTACTAAAGAGCATGATTCAGTTGAAAATAGTTGTCATCCAGGATGTTTTTGAGATATTCTGCTTGCCTTGAACCAACATGTCTACTTACAGGTGGCTATCTTCCCAGCTAACCATCAGTATTTCATGGTTTGTGAAATAACTCTGGTATGTTTACATGCCTCTCTTCAATTTCAAGAGCAACAAAAGCCAAAAACACCTAATTCTGTAAAAAAAAGGGATATCTTTAATTATTAAATAATAATAACTGAAAACGTCGCACTGAAGCCTTAAGTTAAGAAATTTGACAGGGACAATTTATCAAACTACTATCAACTACTATCCCTTGCCACATAAAGACAAAAATAAACAGGAGTAATTTAGTAGTCAATCTAGGCTGATCTCATGGTGGGACATGAAGCCACATCCTTCTAGTCACAGGTCAGTTGCCTCAACCTCTGAGTCACCACAGCAACTTGTGATGCATTACTTAAAATAAATATTTATAAACAATGGCATTTGTGTTAGATTGATCAAAACCATTTAAATTATTCAACTCCATAGAGATAATCATTACCACTGTTCGTTCAAGTTACAGATTGCACAAGTGCACTATTCATACAAAATTTACTGTGATTGAATGTGCCATATGTAGTGTTATACACATCATATGATTGAATATGCCATATGAAGTGATATACACATTATGGGATAGAATATGCCATATGAAGTGATATACACATTATGGGATAGAATATGCCATATGAAGTGATATACACATTATGGGATAGAATATGCCATATGAAGTGATATACACATTATGGGATAGAATATGCCATATGAAGTGATATACACATTATGGGATAGAATATGCCACATGTAGTGATATACACATCATGTGGTTGAATATGCCAGATGTAGTGATATACATATTTATAAATCTTTACAGGACATTATATGAGTAAAAACTAAAGAGATAAAACCGATGATGTAATAACTTTAGTTTCATGCTTATCTTTGCTGTCACCATGTTACCATATTTTACATCTTTGTTTTCAGGGTTGCAGTATACAGCTTGAGTATTATACAAAACATTCCCTGATATTGATTGGAGGGATAGGGCTAGGACTTTGCTGTGTACAGGTATGCACATACTATAATTCCCCACAAGTATCGATCTCTATGCTGGTCTAGGAAATCTGGCTTGCTGGTTTGGACCACTCTTGCTTTGCTGTCATGATGCATCCCTGCATTTGGTACTGTGCACCCAAGACACAAAACTAAGTACTGTTTCATGTGCTAATGGGTGTTTCGTATATTAATGGGCCATTTAACATGACTCAATGAACCATTTGTTACACCACTATTTGCAAATCAGGCTACCTTTTATTCTCTTTGTCCATCGTTCCATGACCTATTTGCATTTCATCTTACCATTTAGTGTTCAAGTTAGGATGAAGGTTTTATTGTACACCCAAACTGGAACACTATAACCTGCTTTATGGCGTGAGTAAAAACATTGTTTAAAAATTGTGACATATTTACAATGGTAACAAGCTCAGTCAATCAGATGCAAGATCAATCAATTATTTGTGGAACCCACACATTATTGAAATCATCCAAGATCATGATGTTGTAAGCATATATATGATCTGGAGGGGTAACAAGTTCATCCAGTTAGATACTTATCCTAAACTACTGGGAGGACTGCCGCCTAACTTTTCAGACATGTCCAAAGGTCATGTTAGTATATATATATATATATATATATATATATATATATATATATATATATATATATATATGACAAGGTTATAGGTTTTGACCAGCAGTCCTGGTTTTGCAGTTTTGCAGCTTCAAATTACTGTACTATTTATGTCTGACTTTAAGCACATTAATTATTTAAACTGGAACCCATAGCACATATTTGTAGACAAGAGATTTGCTGTACATTAGGAACGTCTTAGTGAATTATTTTACATGACTCAAACTTCTGTACCTGGGAGAAGCGCCCCATATTGGGCTCATGCAGTGAGCTTCTTCAGTCACAGATGAAGTGGTCACTTTAATGGGAGAACAGTGACTTCCTAGCCAAAGCAGAACAGTGTATCTGGATTATTCATGCAAATGTACAGGTTAGATTCCTGGACCATATGAATCTAAATGCATTCATTGTGACTGAGCCTGACACTTTCCTGCAAGTGTTAGTGATAAGACACTGTTTGGTAATGATTAAATGGACTCCTGCAAATGTTAGTGTCATGAAACTCTTTGGTAATAATCACATGGATTTCTATTAATGTTAATGACATGACTGGTAGTAATCACATGGACTGTGATTGTTAATTTGGTCAACTAAGATTGCATAGTGACACAATCATCATTTTCATTGAAGTAATGAGTGGGGGTTGTGAAGTAAATTGTGTGCAACAGTTATGGAGGAAGTCAGTACATGAATTGGATTCATTTAGTTGATATGTTACATGTACTTCCTGCTAAGATTATAATAACAGAAGGTGGAAAAGTTGGAGTGTTTCTGATGAAAATGTCAAGATAAATGTACATATGGCTTGGTTTACATTTTCTCTGTAACATATATGCAGATAAGTGGACTCTTTTAGGCCTGTTCACTTTACAATACCCATTTATCTTTGCAGGTGTTTGGAATTATATTTTCTTGCTGTTTGATAAGGAAGATCAAGGAAAGCAAACGTCGGTAATGAGGAGGGGAAAAAAGCGAAGGATTTATCAGTTTCATTAGAGAACTTGAATGGACCAAGTCCCACTCTGTAACATACAGCATCTGTACTTTAATACACCACAGAGAAATGGTTTCATTAACTTGGCAGTTGTGTATATTTGGAAAACATGCACATGCTCAGTACTTATGTACTAGATTGTGGGTTTTTACCTCTGGTAAATGAACATGGAAAATTGCAAATGATACTTTTTAAAATTGATATTGCATATTTTTTATTAAGGACTTACATTGGGATGCATAAGCCCTACAGTAATCTCCCTTTCATTCCATCTGTCTTTTATACATTCACACTTATTTTAACCACGATAGCTATATAACTGTTGCATAATTGGGTGTCATTTGGTAGCTGAATTGCTCCTTGCATAGAGACCTGCCTTTTAAATGTCTCTTTTTATATCAACAAAAGGTTTTATTCATCTTTATATTGATGAGACTTGAAAGAGTTGGATTTCCAGCATTCCAAATCCTCACTTAGAAGAGTTATTGGCCCTGAATGTTCATCTACTCCGTAAATAGATTTTCTGGTAGAACGCTCCTTTTTAATGCCCTGTGAATCAAACTGGTGAGCAGAGCCATTGTGATGCACATATTGCTACCAGTTTTAGTTTTTTATTTGCACATGCAAAGATAATGCTAGATATTTCTTCAGTTACAAAAGGTAAATATTTTGAATCCATTATCAGGGATAGGAATGCATCAGTGAATACATAAACAGTGAACCTAGTTTTGGCTTTCTGTACCTTCCAAATTCAGTCGAGTTATTATTAATAGCAGTATGCCAGATTTTTAAAAGCCGGTACAGATATATACTGCAGCTAAAACTAAACTTTGTACTTTAAAATAAAAGCTGTAGCATCTAAAAAAGGTAATTGTCTTCAATGCATTAGCTTGCCTTTGTAACCAGATTACATTCTTACTGAAATTATCATAAAATGTTTGTCATGTTTGATTCATGAATAAAATTAATCATTGTTAGTGTTATTGTCTTTTGATGTAGCCATAATAATTAATTGTGACACTTTTATCCATTGGCAAATTTAATTGTCAAGTCTTAAAATATTAATTTGAAGATCTTGTGTATTATGAGCAAAATCTTTTGCTAATTTGGTAATTTGTTTTGAATAATAATTGTTTATTACAATCATAAACTTGTTTGTAAATGTGACTTTTATATTATAAAATTTGATGGAGGAACAAAATCAGGAATGATGTTGGTATGCATGTTCTGGAAAAGTTGGTCCAGGTTCATATTCAAGCTATAATACATTGTTTTTATATCATTGAGACTATAAAAAAAATATTACACATTAATACCGTTATAACAACACTCTTGTAAAGTTCTTGTGACAGATCAAAGTTAATTAGATTTCAGAAATGTCATCAGAGTAATGCAGTATTTAAAAATACCCATATCTTAAATTGTTAAAATTACTGATCTTCATATAATTTTGTTTTGTTTTCATAACTTTTTTGTGTTGTTAGTGTATTCATTGGGTAGGGGGGAAAAAAGATGGGTTTTGTCCATCAATTCATCAAACTTTAAGTTCCAGAACATAAGCCCTATATCTCCATGAAACTTAGAACTTATGTAAAATTATTTTATTTATAGTTTTGCAATTGACAGTTTTCAGTTTCAATATGCCTTTTGGTTTTGTTAGTTTAATTGACCATAAGGCCAAGTGAGTTTCTGGTCCATTGTGTGTTGCATATTTTGTATCATCCGTTCAGTATTGTTACTTGCAACATATCATGAACTGATTGACCAATTTGACCAATCTAGGACTTCCGATTTTTGCAGTGGACACTAGTCTGATATCTAATATGGCAGTTAGTACTTAAAATTTAAGAAACTTTAAACAATAACTTCTCAAATACCACTAATCAGAAAGTTAACCAAATTTGCTAGAAGCATCTTGGCATAAGCCTTTAAGGTTTTACAAAAAAATCCACCATTACAAGAAGGAGAAATTTGTTTTAAAGCGTCCTCTAAGTAAAATATAACCAAATTTCACTAGTTGTTCAGATCTTACCTTTAGTTCACTGGTAAAATCCAAGACTATCCGAATGGAAATGGCACAGTCCTGCCTGTACTTTTCAAGGCATCAAAATCTGCAAACAATTATTGCATTTCTTCAGTGTCACAAACTGAATGAAGTGTCAAGCAGTTTTGAAAATTGAACTACATGTTTATTACAACTGGCTTAAGTTGGAAATTAGCAGATGAAATTATGATAAACTAGCATGGTTAGAACTATCAAGGGGTGCAGACTCCTGTCATCCCTTGTGTTATATTGTTACAGATTAGGCCCCCAGCCCTCAGTTCATTGATGGAAACTACTAATTTTCTCTGTAAGAAGCCCCAGTGACCCAGAGAGTTCATATAAAAATTATACAAAATTGTAAAATTTGCATATATTGGTTATACTCTATTAAAAATACCTTCCTTGGGACCCAACCATATTTTGCTGGAACAGCTCTTAATAGTCATTTGTCTGTTCATTCATCCATCCATACTTTTATTTCAGGAGGAACATCATATAACTCTAACATTATATGAGTGGTCTGAATGTACTCTTTGCTACTGGAAATACTTCAGTTTCAGAATTTTGTGTAGCCATTCAGTTACTCTTATTAATTATGAATGGTTTTAGCTACAAATTCATCTCACACTATGACTGAATAGTCCAGCAACTGCAGAGGTGACTGAAGAAGGTAAGAACGCTTGGCAGACAGTTGTTTTTTTTAATCAATATTGATCAATATGCCAAATACAGGAACTATATAAAGTACAGAAATGTTTTGTTTGTACAGGCTGACTAAGAAAACATCACCTTTTGAAATATATGTTGGCATATATTTCCTGTATTTAAAATAGTGCTTATGCACAAAATAGAAGCAGACATCATAACACATCAAGCAACCTTGGCTTACCCCTCACCCATTTATAAATGAAAGGTTGGTTTGAAGCTCAGTATATTTAAAACTCATTGAGGCTATCACCAGTCTATGATCTGTCCCTGTGATTCGAAGTCGGAGTTTCTGAGTGACACATTACCACCTTTCAGTGAACACTCAGGAGTTGTTTAAATATAGATCTCTTCATAAGAACAGTTTGTTGGTTTTGGAGGAGGATTGTGACGGATTCTGGAACCCCATTTGAATGCAATGCATTGTCATTTTCTGTAACATTTGTTTTACAAAGTATTTTGGAAGCAAAATGTTCTGCTTGAATTAAGCTCAAAATGATGGACTTGCCATCCCATTCTTTTATCATTAAAATATATGGGCTCATGAATATTTGATATGAATTGGAAATAAATTGATATGAAGCATTACTTAAATATTTGAAAGTATTGGCATTGTGCATTAGATTGATCAAATCCATTTAAATTATTCAACTACACAGAGATGGTCATTACCACTGTTCATTGAAGCTACAGATTGCACGAGTGCACTATTCATGCAAAATTTACATCATGTGATTGAATATGCTATAGTGATATATACATGTGATTGAATATGCCAGATGTAGTGATATACACATCAAGTGATTGAATATGCCAGATGTAGTGATATACACATCATGTGATTGAATATGCCAGATGTAGTGATATAAACATCATGTGGTTGAATATGCCAGATGTAGTGATATACTCATCATGTGATTGAATATGCCAGATGTAGTGATATATATCATGTGATTGAATATGCCAGATGTAGTGATGTACACATTTTCTATATCCTATGATTGAACATGTGCAAAACTCATGCAATAAAACCATACACCTATAAATAAAAAAAATCTGATTTGTGAATAATCATAAAGTCATCTGATTTAGTCTTCATCACAGAGTGATTTTGTGTTTGGCAGCCTCTATTACACTGCCTGATTGCACATGAGTGGAAATCCATTCAAGGTGTGTGTAAAACAAAGGCTACTTATAAGTTGAGGAATTTCTTAAAAAATTCACCCTGCCAGAACTTTTGCTTCCAATCCGGATTTATTGACAACTTGGAGAATGTTAGTACTTTGATGCATCTTCATCTTCAGTGACCTCTGAAACAGCAGAAGTTTCTCAGGTTCATAGTTGACTAGAACTTGGACTGCTGGTGTCAATCCCCAAAGAAAAAGAAAAAAATGTCTCAAAATTTGACAGGTCTTTGTATTAAATCTAGAAAAGTTGCCTCCTCAATTCATTGATTGAGAGAAAACTTTTCATGCATAGATTAATATTTGCATTGCAATCAGACACAGTATCTTCTGAAAATGTCAGCAGAACAATGGCAATACAGTGGCAATACAGCAGAACAATGGCAATACAGCAGAACAATGGCAATACAGCAGAACAATGATGCCAATACAGGTAGAGCACAGGATGCATGGCAAGGGAAAAAAATGGCCAATGTAAACTTTTTCAAGTGTGATTTATACCATTTAGTAATTTTCCTGACCCTGACTCTTTACAAAGGGGAATGCTGCCCCTCTCCACTTAGATTTTGGCAGCATCTCCACTGTTGTGATCGTTTTATTCCCACTAATTTAGAGTGGTCTTAGGCAGCATGATAACAAGCAGGTGAAAAATCTATTAAGAGATGCATTATAGTGAAATGAAGAAATTTTTAGTAATTTGGAATTGTAGAATAGGTTCAGGTTTAAATAATGAATGCAATAAAATGATCAAGAGATTATAAACTATTTTAATTGTGCCATACATAATAAACTGGAAAGATGAGGTAACTTCTAACATCATAAGAATGATGCAACAGAAATGACCATAAAGATGAGAACAATATAAGCAAAATGTGAGTAAAACTGTACTGTGAACTTTGAAACAAGATTTGTTACTAATTTAAATTTAAAAAAAAAAGCCCACACAAAATGCTTAGTACTCTACCAGATATGAAAATTGTGGAATAAATGACTTAAATTCAATATTTGTAATTAATAACCCATGTGCCAGTTTATAAATATATTTTAATGTAATTAAATTATGTTTAAACAAAGAATGGATTCCAGTCAAGGCCCATTAATTGGGTCAGTTCAAAGTCATGCAATAGACACGTGACTAGTTGGATTGGCTATCAACCAATTAGAGACAAGGGTCTGCTTTGCTGAGGCAACTGACACTGGTCATTCACTTTACAAGTGATCAGCATTGAGAGTAGACTGTTTTGTATCAAATTCTGCCATAACGGTTATTTCAGTCAAACATTGGCAATTCTGCCTTGATATCAGTCATACTGGCAATTCCGCCTCATAGAAAGGGCATGTTGGCCATTCGGCCCTGATATCAGTCATACTTGCGATTCCACCTCATAGATAGTGCTTTAGGCATACTGGCGATTACGACTCATAGATAGTGCTTTAGGCATACTGGCAATTCCGTCTCATAGATAGTGCTTTAGGCATACTGGCGATTCCACCTCATAGATAGTGCATGTTGGCTATTCGGCCTTGACAGCAGTCATACTGGTGATAAATGCTGCATGCTTCTATGCCATCTTACACATTAACCTCAAGCAGTGAAGGGTGAGACCCAAGGAATGCCAAATATGTATAATTATTTACTGTTTTATAATGCTAAATAGTGTTATTAAAGAGTTGATATTACTTTTTTATTAGTTCTTATGCTACATGTATCGTATACAAAGTTCACCTGTCAGTCATTCCAGCTATTGATAAAGGAGTGTCTGGTAAATTGTCGATTTCACCTATGGTTCACTTATCCAGCATTCCATCTAGCTTTATGTTGTGTAAAAATTGTATATATATGCAATTTGTTTTCTTGAATGGCAACAGATAATGTATAATATGGTGATCACAATTTAGTTGGCAATATCAGATCTGTTGCAATATATATGAAATAGAAAGAGGATAAAATGAATTTAAAAAGATTTCAGTGATTTGGAACAAAAGTTGACGCATTTAAGGATGAAGTGAGCAAAGAGACCACCATTAGGTAAATGGATTGATACAGTTAAATGAGAAATAAATGATATATCAGATTGAAAACTAAATTTAACATGAAAATTGGTATTAGGAGCTTTCATTTATTACTAAAATTTATGAAATTCAAATCAGATATGATGAACAGAATAAGGATTTGGATGACAAAAACAATTACAAGAATGTGTTCTGCTTCATTGTTTTCTCATTCAACTGAGACAGGAGTATTCTGCTGGTATTTGTGTATGTAAAAGGGAGACCTATTATTGTTGTGAGAGTTAATGAAACTTTCAAAGAAGATAAATGCTTTTTGTTGGGATTTTTTTTAAAATTCTAAAAGTACACTTTAAAACATTAATGAATGCCTATGGATTTAACTACTTATCCATATTTGGCTGAATGCAGGTCATGTAGAATAGATTGGTCACAAGACTACATCATTCAAAGAAAGCTGAAGCTGATAATTACAGTATAAAAGAATCCCATGTATATTATCTGAAAGATAACAATATTTTATTTCTTATGATTAGGCAAAAAGTTGGAAAAGAATGCTAATTATGCTTGATTTAAAATGGGGTACAGTGTCAAATTTCTTACCATGGCATAAGTATGAAATGGCAATGAGTAGCCAATGTGTTGCATTTATTAGCAGTAACCTTCTAAAGATCTTGTAAAGGGAGTATGTGATGTAAGAATTGAATGGAAGAACTTGGCTGTGTAAAAACATCTTGTTGTATAGAGGTAACAAGTTCCTCAATATTTTCTTTGTTTAGGTCTTCTGTTTTGTGCACAGCAGGGTTACTTGAGAATACTAGCCAAATTTAAAAATATGTTCCACTAAATGATGTAATATGTATTTATATTTTAAAATCCAAAGTTGGCCCTTTTTATAAAATGCTTATGTGCTCTAAAGGAATCTGCTGTCATATGAACAAATAATTTGATTCATACTTTTGAGTCCTATCATTTTACTGATAATAAGTGTTATTAATTAATTAATCAGTTGACTACCTTGGGCAATAAATCTACTTATCCGGTTGTCATTCTTTAAAATATTCTCTTTACATGATCCCATTTTTTTACTTTGTTTTCATAGCCTATTTGTGTTAGAATATATTTATATCATTATTCTTCTCATACAATTGAATGTTAACAATATCTGCTTCAAGTGGAGCACCTGCTTGAGTGAAGTAAACTTTTTTATATGGAAGTCTTTGCTTTCTTTTTTAACATGTAAGGTAGTGTTCAATTAACTGCTCTTCCATTCAGTATATTTTCTCATTTTACACACTTTTATCAGACTATGAAGAAAGAAACACAACAATGTAAATGTTAAACGTTCCATTTTTCTGTTGGTCTTGCCACCTCAACATTCCATTATTCTGTTGGTCAGTTTTATCACCTCAACATTTTATATATAGAACATTCATTTTATCTGCTGTTTTATGACCTTTAACATGTATGTAAAATTGTGCAAAATCCTATCTGTTCTGTCTTCTCTATCACCCTTCTGGGATGACCAACTCGGAGGATTTTGGTGTGGCAGGCCATTTCTAGAACATATACCTGTATGTTGTGGGTAGCTATAACCAGTGTACTGCTGATGCAGTTGATAGTCAGCCAAACAACTAACTCTGATAGGTGCCTCAAGCTGTACTTGGACAGGATTTGTGGGTTGGTCAATTTTTTCATAATGTCCCTTTATTTTATTAAGTTGTGAGCTTGATATTAACTTGCATTGGAGCTCATAGAAATGTGAATTTGTATCACTACTGAATTTGTATCTTTTGTAGTTTGAATAATTTTTCTATCTAGTAATTTGTACACTTTTGATGTCATACTGAAAACTAACTGACAATAGATAACTAAATATACACCTATGATATAATTCAATAGTGGGTATCTAAAGCCAAGCATGTTTTCCATTGTACTTTCAGAAGCAGTTCAAAGTCTGTCATAATGTATTCAAGATTACCATTTGAAGCTTATGTACAGAGTTATTTAATGAACATTTCATGTCTGATAATGTATTAGTGTCATAACATTCCGTAATTTATTTCAGTTTTTAAAATGAAACATATTGGTCAAGAACTTGTTCCTAAACAATAATGTGACATATATTTGTTTTAATGTATTCAACTTGTATACTACTCACCATGAGGATCATTAATTTGTTTTAGAATAGCACTTGCCAGACATAAATGATCAGAATGCAACTACTCTGCACCATGTATGGATTTCAAGCAACAATAAATATGTTTACATTATTCTTCAGCACATATATATGCATAGAGTATTCCTTATCAGTGTAAATGCTATACAAGACATAAAATAGCCAATATACATAATTTAATTGCATGAAAACATGCAATTTTATTACTCTTGCTATAATGTGTATAGAAATTTTAAGAAAAAAATAATTAGGACCCATTACCTAATAAGGATATCATACCGGTGATGAGATGCATGTATAAACATGGCTGTAAAAGAGGTTAATGAATTTCATAGTTCTTTCAAAATGTAAAGAAATGCACAAATGCTGTCTTGTTTATATTCCTTGTCTGTATGTTTGGGTAGTTTCTCATGGTTTACAGACCTCTTTGTTTAATATGTTCATTGCAGTGATTCTCAATTTCTATTGTTTTCTTTATTTCCAAAAATGTTGGTGTATCATTGTTTTGAAATGTTAACAAATGTAGTAAATTTGAATGTCTTTCCACATTTGCATTTAAATGTATCATTGTCAGTGATTGCTGTGATATATAATAAGATGCCAGAAGGATTCTGCAGACAGCTCTTAGGTTGTATTTACTGTCAATAAAGCATATAAATTTAGTTGTTGCCTCTTGTTTCTATTTGCTCAGACATTTTTTCTTTGTAATTTCATGAGGATAAAGAGTTTGATATAACCAGTAACATTAAAAAGCTATTGAAGAAAAAATGTTTACAGATGCTGTAAGCTTAGCAGTGAAGTACTGGAACTAGCTGCTAGTCACTAGTAGTATTTGTAAAGCAATCTTTTCATATGCAATAATGTAAATAAGTAAACAGCATCATGGTTCAAACCTATAACTATTTAATTAGTGCATAATACCTGATAAAAATTGATTGCTGTGTGCACCATATTCTTGCCCCACAAATGAAGGCATACAGAGATATTTATTTTCGAGTAGATATTTCTTATATTATTCTGTTGCAATCTTGTAGACAACAGTCATCCCATCCCATTTTCCCTCACCACTCCAGTGGCCTAGTGGTTAGAGCATCCGCCTAGGATGCGGGAGGTTGTGGGTTTGATCTTCGGTCGAGTCATACCATAGACTTACAAAAATGTTACTAACAGCTGCCTTGATTGATGCTCAGCATTAAGAGGTTAGTGTTAGGACTGGTTGGCCTGGTGTCAGGATAATGTGACTAGCTACATGTTTTCGGCATGATGCCCCAGTGCTAGATATCACTATAAACTGTCACACTGCAGACATCATAGCGATACGTCTGAAAAATTGTTAAAGCTATGTTAAAATTCATAATCACACTTGTTAAAACTATTAATTCCTTCTTTGTCTCCAATATTCCACTGCTCCAGTACTATAATTATAATGATGTGTATAATCACTTACCACAACAGCTGATGTGAGTTCTTTAAAATCTTACATTGTTGTATTTTCTTCTCGGCCAATATTATTTTATTTTTTCTATTGATGTATCTTAACAAGTTATAACTTTTAGATCTATGGTGATTGTGTTTGAATTAAAATCTGTCATCAGGTAATTTCACTGAGCATTTTGGTAATAGGTTTTGTACTTGAAAGTAAACATGAAACCTATATAATGATTTTACTAATAATGGGGTGTGTGTGTGATTTGAATTTTTAATGTAGCTTTAATAGCACACTGGGACATCATGCTGCACACATATGGCATGATGTCCCACCCCAATCACATTATCCTGACACCAGGCCAACCAGTCCTAACACTAACCTCTTAATGCTGAGCACCAAGCAAGGCAACTGTAATTACCATTGTTTAAAGTCTTTGGTATGACTCGGCCAGGGTTCCAACCCATGACTTCCTGCATCCGAGGTGGACGCTCTAACCACTAGGCCACCGGAGCGGTACTAACAATGGTAGACTTTTATCTGATAAATGCCAACAAAGTATTCCACATCCTGATTCACTTAAAATTGTTTAAAACACCACCCAAAAGTTGTTAGTAATGAACTTTGGGTGAAAAAAAAAAACTGATGACAGTGATACAATTTCAATACTATTATATTTTCAAATTGAGAAGCTGGACTAAACTGTGCAGTTTATGATGTTAGTATATTTTTATTGCTCAATGTTACTCTGTTGAAAATGTATAGATGGATAATTTATAACATTGATGGTTACAATAGCAACGTAAAGGAAACATTAGATGCACTTCTGTGAATGCCAAGAGATAACAATACAGCAACTTCTAATTAGTCTGTAAAACATCATCAAATTATATACCAGATAATTTTTGATGGGGTATTTTCTCTGATGTATCTGAAGATTTGGTCATCAGATCAAGTTTCAATTACCGAGTCCCTCGCCTATTTCGAAATTTTGTGACCTTTGCCAATGGTCCCCAAAGTTCTGTGTATGCTATATTTGTTTGCTATAAGTGTTTTGTTATGTCAAATCATGACATAAGTGGATATATAGAATAGCTATTATCATCACAAGGACAATTGATTTGTGTCATGTTGGGAGCAACATTTCCTTTATTTATTTATGTCGCCCACTACATTCAGATACATTCCAATTCCTTTATAACGCGAATGACTGAAAAAGGCCATATAGCCTAAATTTAAAAGGTAAAGTTATATTAGTTTTTGGTTAGTTGTTAGTGTGGGTCACCCATTGTTAGTTACATTATTCTTTTTCTCGTATGTGTGTACTGTTTGTCTATGTGATACATATGGATTTTTCTGAGGCTCTCTCACAGGCCTGTCCACTTTTTCCATGTGTAGGTTCCCTGTCCCATAATAGAAAAACAAAAAAATAGTTAGATGTTATTTATTAAATTATTAGATAACCTGTTAGCATATTGTTATGTATTGTTATACACTTTTTTTAAAATCAATATAACTTGTTTTTATTATGGATATTATGTATTCTATCAACTTCATATATATCTCTTTACTAAATTTCCCATCTAGATATAACAGCATATTTTTAAATCTCACACACACACACGCACATACACAATAAAACTTGATGTAACTGATAATGAACCAAACCTTTTTTAGTCTGTTATAAGACTTCTTTAATGTCTAGCAAAATTATATTTTCTAAGTGTATTTTTTCCCCAAAACTACAACACCAACAGTTTCTGTATTAGGTAATAGATTAACTCTGTTAATTATTTTTATTATTATTTTCTTGAAGAACTTTCTCTTTTTATTCATTTGGTTACCAAATATAACCATTTGAGACAAGTTGCAATGAACAATATAATCAATCCATGAATTAGCAAAATGAACCAATTAAAAACAGCTAATGTAAATGGCAGTTGATTAGACTAGTATGTTACCATGCAATGCTATTGCACTCAAAATAATTTGTCACCAGTGGCAAAATTTTATATGGTTACAGGATCATACCACTTCATAAAGAACAATAAAAGAAAGATCCAACTAAAAAACTACAATAAAATGATAAAAAAAGTAAAATCTTTGTTAAAGATTTTAAAAGTGCCATAGTAAAACTGGAAGAAAAGATAACTGCTCACATAAATACATTTTTATTTTCAAACAAACAAATGATTTATCTGAAATAACCAATAATATAGATGAAAACAAAATTTTAAAGGGTGATTTATGAGAGCAGCCTATTATCTGCCAACACATAAATAACAAAATATAAGATCTGAGAAATCAGGATTCTTCAAGTTTCAAAACTGGATTACCACTGCAAAAAAAAACATTAAAATAAAAAAGCAAACACCAAGAACTGGTTAGTAATACTGGTGTCAGATAAGTGTTGACAATTGTGTGAAATGATTAAAATTTAAATATGGAACAAACGTTAACAAGCAAAATATTGTATAACATACATTTTGTGTAGTATTAAACAAACACTTCAAGTGGGAAAATCTGGGTTGGGAGATATTGTCATATTTGTAGCATGTAATTTTTTACATGTTCAATTTAAAGGTGATGCTAATAATACAGTTGCAAACATATTCAGTGATGCAAGGAATAAAATGGAGAGGGAAGAGCTTTGATTGTCTTTTAAAAATGTGAGGGGTACAAAACAGTATAAATCTTTTTATCCCTTAGCACCTAAACATACTTCTTTTTCATACATCTATTGCTTGAGCAGGGATTGTCCTGGGCTTCGCCAATGTCGCAAATTGTGATTTTTGTTCCTTATTGGCGACAAAAACTACCAATTGGCGATTTTTTTGGCAACAGCCTTTTTGGCAGTTTAACTTGCATGTACAGTCATGGATTTGGAGTGGAAAAATTCAATGGGACCATGAAAGGAAGTCACAGATTTATTTCAGACTTGTACAAAGATCTATATAGCCACATAAACAAATCCCGTATTCCTGTTCTTATGGACAAACCCGTCAGTACAGTGCAATGTTAATCTGCTAATGCTGATATCTGGCCTATGTACTGTATGCTATGATACCTACAATCAACCAACTTAAGAAAACGGGAACAGAAACAGCTACAAGTAATTGAATGATCCTTCCCCATTTTTTTAAAAAAATATACCAATAAATAGTTTTGTGGATACTCTAGAGAAAATTGATTACATTTGAAGTACCGATTGCTGTGTATAAATACCAAGCAAATAGAAAAATCTCTATCACAATTATATACTGTCAGCAGTACAACATTATCATGGGTAAACGCAAGTTAGACTCTGCATGTTCATTATCTCAGCCTAAGAGTAAATTAACAAATTTAACAGCATTTGGATTTAATGCAAATTCATCAAGTTGCTGATCCTGGTGTTATTCCTGGCAGTCCTGCTCATTAATATTTTACTTTTACCATCAATCATGTTACATCTGCAGAGATTTAAACTATGCAACAAGAAATATCAACACAAGCAAGTTTTGCATAATTGAATAATTTATTTCTCAAAACGATTGAATCCGAAAATACACAGATTGGAATCTGCCATCATGAAGTTTTTCTATTTAAGCATCGTTTTCACTAATATTCTCTGATTTTAAAGGTCCAATACACATGAAATTTTTAAAAGGACATGCCATTTTCCCCTGTGGAGTGCGTTATTTGTCTCCCCCTCCCAACGTGCCCCCATTTCATATTTTATACAACAGCTAAAGGTTAGACTTGAGCCTCTGCAACATACTGCAAAGACACCGCCTGTTACAGTGATTGAAGCACTAGTAATTGATTGACAAATAAAACTTTTCTGTGATCACTAATAGGATATGCATTTGCTTTTTTAAAATTTTGTCTCAGGCTACCATCCATATGATAAATATTCTCCACATTTTATATCCCACTGTAATTCCTTATTGTTAAAGTGAGAAAGCCTGCCAGTAGCTTCTCGTGGGTCAGTGGTTCTTCCCCAGATTTCCCATGGTTCTTCCTCCACCATTAATACTGGCTGTCATGTATAGCCTGTCTTGTGATGAAAATGGTGTTAAACCGTATAACAGCAACATATTGTAAACTAGAGGTTCCGTAACAAAAGCAGACAAAAGCGTGCTGACATATGAGCGCAATGCTAAACAACCTCGACAAAAGCGTGCACGATAAAACCGTGCAGGTGTAAATTAAGTTAAAGTAAACAGTGTGTGTGGTATTCAAAAAAAAACAAAGCCAAGACCATTATTCACATTCCAATTCTAATTAACTGTAATCCACGATCAAAATAATTTACTTTTATGTTTCCAGATGAAATAATTAAAATTAAATTTAACTGACTGTTTATTATTTTCCAAAGACGAAGGGATCGCATACAACATTAGCATTTAGAGTAATTAACTTGGTAATTGTTAGTTGATCATTTGAACATGTTAAAATTACAATTATTATTTACATCTTTCGCAGAGTGCATGTCAACACGCTTTTGTCCTGGCATGCTTTTGTCAGGTCACCTTAACTAGTATATGCATATAACAATGTTGACTCGGTCAATAACAATTTTTTTTCTGACTTGATGGTCACTAATGCCTATATATACGGTACAGTTATGCCAGGTGTTGACTCTTGTAAGTTTCATTGGTGGGAATGGATATCCAAGTTTGGTGTTAAGAAAAACTACAGCATTCAGTGAGATGTACATTGTGAAGCTAGCCATACAATTGGGGAGGGGGGATTAAAATTAAAAAAATGAACTAGGTGCTGTAGATGTCAGCAAAGTTGATTTTTTTACATTTGATAATGTTTTTTTCCAGATGTAAAACAGTCATCAACATGTAATGATTTATTATATAATATTATAGCTGTATTGATTTTTGTCAATAAAGTAATAACTATCCAGTGTTTTTCAATTTTAAATTTTCATAGACTATTACATTAACATACTTGGAAAAATATTCACTATTTATTCTGGCGACACTTTTTGAAAATTGGCAACAAAATATTGTGGTTGGCGATTTTTTTGGAGACAACTTTTTAAAAGCCAGGACCATCTCTGCTTGAGTGAAATAGAAATCTTGGTGTGAATCCTGCAACTGTATCTGTATTGACAGTTTCACAATTTGATCTGTTGCTGATAAATTCTAATTGTTTGTGCACAAAAACACTTCTCACAATCTGCAGTCATATTCGTGGTTCATCACATGCAGTCTGAATCATAGCCAACTCAGATCCTGAGAAACTTCAATTGTTTTTATTTGATCAGAGAGATGAATCTAAAGAAATAACACGATCCAATTTATCGACGACACATTCAATCTCCTGAATCTGGAGTTGCAATGAACTGAAGAGCAATTACATATTGTCTTTTTACTGGCTATTGTTGTGAGCGTACCTGAATATCACTGACACACTGAAACCATCAGACAGAGAAAAACACAGCCAAACTTTATTTGGACTACTTCAGAGTCATTGGCTTTTACTTGCAGAAGTTCACATTTTATTGTGCGTTTTCTCATGCAAAACTAATTTAGATATTACTGTTTGAATAAATAGTTAAGTTTAAAATATTAGATGACTGGGTTTCAGGTATGATGCTAAGAGTGTATGACAAATGTAATAAGAATTACTGGGTTTCAATTATGATGTTTGGAGGGTGTGACAAATTAATAAGAATGACTGGGTTTCAGGTATGTTTGGAGTGCGTAACAAATGTAATAAAAACAACTGAGTTTCAGGTATGATGTTGGGAGTGTAATAAATGTAATAAGAATAATGGGGTTTCAGATATGATGTTCGGAGTGTAACAAATGTAATAAGAATGACTGGGTTTTCAGGTATGATGTTTGGAGTGTGTGACAAATGTAGTAAGAGTGTCTGGGTGTTAGAAAAGATGTTTGGAGTGTGTAAATAATGTAATAAGATGCCACTGAACATGAAGGTCTAAAAATGTTTTGGGAGAAAAAGAAAATAAAGACAAAACATGATAAAAACAATTCACCTGAAAAATGTAATGGCTACAAACCAAGCCATGTCCTAATGAAATAATTAAGCATATTACATATGTAATGAAAATGGATAGCAGAATTTAACTGAGACTACATTTGAAAAATTTTAAAAGATATCTACAACATAAAAGACTACACAATCATTTTGGACAAGACATTTTCAATGTACAATTAGGGTACAGTACAATTTAATGAAGCACACAAAATGTCATAAATTAACCCACAATTAATACAGGAGGAATTTGTTTCTTTCATAGAACTGATGCTTCTTATACCACAGTGAGAGAAACCAAGTTTTTAATACCAACACTGAGCAATTATCTGAAGATTAATTCATGTAATGAAGGAATCACGTTTAAATTTTATACATTAAAGAACCAAATTATATGATTAAATTGTACATATGAAAGAACCACATGAAGATCAAATCCTGTACATGAAAAAAAACACATGAAGATTAAATCATGTCCATGAAAGAACTTGTTGCTGTGGGGTTTAATGCTATTTTTCAACATAAGATAGGCTATACATGGCAGTAAGTATAAATGGTGGAGGAAGAACTACTGACCCATGAGAAGCTACTATTAAACTTTCTCAGTTATCCACACTAGTCAAGCTTGAGGCTCGAACACATGCAGACAATGGTGAGGTGGTAGTGATTCATAATGGTAAGTGCTATAGACCATTCCACTACTTTGGGGCCACCTTGAAAGATCTAATTAATGACTAAATCGTGTACATGAAAGAACCACATGAAGATTAAATCATATATATGAAAGAACCACATGAAGATTAAATCATGTACATGAAAGAACCACATGAAGATTAAATCATATATATGAAAGAACCACATGAAGATTAAATCATGTACATGAAAGAACCACATGAAGATTAAATCATGTACATGAAAGAACCACATGAAGATTAAATCATGTACATGAAAGAACCACATGAAGATTAAATCATGTACATGAAAGAACCACATGAAGATTAAATCATGTACATGAAAGAACCACATGAAGATTAAATCATGTACATGAAAGAACCACATGTCAATTAAATCATGTACATGAAAGAACCATATGAAGATTAAATCATGTACATGAAAGAACCACATGACAATTAAATCATGTACATGAAAGAACCATATAAAGATTAAAACATTTACATGAAAGAACCACATGATGATTAAATCATATACATGAAAGAACCATATGACGATTAAATCATGTACATAAAAGAACTATGTAATGATTAAATCATGTACATGAAAGAACCATATGATGATTAAATCATGTACATGAAAGAACCATATAAAGATTAAATCATGTACATGAAAGAACTATGTAATGATTAAATCATGTACATGAAAGAACCACATGAAGATTAAATCATGTACATGAAAGAACCATATGAAGATTAAATCATGTACATAAAAGAACTATGTAATGATTAAATCATGTACATGAAAGAACTATGTAATGATTAAATCATGTACATGAAAGAACCATATGAAGATTAAATCATGTACATAAAAGAACTATGTAATGATTAAATCATGTACATGAAAGAACTATGTAATGATTAAATCATGTACACGAAACTATGTAATGATTAAATCATGTATATGAAAGAAGCACATGCAGATTAAATCATGTACATGAAAGAACTATGTAATGATTAAATCATGTACATGAAAGAACCACATGAAGATTAAATCATGTACATAAAAGAACTACATAATATGGTAACATACAGTATTGCTAACTGTAGAAAGACACAATTTGTACTAAATTTGATTCAAACAGAATGTAATACATTTTTTGTTATAGTCATTATTTGTACAAAGGCTTAAAACTGAAAATGACCCCTCAGACATGATAATATAACTGTAACAAATTCAGTTAATAAACTAGATAAATTATCAGAATTACTCATTAGCATATACTAGGGAACTAGCACTTCATTTCTGAGAGCTGAACAAATTTAGCAGAAAAAAACAAGAAAGCAACAGTTTTAACAAAGGTAGCATTTGTGATTGGCATTACTGAAGATCTCTGTATGGGTAATAGTGCAGATTCTGCCATAAAAGATCTTGAAAATGTTACACGAACAATGGCCATTTTCTCCATACATAAAAATGTCTATGGAAAACATGTTTGAGGAAAATAATGCATAACTGTGGTTGTAAGCGAAAATATGGTTGAAAAGTTACAACAAAAGATTAAAAACTTCTAATCAGGTTGGAACAACAATTTCATTATAAGATGATGGAATAACACAATAACAAGAGCAACCATATTTTATGTAATATTGTTTATTATGAAAAAGTAACCATAGTTACTGTATATTAGAATATTGTAGAAGATGAGTGATTTTTAAAAACTTTAATTCAAAGCATCAAGGTTGTTGATTCTGCCAATGATGTCACAGATAATGAAAAAAATGACAACCATCAAGCTGTACTATATGTAAGCAGATGCTATTAGTTGGGCTGAGTTATCATTTGGCTGAGCTTCTCTTCTCTTGCAGCTTAGCAGCAGCTTTTTTCTTCATCAACTGCAATCTCTTATCTGCATTAGCGACTGAACTTGCACCACCCTGACTTGATTTGCTAGTCGAGGCTTGTTTTAAGAGTGATTTGTTCACAGCAGTCTCTACAGATACCTTGGTAAACACTGCACCTGATTTGGGTGACTCCGACAATGAGGATCGAGAGACAGACTTCTGGGGATCAGAACTGGCTTTGGATATATGTTTACTGCTGTTACTGTTATTGTTGTTGTTGTTGTTGCCACTACTGCTGCTGTTGCCACCAGTGGCAGTGATATCCAGTGACTTCAATCGCTCTCTTGACTGGGAAGTAGTTAGAGTGGGTGGCTTGTCTGGTTGGTCAGATTTAGTCAACAAACCTCCATGCTTGGACAGGTCTGGTTTAGCTGGAGCTGGCTTGGCTGGGTCTACCTTTGAGCTGGCCTTGGATTGCCCAGACAGATTAGCAGCTAAACTGGCTAGACCACTAAGAGGCTTAGCTGCTGTGTGACCAGTAATCTCCTTGACAGAAGAGACCTAAGTGTGAAATAAAACAGAAACATTAGACATAGATGAACTTGCATTACCTAGCTGAAAATGAAAATAAATTAAAATGTTATTGCCTAATTAATTTATTGAATATATAAATGTTCCAAAGTACCCAAATTTACGCTGTGCCCATGTGTTAATTTATGCACAGGCACAATCATGTGCATGCATATATGTGCACACAGGCACACAACACACACACACACACACACACACACAAATGCACACACTTACTTGCACAACTTTGAACTCATAGTTTTAGTGTTGATAACACCGATGCAGTCAAGATGATACCAATGTTACATTATGCTTATACAGCTGAGTCAAGTTGATACCCATGTTTCACTATGCTTATACAAATGAGTCAAGTTGATACCCATGCTTTTCTATGCTTATACAAATGAGTCAAGTTGATACCCATGATTTTTATGCTTTTACAGATGAGTCAAGTTGAGACCCATGTTTTTCTATGCTTTTACAGATGAGTCAAGTTGAAACCCATGTTTTTCTATGCTTATACAGATGAGACAGAATGCTAACGTTACTTTTCTTTGAAACAGCATAATTAAAGAAAAAATTCCATGAAATTAAGGATTTCCTCATGAATTATAGTAACCTTGCAAGTATCTAAAAAGTTGCATCTGATGGAAAATAAAGGCAACTGCCTACATATCCAATATATATATATATATATATATATATATATATATATATATATATATATATATATATATATATATATATATATGCTTATAAATTGAGTCAAACTGATAACTGCACAGACCCAGATTTGTCATCTCATAAAGTGCTGGTATATCGGGGTCTGTGCAGTTTGTTAGAAGTAATCAAAAAAACAAACAAACATGTACCCTGCATTATACTATGGCAGATCAGGATCATTGTTATTTGCTATCTGATGCCACCTACAAGCACAAATATTCTGTATTTAAATGTTATTTGCAATTTAACTCCACATAAAAGCATGAATATTCTGTATTTAAATGTTATTTGCAATTTGAATCCACATAAAAGCACAAATATTCTGTATTTAAATGTTTTTAGCAATTTGACTCCACATAAAAGCACAAATATTCTGTATTTAAATGTTATTTGCAATTTGAATCCACATAAAAGCATGAATATTCTGTATTTAAATGTTATTTGCAATTTGAATCCACATAAAAGCACAAATATTCTGTATTTAAATGTTATTTGCAATTTGACTCCACATAAAAGCACAAATATTCTGTATTTAAATGTTATTTGCAATTTGAATCCACATAAAAGCATGAATATTCTGTATTTAAATGTTATTTGCAATTTGAATCCACATAAAAGCATGAATATTCTGTATTTAAATGTTATTTGCAATTTGACTCCACATAAAAGCATGAATATTCTGTATTTAAATGTTATTTGCAATTTGACTCCACATAAAAGCATGAATATTCTGTATTTAAATGTTATTTGCAATTTGACTCCACATAAAAGCATGAATATTCTGTATTTAAATGTTATTTGCAATTTGACTCCACATAAAAGCATGAATATTCTGTATTTAAATGTTATTTGCAATTTGACTCCACATAAAAGCATGAATATTCTGTATTTAAATGTTATTTGCAATTTGACTCCACATAAAAGCATGAATATTCTGTATTTAAATGTTATTTGCAATTGGACTCCACCTACAAGCATGAATATTCTGTATTTAATTTTGCAATTGGACTCCACCTACAAGCATGAATATTCTGTATTTAATTTTGCAATTGGACTCCACCTACAAGCATGACTATTCTGTATTTAATTTTGCAATTGGACTCCACCTACAAGCATGAATATTCTGTATTTAATTTTGCAATTGGACTCCACCTACAAGCATGAATATTCTGTATTTAATTTTGCAATTGGACTCCACCTACAAACATGAATATTCTGTATTTAATTTTGCAATTGGACTCCACCTACAAGCATGACTATTCTGTATTTAATTTTGCAATTGGACTCCACCTACAAGCATGAATATTCTGTATTTAATTTTGCAATTGGACTCCACCTACAAGCATGAATATTCTGTATTTAATTTTGCAATTGGACTCCACCTACAAGCATGAATATTCTGTATTTAATTTTGCAATTGGACTCCACCTACAAGCATGAATATTCTGTATTTAATTTTGCAATTGGACTCCACCTACAAGCATGACTATTCTGTATTTAATTTTGCAATTGGACTCCACCTACAAGCATGACTATTCTGTATTTAATTTTGCAATTGGACTCCACCTACAAGCATGACTATTCTGTATTTAATTTTGCAATTGGACTCCACCTACAAGCATGACTATTCTGTATTTAATTTTGCAATTGGACTCCACCTACAAGCATGACTATTCTGTATTTAATTTTGCAATTGGACTCCACCTACAAGCATGACTATTCTGTATTTAATTTTGCAATTGGACTCCACCTACAAGCATGACTATTCTGTATTTAATTTTGCAATTGGACTCCACCTACAAGCAAGAATATTCTGTATTTAATTTTGCAATTGGACTCCACCTACAAGCATGACTATTCTGTATTTAATTTTGCAATTGGACTCCACCTACAAGCATGAATATTCTGTATTTAATTTTGCAATTGGACTCCACCTACAAGCATGAATATTCTGTATTTAATTTTGCAATTGGACTCCACCTACAAGCATGAATATTCTGTATTTAATTTTGCAATTGGACTCCACCTACAAGCATGAATATTCTGTATTTAATTTTGCAATTGGACTCCACCTACAAGCATGACTATTCTGTATTTAATTTTGCAATTGGACTCCACCTACAATCATGAATATTCTGTATTTAAAGAGTCAGACATATTATTATGATAACTTTACCACTGTAACTATGACACAGATGGTAAGCTAAATTTAGATGATAACTTTACCACTGTAACTATGACACAGATGGTAAGCTAAATTTAGATGATAACTTTACCACTGTAACTATGACACAGATGGTAAGCTAAATTTAGATGATAACTTTACCACTGTAACTATGACACAGATGGTAAGCTAAATTTAGATGATAACTTTACCACTGTAACTATGACACAGATGGTAAGCTAAATTTAGATGATAACTTTACCACTGTAACTATGACACAGATGGTATGCTAAATTTAGATGATAACTTTACCATGTGTAACTATGACATAGATGGTATGCTAAATTTAGATCTTGTGCAAATGATTTTGTACACACCCTAGATGTATCATTCATCTGTATGTGCAATATCTTGGGAATGGATGATCTGTTTGCATTCATATAAAATAATGGTAAATATTAACAATAGCATATTTAGTGTGCTGTATGTTCAAATTAGCTTGATCAAAGGTAAAGGCCTGTGGGAAATTCATACACACTGCTGCAGTGCCCATGTAGGATTAGATATCAGACTAGCACCACTTTTATTTAGGATCAGAAACCCACATATCAATATGGCTATCAAGATAAATAGCAACAGCAGAATTTTCAAGATGATGGCTATATTGGATGTTGGATCAACATCACTTTCATTTAAGACAACAACTAGACTACATTCGCTCAGGAGGAGTAGAGCTAATAAAATTTTTTCCAAGATGAGTGCCACATATTGGATGTCATATCAGCATCAATTTTAACCAGATATCACAAAAAATCTTTACAGGCAAAACCATCATTTAACATGATCATCTATTCAGGAGAACAAGTTCAACAGGTTTTCAAAAATGGCCATACTGGTGGCAATATCTGAGGTTTCACCATTTTAATTTAGGACCAACTAGACATCCCAAAAAGTCTTGCAGTGATAGCTGATGTTAGAATGTCGAGCCATTCAGGAAGAGTAAAATCAAATATTTTCATGATGTCTGCAAATGGTGGCCATATAGGATGTCAGATCAGTACCATTTTCATATAGGCCCAACTACCATAAATTAGTGAATATAACACACATCCAAGTATAACATGTGCTCATATGTTACTCACAATGTTTCTATTGTCCTTAAAAAGTATATTAGATCACCCACAGACATATATAACTCACAAGTTTTTGTAAAGAACAATAAATAACCAAAATCTGTGTTGGCTTCTTGACAATATAAACATAGTATAAAATACAAAGGCATAGTTAATCATCCTTGCTGTTTACCATTGAACTGCAACAAGACCATTGAAACAAAAACTGGGTCAATTCATCTTGGGCCACAGGACCAAACCCATGTCTATCTTAGAGGTATTTCAAAATCAACAAAAGAGTCATCTAACCGTAAATAATTACTAAATGGCATGAACTATACTCCTTCCAATTTAGCAATAACAATAACAATCACAGCCACTATTCACAATGGATTCTGGAAATTGACATTCTTCTGGAAGTCAACTCGTCTATGGTAACTCTGAATTTTATGACAGTGCATCAGACTCATCGATGGCATTTTAAGATTTTAGTAAATACAACAACGTTGCCACTATTCACAAATTAGTAAGTTATTAAACTGAAGATGCTGATTTTATTATGCTGCTCTTTTCTTGTTATAGCATCATCTATAAACTTATTTTTTTAGCTGAAATGTAAAACATATCTAATCAATTTGACTCAATTAACTATACTGAAATGTAAAACATATCTAATTAATCAATTTGACTCAATTAACTATACTGAAATGTAAAACATATCTAATCAATTTGACCCAATTATCTATTTCAAACTTGTACTGCTTTGAAACAGGAAACAAGTGTTTTAAAAATATTACTACAATGTGGTAATATGAGTGTAAATCAAATTGTATAAGACGTGGACGTATATAACCTAATTGGCCATGCATGGTAGGGATAAGCTTGGATAACCAACAGGTTATGTTTGCTAATTTACAATAGATATCATAAGAAGTCTTTCCATAAAAACCCCATGTTCATAGGGCTTTTCATTTTTGAGTAGCAGCATTAACAAAAATTTCAAATGGCTGCCATAGAGACCATAGTCTATTCAAGAGACACCAATTCCATTTACACCCATCAAGACCATAGGATGAATATGTCCGCCAAGTTTGGTGGCAAAAAACAAGGGAAACATAGGATGGATAAAATGCCATTGCATAAGCTCTATGCACATTGGGTCAGTACAGCAAAAAAACCCATATATTTGCTGCAGTATACCTTTGGTTCTCGCCTGAAGGTAAACAAGCTAGTACCCTCAGGCTTGGCTGGCCTTGGCACAGGTACAGGCTTCTCTGGAGGGGCACTAACTACTGGTGAAACTTTGGGCTTCTGGACTTTGGATACCTAAAAGGGGGAAAAATAAATCAGTCATCAAACAGCTCTACAGTATTTGTTGAATCACTCACAAAAAAGTGTCACATTTTGAAGAAAACTGAACAAATCTGGCACATTCCAGAACTGCATTAGAAAAGTTTAATTCATTTTAATTTTCTAATAATGCTGCAGAGCAAGCTCTAAGTGTATGTGTATGTATGTGTGTGTGTGTGTATATATATATATATATATATATATATATATATATATATATATATATAAATATACACACATACATACACACACACACTCACATATATATATATATATATATATATATATATATATATATATATATATATATATATATATATATGGGTCACTCTACTAGGCGAAGTGGGCAAAAAAATCACATGAGAATGGTAAACTTCGCCTTTTTCTGTTAGGAAAGCGATAAAATGACTTCATCTTCAATTTTTGGACGTAAAATGGCTGTAGATTATGACTTTTGAGATGCTCCCACCCTCACAGTAGTCAGTATGTTCTGGCACTGTTGTAATCCAAGGTGAAATGTATCGATATATAAACTTGCAATTTGCTTTCAAAAAATGTGATTGGTGAAGAGTGTTTTCTAAGGTATTTCTTGTTTTAATAAATGGAGATTTTAACAGCCGTATTTGCATATTTTCTTGATAAAATCAGATTGAAATATACAATATACCACATCATTAAACTGTCTGTATTCGTAAATAATTGGACAGATTCTGGAAAATATATAATATAATGAAAACAAAGTTTAAATATTATGTGACAGTAGATTTAGCCTAAATATTTAATAATGTAGGTCAAAAACATGTTACAATCAGTGTTGTGGAATTCAAAGCAATGCTGCAGGTTAAGGTTGTTTCCTGCCCTACCGTAATTTTTACGAAATTACAAAGGAGATATATAGTAGTGCAGCAAATACTATTTGACCGATTTATATCGTTAATACCAGTAGGTAGACACATAATTCAGCCATAAATAGGTAGTCCTATTAATGAATTTGTTGTAACAAAGCAAGAAAGCGAATAGTTGTAGAAAGAAAACCCCTCTTTCTAAAAGTAGATGCACTTGCTTGGTGCAATACATGTTCTTGGATGTTTCGGTTTTGGGGGGAAAAGGGTCCAGTTTAGTTATTTATTTACTTTAGTGCTTCTGTGTTTTATCTATGAATAGTTACAGTAATGCTTTTTATTGGGATCAAGGAAATCAGAATGAAGATTATGTTTTGAAGTCACTTGTTCATTTATTCCTATGTACATGAATTATGGGTTGTTTCAAAAAATGCAATTTTTCCCAAAACTTGTACGAAAAAAAATAAGTGGTAGTTTATTAAGCATTTTTACCAACTTCCAATTACAAGACCTTAATCTTGTTAATGATTTCAGTTAAAATTAATTACAATGTTTAGCTTCTGTTGTGCCTTTTAAGTCATATGGCCAATTTGCCTTATCTCAATCCAAACACACATATACTACAAGTTTGAATAGAATGGGTATAAATATAATAATTTTTATACATGCACAAAATTAGTTGATAATAAACATGATATATTTTAAAACTTGAAAATAAGGCATTGTTTATAACTGTTAAAAGCATACTGAGAAATGGAGTACATAAATATATATATATATATATATATATATATATATATATATATATATATATATATATATTTATATATATATATATATATATATATATATATATATATATATATATATATATATATACACACACATTGTATTTTGTTGCTTTGATCTCACTTCACCCGATTTAGCTTCCACTTCTCCTTGTTTAGCTCCCACTTCTCCTGTTCTGACCAAAAGGAGAAGTCACCTCTCCCTACAATTTAAGTCTAGTTTGACCCCTGTATGTTGATATATAACAGCCAAGTTTTTAAAGATTTTATTTATTTCATATATAAGCTTTCTGCAAAGTGTGAGATACAAAACTAAAAATACCATCAACTTTAATTTAGTTTAAAAGTCTTTACTGAGATGATGTAAATCCAGGCATGTTCTTTGCCACACACCTTAAACAACTCCATCTCTAAGGCCTAAAATCATTTCATAGATAAAGCCTAAAAAATGACACTTGACATTATGATATATATTGGACTATACCATAAAGCTTATTTGGATCTCCATAAAATGAGTGAAATATTGGTTTACCATCTTCTTGAGACTCTTTTCACATCTTGAGCAATACCAGACAAAGCGAGGATCATTAACATCTTGTTCTATCACTGGTGGTTTGTGGCACTCCTGTGAAGAGAATTATCAGTAAAACATTAGTCCTTACTATACAGATTCCAGTCAGTCAACACTTCATGGTAAGAGAATTACCATTAAGAAAATAGCCTTAACTCAACATATATTTTCCAGTTGACACTTAATGGTAACAGAATTACCAATATGAAATTTGTCTAATCTAAATAAATTCCAGTCAATACCTCATGGTAACAAAATTACCAGTATTGCAACTATATGGTCTTAAACTAAGTAATACAAAAGAGTGAAACCATCAAGTTTTGTAAAATTCAACAAATAATTTATTTCCCTAGAACACAAAGGAAAAAATTTAAAAAGGACTTATCTATCCTAGAATTTCTAACACAAGATCTATGATTAAAGTTCTGAATAAACTGTAGTGGTATTTAAAAAATAAACCCAACACTAGAAGTGTTGATGCACCTGTGATGGCCTGTGTCAAAGTGATGCACCAACAATCTTTTGTTGAATTAAACTAATACAATCAAAGAATCATTTCAAAGAATATTATATTTGAGCAATTTGGATTTAATGTAAATAAAATGGCTGATGTGCATATGATTTTGGAATTTCTATGATGAAAAGAAATTCAATTGACTAGAAATATAATTTGGAAACATGGTAAGTACTACCTAGAAACAGTTCAATTTAAAATTGATATGGTAATAAGACAGTTTTGCTTTTGCATAATCTACAAGTTTTGACTGTCAGTGCTTCTTAATAATTCCAATAACTGCATCCCATAAATTATTTATCCACTAACATGTGAGCACAATTTACAGTCACTTTATAATCCAATACAGAACAAACTGAAACAGAAATCACTGCTTTCTTGCTTTTGGATACATTCATACATTAATATAAATATAACAAATTCTTACTTTAAAGTACTTTGCTAAAATTTTTAAAATGTTCGCAGCATACAATAATAAATAATAACAGTCATAAATTCATATATATTCACACACAAAGGTGAGATGGCAGTGATCAGTAACGACATGTGCTTTATATCAATTAGCAACACCTGGAGCCCCTAAAAAACCCAAAACAAACTGATGTCAAAAATTACAGAACAGCTAACATGTCATAAACCTATCTGCTCCCCTGTGAATATTGATGGTAATAAAAAAAAAGAAATACTGAGATTTGTTCTTCACCTAAGAAAATTTGATGTTATGTGCCTTATTAATTTATATCTTCAAATTACAACTTTTATAACAGGGGTCAAACTACAAGGCAAAGTGGGCAAATAAGTTGCCGAAAAAAATTGTAAACCTCACCTTCTTCTGTGAGGAAAGCAAAAACAACTTCAACTTTGGTTATTTAAAAGGAACATTAAATGAACATCCTTTTTGAGATGCTTCAAAGCTTTAGTCAGGTTAGTTCCAGTATTATGTTATATATAGCTCAAAGCAAAATGTATGATTCAAGCCATTAAATAGTTGGTGTTGGTATCAGTTATGCTGAGAAATAGACTCTTGCACATTCACAGGTATGTGTTTGGATAGCTGATTGACCATTAACCATTTCCTCAGTAAGTTTGCAACTATTACTGCCTGATTTCTGCAAATTATCCTTTGATGATAAAATCATACAAATTTGTGTTTCAAAACTTAAACTTATGTAAATAGCAATTTGAGTTTTAAGAATAGAATTGGTAACATGAATATTTTAGTTGCTGCATGTACATTATTTTCTTGACAAAAACTCAGTTTGGAAGTGAACCTTTCATGGGGGAAGCAATGGCAGACATCGGTGTTATGGGAAGTACCATTTTATTTTTGCAAACCATTGGGAAAATATATTCAGGAAAAACACAATTCATAGAAAGCATAGTCTACTTCTCCCTAAAAATAAAGTCTAGCTTGACAATGTTATAAGCAATTCATATTATATAATAGAAGCATGAATGTTGTAATATCATTTAAAGTATTATCAAATGTACTTTCTGTCTGAAAATCAACAAACTACAAGTAATTAACTATCTTTGCCACATATATACTTGTAACTTGGATGAATCGGGACTTCAAAAGCTTGGAATAAGTGTTCATAACATGTATGTATAAAATGACAGCAGTGTTTTTATTGAGAACAGCTATAATACCTAATCTCAATTTAGTCATTCAATTCCTAAATCTGTTAAATACATTTCAAAATAACAAAATAATGACAACTTAATTCCATCTGTACAGTAATATTTCATCAGCAATAGAATGACCAACGAAGCAATGTTGTCACATATGATGCTGCCAACTTTAAACCATTGGTCCAATATGAACATCCTGTGTATTAATATAATGCTGAATTTCCATACTTCACAACTATGAAAACTCATTCCAGTTTATTTTGTATGAACAAACATGTGCCTGAAATGTCTTTCAAAGTACTAAAGCCCATCATATACTGGTTCTCTTGCCTTAATGAACAGACTTCAACATGGTGTGAATAAAGATATAGACCAGTCTACCACCAAATAGTAAATAGTGGATGAGCTGCAGAATAGGCTAATGTGATAACAAGCATTACCATGTTTATGATACATGACTGTGACACTCTTTAATACCTGATGGTAAAGACTGTGACACTCTTTATTACCTGATTGCATATGATTGTGACACTATTGGTAAAGACTGTGACACTCTTTATTACTTGATGGTATATGACTGTGACACTCTTTATTGGTAAAGACTTTGACACTATTACCTAAAGACTGTGACACTCTTTATTACCTGATGGTAGAGACTGTGACACTCTTGGCATTCTACTAGTTGGTTGGTGGAAGTCACATCAAACTGTCTGCAAAATAAAGAAATCTATCATGTGTAAGTGGTTTAAAAGAAATTATTTTCCAATACATAATAAACCTTTTCCAACCTTACTATGGGGCTTTCTTTCAAGACAGTCCTAACCAAATGGATACCCTTTAAAAATTAATTTTTTTTACCAAACTGTGTTGTTGAAGGTTGGACAAATTTGTTTAAGAATTTCATAAACTCAAATATCAATAATTGACATCTGATTCATGAATGATTTAATCATATTGTAGTTATTCATGTTTAATGGCATATCAACCGACAAAAGCTTACATCATGCTTAAAAAATTGAGGCAAAGTGGCTTGTGCAAATACACTCTAAAGGAACCAAACTGGCCTGGTATGGGCAAGATTCGAGCCAGCAACCTTCTGGTCATGAGTCTAGAACATAAACTACTGATTAGCCACCATGGACCAAGTAAAATCTACATTTTGTACTTTATGCAGCTGTTCCTTATGCTAAGTCATCACAAGTTGCGGTAAAATCTTTCAACAAAGGAGAAAGACGGATAGGCTTTGCTTGAAACAGATGCCATTTACAGCTCTTTGCATTTATGTATGTAAATGTACTAAGAAAATAAGCAGCAGACTTCAATTCAACAATGAAAGTCCCATAAAATTATGAAAGCGAGAAAAAAAATCAGGTACGCACTATAACAAGAGTCCTCAAAGGGACTGATACTCTAATGGCTGAAAAGCTATTTATCTTGGAACACATTCATGTACAAATAAGTATGGTGATTAGACTATTGTTTGAAACTGAAAATAACATAAATATCATAAAACCTTGCAAAAATTGTCACACTGGTATGTGTGTGTGTATGTATGTATGTATGTATGTATGTATGTATGTATGTATGTATGTATGTATGTATGTATGTATGTATGTATGTATGTATGTATGTATGTATGTATGTATGTATGTATGTATGTATGTATGTATGTATGTATGTATGTATGTATGTATGTATGTATGTATGTATGTATGTATGTATGTATGTATGTATGTATGTATGTATGTATGTATGTATGTATGTATGTATGTATGTATGTATGTATGTATGTATGTATGTATGTAATACCTTTAGGCATTTACCATACAATCAACATGCATTTTTTGTACAGTATACATTTAATACTTTCATGCATTTACCATATAATCAACATGCCTTTTTGAACTATTCATTCTCTTTTTTCTAATTAGGGTGACAAAAGACAATCACTCATCATTGAACAGGAAAAAAGATCTGAGACATCATGATTGAGTCAAAGGGCTGATAGTGAACTTGGCTCCACTGAGATACCAACTTGCTCTTTTTTTTTAGAAATGGGGTCCTGATGAGAAAATGGAGACCACCAGAGGTAGCCCCTGATAATGTTCTGGCTCTACTGCCCAAGTCCTCTACAGGCTAGGTATTATGGTCCCATATTTCAAAGGCCTCTACAGGCTAGGTATTATGGTCCCATACTTCAAAGGCCTCTACAGGCTAGGTATTATGGTCCCATATTTCAAAGGCCTCTACAGGCTAGGTATTATGGTCCCATATTTCAAAGGCCTCTACAGGCTATGTATTATGGTCCCATACTTCAAAGGTCTCTACAGGCTAGGTATTATGGTCACATATTTCAAAGGCCTCTACAGGCTAGGTATTATGGTCCCTTATTCAAAGGTCTCTACAGACTAGGTATTATGGTCCCATATTCAAAGGTCTCTACAGGCTATGTATTATGGTCCCATACTCCAAAGGCCTCTACAGGCTAGGTATTATGGTCCCATATTTCAAAGTCCTCTACAGGCTAGGTATTATGGTCCCATACTTCAAAGTCTTCTACAGGCTAGGTATTATGGTCCCATACTTCAAAGTCTTCTACAGGCTAGGCATTATGGTCCCATACTTCAAAGGCCTCTACAGGCTAGGTATTATGGTCCCATACTTCAAAGTCTTCTACAGGCTAGGCATTATGGTCCCATACTTCAGAGGCCTCTACAGGCTAGATATTATGGTCCCATACTTCAAAGTCCTCTACAGGCTAGGTATTATGGTCCCATACTTCAAAGGCCTCTACTGGCTAGGTATTATGGTCCCATATTCAAAGGCCTCTACAGACTAGGTATTATGGTCCCATACTTCAAAGTATTCTACAGGCTAGGTATTATGGTCCCATATTTCAAAGTCCTCTACAGGCTAGGTATTATGGTCCCATACTTCAAAGTCTTCTACAGGCTAGGTATTATGGTCCCATACTTCAAAGGCCTCTACAGGCTAGGTATGATGGTCCCATACTTCAAAGTCTTCTACAGGTTATGTATTATGGTCCCATACTTCAGAGGCCTCTACAGGCTAGATATTATGGTCCCATACTTCAAAGGCCTCTACAGGCTAGGTATTATGGTCCCATACTCCAAAGGCCTCTACAGGCTAGGCATTATGGTCCTATATTCAAAGGTCTCTACAGGTTAGGTATTATGGTCCCATACTTCAAAGGCCTCTACAGGCTAGGTATTATGGTCCCATATTCAAAGGCCTCTACAGGCTAGGTATTGTGGTCCCATACTTCAAAGGCCTCTACAGGCTATGTATTATGGTTCCATACTTCAAAAGCCTCTACAGGCTATGTATTATGGTCCCATACTTCAAAGGCCTCTACAGGCTAGGTATTATGGTTCCATATTAAAAGGTCTCTACAGGCTAGGTATTATGGTCTGAATACAGTTGAAAAGATAAACAGAAAGTAAGTGGCTGATAACATTCTTGGGAGGCAGAAACAGAAACAACTCTGCAATTTCAATATATTTAGAATATATTGATCAAGTTAGCTTAGTACATCATTCATTAAATTGATCTGTTCCTGTCCCACAAAGTGATTTAATTAATCATGTATAAACTGACTGTAATGACACTGGTACAACCAGTCTTCAAAATTCTGAAATATTAAAGAATCTGCACAAAAAACTTTCACATCAACAGCCACAGGAAAAAATGAGTCAAAGCAGCTAAATTATAAGGTTTTTGCCAGTGCTTGTAAATACAGCATTCTCGTTTGTTTTCAAGTTGACAATCATTTTGATTGATCTGCAAATACATGTACAGGTAGTTCTCGACTTACAACCTATGCAACTTACGACCATTCGACTTTACAACCACAATCAATACTCGCATTAACAAACCTGACAAATGTAAAAATAAGAAACAAAATGGTGTAGAGATGATACAACTGGCATAAAATGAACAAAGAAAATGATGATATATACAGTATAACAATAATGAAAGAAAATTTATGATAAAATACTACTTAAAGAATTTTATAATATAATTTCTGTACTGTACATATAGCCTACTCTACTTAGGACCAAATTGTGTTATGACCGGTCTGTCGGAACCAATTGTAGTCGTAAAATGAAGACTACCTGTAGTTTTTCAGTGCCGTGCATAGATCTGGCTCTTCCAGTAAATAAATAACCTTTATCCCATGGGTTGTTTTCCCACATGACAACTCTCTAATTGAGATTCGAGTGTGATCCAGTGGCAAGTAACAGAGGGTGGTTGTCTGATCTCACCACACAACTGACATGTCTTCAGTTCCAATCTTGAATAGATTTCATAAACTGTATTATCAAAGTTTTCCTTATAAAGCTCAAGCTTAGCCTGTAAATATGCATCCAAATATGACAGTGAGGCACAGGAATGGGAGTGAGGGGATACTGATGATGAATAGAACACAATTTACTAGACAGTGATGGAGGATTTTTGAACATTATTGGACAATGAAGATGAATTCTTGGACTTTGTGCCAGATGACATTAGGTAGTGATATTTAAAGGGAACTGAGATTTTAAAAAAAAATGTAAACTTCAGTTTTGTATAAAGTTAATACAATTTTCCTTTGATTGGGTACCAGGTCAATGACCATTAAGATTGATGGGTACCTGGTAGAAGATTTCAAGAATTTTGATGGCTTTAATAAAAGTCACATCATTTTATATTAGATAAGTTTTTGATACTATTCCTCCAGTCTAAATCTTCTTGTAATGCATGTAACCTGAAAAGAGTGTTCATTGAACTTTGGTAATTTGAAGCAATCAGATATAACCACCCATGCCTTCTGGAAATGATTCCACCCAATCACAGCCATGTCAATTAAAAAATAATTATATCTTATTATACTGTTTTATGAAAAGTATCTAAATATTTTCTGAGATTTGGTTGCTCCTGCCTTTTTAATAATGCGTTAACACATTTTAATATTTGAAAGCATTCTGTACAGAATATTCTGCACTAGCTACTGTACTTTGACCAACAGGTAAGTTAAAGTAATACATACTGCACTGAATATTTTGCACTAGCTACTGTACTTTGACCAACAGGTATGTTAAAGTAAAGTGACTAATAAACTTGCAAATTTATGACAGCACTTACTTGCAAACAACACAAGCTATGCCCAGTCCTACAGCAAAGTCATCAGCATCCATGCTTTTGTCTAGATCCCCCTCTGCTTTTTCACCATCTTCTACCCCGTCCTCATCTGTGGACTCCTCTGCTGTATTCTCCACCTTCTTCTCTTTCTCTTTCTGCTGTTGCTTCTGTTGCTGCTTTTCAATAGCTCTTTCCTTTAGTTCTCTTTCTTTTTCTCTCTCCTTCTCTCTCTCTTCCTTCTTAGCAGCCTCTTTCTTTTCTCTTTCTTTGGCTTCTTTCTCCTTCTTTTTCTCCTTATCTCTACTGTCTTGCTCTTTTTCCTTCTCTTTATCTTTTTCCTTTTCGGCATGTTTCTCTTTGGTCTGCGGAGTTTCTTTTTCGGTTTGAGGTGACTCAAATCTGGCTTTCTTGACTGGTGCTTCTGGGAGTTCTGGAGCATCTTGTTTCAACTGAATTTTAATCAAATCCAAAAATTAAAATATAAACTTCATAACAATGGAATAAATATAAAATATAATAATGTATCAATCAGTTAACACAATCATAAAATTTTAGTTTAGGAAGTAACTAAATGTTAAACACTGGCCTAAACTGATACATGACTACAATACTGTACCATTATATCTTGAATATATGTAGGCAAAGATCAATAATATACATCTATTTAAACAAGGATACTTTTGTCTACCAGCACTCTACAGCAAGCATCAGAATCTTAAGTGGGTTGAAAAAGTGTAAGAAGTAGGTATTCTTCTGCATAATATCACTGTTTGATACACACACAGTGCCCACATCACTCTTTGATACACACACAGTGCCCACATCACTGTCTGATACCCACACAGTGCCTACATCATTGTTTTGATACCCACACAATGCCTGCATCACTCTTTGATACAAACACAGTGCTCACATCACTGTTTTGATACCCACACAATGCCTACATCACTGTTTTGATACCCACACAATGCCTACATCACTGTTTTGATACCCACACAGTGCCTATATCACTGTTTTGATACCCACACAATGCCTACATCACTGTTTTGATACCCACACAATGCCTACATCACTGTTTTGAAACCAACACAGTGCCTATATCACTGTCTTATACCCACACAGTGCCTACATCACTGTTTTTACACCCACACAGTGCCTACATCACTGTTTTGAAACCAACACAGTGCCTACATCACTGTTTTGATACCCACACAATGCCTACATCACTGTTTTGATACCCACACAGTGCCCATATCACTGTTTTATACCCACACAGTGCCTATATCACTGTCTGATACCCACACAATGCCTACATCACTGTTTTGATACCCACACAGTGCCTATATCACTGTTTTGATACCCACACAATGCCTACATCACTTTTTTGATACCCACACAATGCCTACATCACTGTTTTGAAACCAACACAGTGCCTATATCACTGTCTGATACCCACACAGTGCCTACATCACTGTTTTGAAACCAACACAGTGCCTATATCACTGTCTGATACCCACACAATGCCTACATCACTGTTTTGATACCCACACAATGCCTACATCACTGTTTTAATACCCACACAGTGCCCATATCACTGTTTTATACCCACACAATGCCTATATCACTGTTTTGATACCCACACAATGCCTAAATCACTGTTTTGATACACAAACAGTGCCTATATCACTGTTTTGATATCCACACAGTGCCTATATCACTGTCTGATACCCACACAATGCCTACATCACTGTTTTATACCCACACAGTGCCTACATCACTGTTTTGATACCCACACAGTGCCTAAATCACTGTTTTGATATCCACACAATGCCTACGTCACTGTTTTGACGTCCACACAGTGCCTACGTCACTGTTTTATACCCTCACAATGCCTACATCAATGTTTTGAAACCAACACAGTGCCTATATCACTGTTTTGATACCCACACAATGCCTACATCACTGTTTTGAAACCCACACAATGCCTACATCACTGTTTTGATACCCACACTGTGCCTATATCATTGTCTGATACCCACACAGTGCCTACATCACTGTTTTTATATCCACACAATGCCTACATCACTGCTTTGAAACCAATATAGTGCCTACATCACTGTTTTGACACCCACACAATGCCTACATCACTGTCCGATACCCACACAGTGCCTAAATCACTGTTTTGATACCCACACAGTACCTACATCACTGTTTTGATGTTGTTGTTGTTTGGTTTAACGCCATTTTTCGGCACACGATAGGCTATTCATGGCGGCCAGTATTAATGGTGGAGGAAGAAACCGGGAAATCACCAGAAAGAACCACCGACCCACGAAAAGCTACTGGCAAGCTTTCTCACACAATGCCTACATCACTGTCCGATACCCACACAGTGCCTAAATCACTGTTTTGATACCCACACAGTGCCTACATCACTGTTTTGATACCCACACAGTGCCTACATCACTGTTTTTACACCCACACAGTGCCTACATCACTGTTTTGAAACCAACACAGTGCCTACATCACTGTCTGATACCCACACAATGCCTACATCACTGTTTTGATACCCACACAGTGCCTACATCACCGTTTTGATACCAACACAGTGCCTACATCGCTGTTTGATACCCACACAATGCCTACATCACTGTTTTATACCCACACAGTGCCTACATCAATGTTTTGATACCCACACAGTGCCTACATCACTGTTTTGATATCCACACAGTGCGTACGTCACTGTTTTATACCCACACAGTGCCTATATCACTGTCTGATACCCACACAATGCCTACATCAATGTTTTGATATACACACAGTGCCTACATCACTGTTTTGACACCCACACAGTGCCTACATCAATGTTTTGATACCCACACAGTGCCTACATCACTGTTTTGATATCCACACAGTGCGTACGTCACTGTTTTATACCCACACAGTGCCTATATCACTGTCTGATACCCACACAATGCCTACATCAATGTTTTGATATACACACAGTGCCTACATCACTGTTTTGACACCCACACAGTGCCTACATTACTGTCTGATACCCACACAGTGCCTATATCACTGTTTTGATATCCACACAGTGCCTACATCACTGTTTTGACACCCACACAGTGCCTACATCGCTGTCTGATACCCACACAGTGCCTACATCAATGTTTTGATAACCACACAGTGCCTACATCATTGTTTTGATATCCACACAGTGCCTACGTCACTGTTTTGACACCCATACAGTTCCTACATCACTGTTTTGACACCCACACAATGCCTACATCATTGTTTTGATACCAACACAATGCCTATATCACTGTCTGATACCCACATAATGCCTACATCACTGTTTTGATACCCACACAATGCCTACATCACTGTTTTGAAACCAACACAGTGCCTATATCACTGTCTGATACCCACACAGTGCCTACATCACTGTTTTGATACCCACACAATGCCTACATCACTGTTTTGATACCCACACAGTGCCCATATCACTGTTTTATACCCACACAGTGCCTATATCACTGTCTGATACCCACACAATGCCTACATCACTGTTTTGATACACAAACAGTGCCTATATCACTGTTTTGATACCCACACAGTGCCTATATCACTGTCTGATACCCACACAATGCCTACATCACTGTTTTATACCCACACAGTGCCTACATCACTGTTTTGATATCCACACAATGCCTACGTCACTGTTTTGACGTCCACACAGTGCCTACGTCACTGTTTTATACCCACACAATGCCTACATCAATGTTTTGAAACCAACACAGTGCCTATATCACTGTTTTGATACCCACACAATGCCTACATCACTGTTTTGAAACCCACACAATGCCTACATCACTGTTTTGATACCCACACTGTGCCTATATCATTGTCTGATACCCACACAGTGCCTACATCACTGTTTTTATATCCACACAATGCCTACATCACTGCTTTGAAACCAATATAGTGCCTACATCACTGTTTTGACACCCACACAATGCCTACATCACTGTTTTGATACCCACACTAAGCCTATATCATTGTCTGATACCCACACAGTGCCTACATCACTGTTTTTATATCCACACAATGCCTACATCACTGCTTTGAAACCAATATAGTGCCTACATCACTGTTTTGACACCCACACAATGCCTACATCACTGTCCGATACCCACACAATGCCTACATCACTGTTTTGATACCCACACAATGCCTACATCACTGTTTTGATACCCACACAATGCCTACATCACTGTTTTGATACCCACACAATGCCTACATCACTGTTTTGATACCCACACAGTGCCTATATCACTGTTTTGATACCCACACAGTGCCTATATCACTGTCTGATACCCACACAATGCCTACATCACTGTTTTATACCCACACAGTGCCTAAATCACTGTTTTGATATCCACACAATGCCTACGTCACTGTTTTGACGTCCACACAGTGCCTACGTCACTGTTTTATACCCACACAATGCCTACATCAATGTTTTGAAACCAACACAGTGCCTATATCACTGTTTTGATACCCACACAATGCCTACATCACTGTTTTGAAACCCACACAATGCCTACATCACTGTTTTGATACCCACACTGTGCCTATATCATTGTCTGATACCCACACAGTGCCTACATCACTGTTTTTATATCCACACAATGCCTACATCACTGCTTTGAAACCAATATAGTGCCTACATCACTGTTTTGACACCCACACAATGCCTACATCACTGTTTTGATACCCACACTAAGCCTATATCATTGTCTGATACCCACACAGTGCCTACATCACTGTTTTTATATCCACACAATGCCTACATCACTGCTTTGAAACCAATATAGTGCCTACATCACTGTTTTGACACCCACACAATGCCTACATCACTGTCCGATACCCACACAATGCCTACATCACTGTTTTGATACCCACACAATGCCTACATCACTGTTTTGATACCCACACAATGCCTACATCACTGTTTTGATACCCACACAATGCCTACATCACTGTTTTGATACCCACACAGTGCCTACATCACTGTTTTGATACCCACACAATGCCTACATCACTGTTTTGATACCCACACAGTGTCTATCAGAAATCAGCTCAATTTCATATGATGATTATGAGAACTTTACTTCATCAGAAAAGAAACAAAAATTCGCAGACAGTAATGATCAAAATTATGTCAAATGGATGCTATCATTAATCTGTTCTGGTTACATGGAACAGATGAATTGAATGAAATATAATATTTTTTTAAAAACAAAATAATCATTCTTTGTGATGTAAATACACACAAGAGAAAAAAACAAACTGACATATATTGCTCATTCAATTTAAAATATTTGTACACATTTTTTATGCTAAAAAATATATGCATCTGCACAATGACATTCTCAATTTATGTCTTCCTGTCAAATTATCCATATTGATTTAGTATACAATAATACTTAAGATAATATTCTACAAAATACATATACATTTTTCTAAGGGTAATGTACATGAGATATATCAAATATATTTAATTTTTACCTTCGAGTTGTAACACTGCTGCATATAATACACACTCGATTTTACATGAAAGAGATAGAATAATGTTGAGCATTTTGTCAGTATTGCTGCAATATAAAGTTCTTATCAGTTAATTTTATCATTTGTGTTTATTGTTCAAGTTGTCTTAGTGTGTGCGCACGTAAATTACAAGTTTGTCATTGCTAGTCAATACTGTTGATCATATTTGCTCCATTATTTTGTACAAATAAAAATAGAAATAATTTTGTGTTGAATTTGTGACCCCTTCTGTCATGGTACAAATTTTTATTATAAACATACACTTATTTTTGAAAATAAAATGAAAGACACTAACCTTGCATTGTTTTCATTTATTCCTTCTTTTTTCAACATACTAAATTTTTTAAAGAAAAAAAATATATCCAGTAACTTCGTATATGTAGTGGATGCCAGCTTGTGTATGCATCCTTACTAAAGTGGGTATTGCTTTTATCAAATAACAAAATCACAAAATAGTCAAAAATATCAACCAATTGCTTGAAAGCACTTGCCATTCATGCAAGACAAAGTTACACAGTGATATGCAAATGATCATCTGTCCAAGTATGCAAATGATCATCTGTCCAAGTATGCTAATGATCATCTGTTTCTTTAAGCACAATATGTAATTGGTCATTTGTCTCTAAGTATGGCATGCAAATGATCATCTATGTAGTCTGCAAAATATCTTCTGCCTATTTAAGTACAGTATGAAAATGATCATCTGTCTCTTTAAGTATGGTATGCAAATTATTATGTCCCTTTAAGTACAGTATGAAAATGTTAACATCCCTTTAAGTACAGTATGCAAATGATCATATCTCTTTAAGCACAGCATGCAAATGATCATCTGTTTCTTTAAGTATGGTATGCAAATGATCATGTCCCTTTAAGTACAATATGAAAATGGTCATCGGTCTCTTCTGTTGCACTGTTACAGATTATAGAAAGCAGCAGCAAGTTCAAAAGACATGCCACAACTAATTCTTTCTTTGATCTGTTTCCACATGTCAACAACAATTGCTGACAATAATCTGGTCTTCTGAATAATCAGTGAGCTGCATTTACAGAGATAAAGTTAATGATCTGCTGGGGTGGCTTTAGTGCTAAAGGCAAACTAAACAGTCCTGTCTGGCTTTAGCCAGATAAAATAGTTGATACAGACCAGTGACAATTATGGCTTATTAGAGATGTACACAATTTCAGGTGTGCAATAACCTGTTAAGAAATACAATATCTAACTTTGCCTGAATACAACAGTGGCTAATTAGAGTTAAATCATGACCAAAAAAACATGTTCTGTTAATGTCCAAATTAAATACATGTAGAATGTTATATAAAAGTTTCAGTTTTTAGATGTAGAAAATTATTATAATTTTTTAAAATTAAAATTTTTATAATTCTGATTTTTGGGGTCCATAGCACTGCCATGTTATAAAGGTGGAAAGTTGTATCAGCCAACCTTTAAATAACAAGTGCCAATTAGGGGTCAGTATTGCTAGCTGAAATCATTTTGCAATATTTTTATGACATAAATGTCTGTATAGCAATACATATTGATACATGCTACCATTTGAAAACAATGTAGTAATACCAACCACAAAATAGATTTGCTGAACCTACAATATACATGTTATTATCATAAATAATGTTCCAACAACCATGTTTCTTTTTTTAAAAAACAAACAAATATAAGAAAAAAAGATAAATAAGTGGGATTATGCTTAGGGTTGTTGTTTGTTTTGGGTTTTAATGCTATTTTTCAGTGCAATATATACTATACATGGCAGCCAGTATAACTGGTATAGGAAGAACCCAGAAAAACAACCAACGACTAACAGGAAGCTACAAGCAAGCTTTCTCACATACCCCATTAACCAGGCCCGAGTCTTGAACCCAAATATGCTTATAGTCAGGAAAGAAAAGAGAGAATGCAGATACAAGGTAAGTCATAAGAAATCCAAAATCACTTCAATTTTACACAGGATCTAACAATCTCCAAAGACTGACAGGCTTTAAATACTGCTAACTTCATGTGCAAAGACTGACAGGCTTTAAATACTGTTAACTTCATGTGCAAAGACTGACAGGCTTTAAATACTGTTAACTTCATGTGCAAAGACTGACAGGCTTTATATACTGTTAACTTCATGTGCAAAGACTGACAGGCTTTAAATACTGTTAACTTCATGTGCAAAGACTGACAGGCTTTAAATACTGTTAACTTCATGTGCAAAGACTGACAGGCTTTAAATATTGTTAACTTCATGTGCAAAGACTGGATCTGAATTACAAACCAATTGGGGCCCCGAGTGGCCAAGTGGTCTAAAGCGATGTTCGTTACGGATCACTGCCATATCACCTCTGTGTGTTCAGTGTGTTCGAGTCTAGGATTCGGCGAATGTGGATATGTGAGAAAGCTTGTCAGTAGTAGCAACCCCAGTCAAAATTACAAAGTCAATATATTTGCATTCTAATGGTTGATTCTTATAGAGCTCATTCAGACCTTTTCAGAACAGTTTTAAGTTTTTAAATATGATGATTAGTTAAAAAGTTATGACTATTTGAATACTGGCAAAAACTGGCTTTTCGGTGAATTTTTGCCTTATATAAATGTATGTTTAATTCTTCTGAGTCATGGACCTGACACATTTAATAAAATAAGTATTTCTATCATAACTTTTGATCCAAGCAAGATATCTCCAAGAAACTTGGCAGTCTTATAGAATTTTGCCTGTAGAATTCAAATATCTGCAGTAAATTAAATAATGTCTACATGATTTCAGTATAGGGAAGAATATAAGGTGTTTTAAAAAAAATTCTTCTATCAGACAATTGAGATACTGGACAAGATATTTGTTAACACATCATTTAATTCAGAAGAAAACATTGGCATACAATGTAAACAGTCCATCAAATTTTCTATGCTCTGAGAATGTCCACTGACGTCCAGAATCAGCAAAATTCAGCAAATGTACGATTATTTTTCTTATACAAGTTGAAAATTTATATCACAATTCCATTTGACTGTCTGTGAATAATTATACAAGATTTGATGATATTGTATCAACACTGATGCCTGCATTTTGGCAGTAAGGTCCAGGATAATCTCATATTTCTGCACTGAAAATGAAAAAAAAATGTTTTAGGAACAGTTAAAAAACTATATATATTTAAAAAGATAAATAGGTCATCCACAGGAGCCTGCAGTTTTATCAATAAAGCACGACAAAATTTCTGACAACATGAAATTACCTTTACAGTATTATTAAATATTTATTAAATAACATAAAGGTGATTTCATGTTGTTAGAAATTTCGTCGTGCTTTATTGATAAAACTGCAGACTTCTGTGGTTCATCATATAAAATTGCTGTGCAGTACTTTATCATGGTACGAAATGTAGATCTGTAAAACACGTTTTCATTCTCTATTCGTTCTACCTATATTTCCAAGTAATTAGTTTAAATTTCATTTACAGATATGCAATTTTGTTTTTAAATGTTAAAATATCATTTGCATACAATTTGACATTAATTTGTATTTAGATAAAAGTTTTGAAGAAGAAAAAAAAACGTAAAATAATTCAAGAGTAAACCTGTTAAATCTACATATACGTCAACATCAAGACGATCATTTATGTGATACAATTTACGCTATATTTCACAAAAATATTTAATAAATACAAAATAATTACTTACCGATACAGAACACTCGAACAGTGTATATATATCACAGCATTTGTCTTGTGATCGCCGATTATTCACATTGAAGTTATGTTTATCCTCGTGGATTCAATATGGCGACCTAGCGCATGTGTCTTATAGAGGTCAACTTGTAAATTCCGTACATTCAAAATTAAATGCAGGTACTTAAAAATATGTTCCGAAAAACAAATTTGGTATCAAAAGAAAGCTTAGAATGTGTACTTTCTAATGGTATATCGAAAATGTAAATATAATGTTCGTAAGTTGAAAAAAATTAGCGAGACTTTAGGGACTATTTTCTCAGCACAGGGTCATCATATGCAAATTTTCAAAACACCATTGGAAACGTTATTCATTCGCCATTCATAGTTCAAATTCTCATTAATATTCATGAGGATCTAATGACCCGCATTTGCAAAACAAACACACTGGTATCAACTTGCGTGCACAGGAAATGGCACTTAACTGAAAGCCGACAATTTTGTTAACTGATTGATGATTACATGGCCATATGGTTAAATAACAACATGTATATATTAATGAATTTTATATGCATTTGTAGATAATTCAAAGGCCTTTTAAATAAAGTTTATTTCATAATTTTTTTTTATCAATATTGATTTTAATGCCAATTTAGTGCACACAGTATAAGAAAAAGCCGATTTTCACCCAGTTTACCTGTACGAAATAGGCGCTGACTGGGGTTGCTATCAGTAGCTTCTCATGGGTCAGTGGTTCTTTCCGGTGATTTCCCGGTTTCTTCCTCCACCATTAATACTGGCCGCCATGAATCATGTGCTGAAAAATGGCGTTAAGCCCAACAACAACAACAACAACTACAAACCAATTTATCAAGAATGGATGTAGTGCAGAAACTGAGAAAATATTTATGGATGGACAGTGGTGATGCATTAAAGTTGTGAAATACATGTATGCAGCCCCCATTCCCCAGTATTATACACAGCCACCCCCACCTCAGTATTACACAATATTATCAAAGCACTCATACCAAACTACAGTGATTTATCAATTTCAAAATTTTGGTTTTGTTTAAAACCAAAGTGATTTCAACTATTGCTTTTTGCCCACTTAACTGAGATTCACTAATGACTATCTGCCACACTAGGACAAGCATTTGATTAATTGCACACTAGGACAAGCATTTGATTAATTGCACACTAGGACAAGCATTTGACTAGTTGCACACTAGGACAAACATTTGACTAGTTGCAGTGGAAGTTCTTATTTAAATATTAGGTTTTCAATCAACAAAGCTAGTTCCACTATCACTTTAACTAAGGAACAGTTTGAAGTCAAATAATCACATGAAATAGTTGTATGATAATACCGTTGCATACAATATATCATTATACCCTTAGTGCCATGTCCCTAAACACTTATGTGCATGTGTGATTTTGTCATTTGTCCATGTTATAATGAAGATGTCATATTTTGCTCTGATGAAAGTCTATATTTTTGCCATATCTATCTTTTGAAAAACTATATTTTCCTGGTTACTAATGATGCTTAATTACTTTTACTGTAAATTTGATCACAAAATATTCCAAGAATAAGAATTTATGGTAATAATACTTCATATAGATCTATAATGACTATCTAATGAATATCAATGAATATCAATCACATATCTAATAAATATCAATCACATCCTGAATATCAATCACATACTGAGCACCTGTCTAAGAAAACATGTATTCAAAGAACATTGTCTCAACTCATAATTTCATTCCTTAACATACAAGTTCATAATTCTAATTGAATTTTCTTCTTTTAATTATTCATTACATATTTTTCTGTCTAAAATATGTACCATGCATTTTCTTTTCAGCAATAAAATTGTGAAGAAGTCTTTTTTTTTACGCTGTTGAGCCATATAAGTCATGCATTAAAACTCCAGTCAGTGAGTTGAAGTCATGTGACTTTATTATGAAATTTGTCACACTAGCAAATGTGATACCTAAATACATTTTTGAGTTGACATTTTCAAAAGAAATTATGAGACAGGAATAAAACACTAATTTTATATTTACTTCTTGTCACTGAATTGTTTTATAATTTTGGGATCAGAATCAAATACCATATTTCATTGCCCAAACAAAATTAGACTTCAGTTATAAACATGAAACACTAATTCAGCTATACTTGTAGGTTTCACTAAAAATGGGAAAAAAAATTTACATTTTAAACTTATGAAAATGTGCCATGGTGCTTTATTACTCAGATACTAATTGCTTACAGTACAGATTACTGCAATAAAAAAATAACACATACAAAAGTATGCCAGATGAAAAAGGATTTTGCATGTTGATATTATCTCTCCATTCACAAAAAATGAAAGGATTGAAAAAAGTTAAGTCCTGGATGCAAAGCTAAATAAAAACCACAGAAACACAAGAGGTAAATGCTAATCACAGGGCCACTTTTCTCACTACAAGAAAGCAAACCAGACATAACATATACATATATCTGGTACTAGCAACAATTTATGAATCTTGAATAAATGGCCATTGGTGACAGAGTGGTACAAAGATCTTGTCTTTACCAATCACTGCTATCTCACCTCTGTTCCTGTGGGTATGAGTCTTGGACTTGGCCAGAGTGGGTATATGTGAAACACTGCAAGTAAATTCCTGTAGGTCAGTGGTTTTTACTGGGATTTTCCTGGTTCAATTATACTGGCTACCATGTATATCCTATATTGAGCTAAGACATCATGTTAAACCCAAAACAAAAACAAAAAATTTTAATACCTATTTTCCTTATATATGTGGACCATGCATGGCAGCAATTTAAAGAATAATGCATGCATCATGTCCCAAAACAGCATTCTATCTTGCCAATGAGAGAATACAGCTATAAATTATACCTTGTCAAAAGATCGTTTATCCACTGTCTCTCTTCTCTTAGATGTGTCCTCGTCTTTACTAATACTCTTCTCAACTGATCCCTTGAAGGAAGCTTTCTCATTCTCATCACTTGACTAATAAAAATTTAAAAGTGTCTTTAAGAATCTACTTATGGTCATCATAAAAATTAAACAAGTTGAAACCAAATATATAAAAGAATGAAATTGATATGAGAAAATTACTTTCATGTAAGACAACATTATGAAAAAGGCTACATGAGGAAACAAAAACAAACAAAATAGCAGTTTCAAGAGCAGATGTGTTTTCAGCTGCCAATAAATATTTATTTTGAGAAGGGGTAGTTAATTGTGTTTAAAATTAACATGTTTTCACCAAACACTGCACTACTCTGACTCAACTTCTAAGACCCATTTGGATAAGTTACAGTGGGTTCTGACTGAACTTCTAAGACTTTTTTATGCATAATTGATTTACATTTTGTGATTTGACCTTTGTCCATGATTGAGTGTTGTGTCTATTTGATTTTTGACATGATAAAAAGTGGTAAATAAAATATTTACTCAAATTTGTGTTAAAGTCCGAACCATGTTTATGAGATTAGAATGTCCTGGAAGCAAATTTACTGACAATTTGTTGGCATTTTCTACTGAAAAGTTTGGAATTCCAGAATGATCTATTTTGTCCCAAGCATGTGCACTTGAATATAAAAAGATTTGGTAAACAATTATTAATTTCTGTTTCATTTCAGTCTTTGGGAATTTATGATCAGAGTTTGTAGCAGATATAATTCTAAATAGAATTATTAATTTCAATTATTCATTGGAATAACAATCCGTTCATTAATTTTGGTACTAAAAAAAACTATTTTGAAATTATTGAGAGCTCATTCAAAGACATTCAGGACTACATCATTGTGGTACATCAGGTCATACAAGACTAAGGGAATTCATTCAGAACATTCTATACTTTTGGATTTGTGAAAGAACATTTAGGATTATTTGGGATTCAATTCACAATTCTGCAAGTGTTTCTTGAATAATCATTATGAAAATCAAAAAAAATAATTTATTTGTAAACTGTTCTTATTTTACTAAGCTTGTTTGTTGTTAAATACTTTAAGAAAGTCATAACAGACCCATCTTGATAAGTCACAGAAAATATCTATAAATATAACACAAGGATACATGTTTATTTGAACTCTTCAATGAGGAGAAGTTTTTTTCTTAAATGTGTAGAAGGAATTCATAAACATTAAATTTGCATTTATGCAGGCAAACAACAATCAAATCAAAGATAAGCAGGACTGTACATTACTCCTACTTTGACTGACTGGCCATTTGATATAAATTAACTATGTGATATAATATTAAATTCTGACCTTAGTTTGCCCCCTTCTCTGTGCGATAACATCATCAAGCATTTGTTTCAGCTGTTCAGTGGAATCCTTTGACTTGGAGTGTAACAACTTAAGAGCTTTCACAAACACTGGGTCCAACTCTAGAGTAGCCATCCTGCTGAGCGAATGATGTCTAGAAATGTTTAACTAATATTTTTATTTTGACTGTAGAAAATCCCACAATGTACATTCATCACTTTTGATGAATAAGCACTTACTTACATAATGTGCACTTAATACAAACTAAAAATCATGATGAATAAATTCCTGTACATTTAAACAAAATATTAAAGTACATTGCACGGACAGTGACATTACAAAAGAAATATCTATAGCCTTGGGAGCTCTGGATGACCAAAAATTAAGGACAAACAAACCTTTTTCTCAATGTGAAACTCGGATTGGGTAACCAAGAAAATATTAATAAAAAGTGATCATTTTAATAATAATGATGGAATTTTATATTTTTTTTCCTGCAACAAACATCGGATCATTAATTGGACCTTCTATAGAAGAGTTCTGAGATTATTTCCAGCTTATTCTGTGGCTAATTGCTGCTTGATTTCTGCTGGCAAGAAGCCACTAAATATCTTACTAAGTGATCAGTCCAAACTACTTGCCCCTAGCTAATGTTTAACTTTTGTCAACACACCACAAAACACATATGGTTGCAGTATCTTTCATTTTTAACTTGACACAGTGAATGCCTTTGATCAAGCACTATGAAGAAATGAGATCTCAATGTCAGACAATGTGACAGTTGTTTTCTGTAGCTAAAGGAATTTGACAATTATATGATATCAATAAAAACTTTTGTAACATACTGTACTACATTGCCTTGTATGGTAATGGCTAAACAAAAAACTCACTTGGAAAGTTTATATGAAAATTTAGACACATGAATAATACTATTAGATTAATAAAATCATGAACTTTTATGCTGTAATTTGAGATATACACTGACTGTGCATCTGATAAAGAATACAACTACAATGACAAACCACTTGATCAGTGGAGAATTTGTTGGGGTGGTGCAAAGCAAACACGTGACCCCTAACATTTATCACATAACAACTGTAACATTTCCCAATAGCAAGTTTTCATTTCATTTAAAAGCATGACCTAGAAACACTTATAACCTAGAATTTTCAGAGGGCTTTGCCTCCTGGGCTCCTACCAGGGGTACCTAAGGAAACTACGATTATCATATGAACAGACTCCACTCTCCATCAAACATAAACTGGACCAATTTTACTATAGTCCAATGCTACATCCCCGTTTGTACCCCCTACCGATTTAAAAAATGAAAACCTTTAATTTGATAAAAAGTGCAAAGAACATAGTCGATTCATTCATTGATTTAAGTTTTCTAACCTGAATGTGAGAAGAATTGCCATAATACCATCATGGCCTGCACGTTATTCATGCTTAACGGAAGTTTTCAATGCAATAGACTGACATGCATGAGAACCATTTCCAGTTTCTGGACCAATTCATTTTCAGCAAAGCAGTGCATGCGTGACTAAAGATGTACATACATATGTCGTCTGCTTCCGATATTTACAGTATCAAATCAAGCAAAGGAAAAGAATGACAAAAAATTGCCTTTCACATGGATTTAACAAGCGGTTTCATTAATATGTTCACATGTGCAAAGGAATATAATTCCAAAGTCAACGTTATGGTAATTTACGGAATTATCCGGCAGTTACCAAATTGGATGAATTACGTCATTATGTTGTCGGATGGAAATAAACTACCCCATAGTGTACGGAATATGGCGCCGTGTTAGCAATGGAAAGTCCGTTAAGCATGACAGGTGCATGGTGATGCCAGTATTAGTGCCATTCTGGTGACAGTCAGGTTAGAAATTATAAATCAATGATTCGATTGACTTAGTTATGTGCACTTTTTATCACATTAAACTTTTAAGTTATTGGAATCGGCAGGAGGGGGCACAAACAAACGGGAATGTAGCATCGGACTATAGAGGCCACTCATGAATTACTAGATTTCAAGAGATGGCATTATTTGCAAACCGTCACGTTTCTTTTATCTTAGTAAAAATTTGAAATACAGTGTAGCAACCCCCCCCCAACCACATCAACCTAAATTATTAGAAATTTAGAAACAATGAAATTAAACATGGATTATTCGTGTAACAAAATATCGAAAATAGGTTATAACCCCTTCCCCCCCAAAAAAAACCAAACTCATGACTGATATATATCTCTTCTACAATTGCTAACTCATTTATATTTTAACATCACCTTTTAGGTCTGGTAGAACACGGTTAATGTTCTTCTTCCTATCTTTTTTTTACTTTTTGACAAACTATCATTTCAACACGAACAAACGACTCTGGGCCAGCTTTCATTGTACTGTTGTGGGTTGCAATTATTCGGACGACCTTGGCTACTTCTGCGAGACAGAAAATATCCAGGTATGATCCAGAATATCCTCGCCTTTTACTGTAATAATTGATGTGGTGCACACCGTCTGAGGTGAATCACGAAATACGTCAAATTGATGTGTATTCTGTATTCCTGCAAATGCTATCGAGGCTATTTCACGACCTGACGGAAACGGCTGAACGATGTTCCGATCGTAAAATGGAGACTGGTGTAAAAGCTGTTTAATATTTAGTCTTCTTCTCTGCCTTGTGTACTCAATGTATGCTGTAGCGGACACAGTCAGCATACGAAGCAGGGAACCAGACTATTCAATATGCTGTCGTAAAAACTATGGATAAAGTGAAACCGAATATGGATGTGATGTTGATGTGATTATGATTTTTAACATAGCTTTAACAATTTTTCAGTATTCTGTATATACATTCAATCCAATCATCCCCATATGTACTCGGTAAAAGTAGTTATGTAGCATTCCGTATATGCATTCAGTACACGCATGCCCATCTGTGTTCAGTAGAAGTGCTGTTACCGGTATCTAGTATTTTATATATGCATCCCATCACATTGTTACAGGTTAGACACTCCCATCCCTTGATTCATGGACAGATACTCCTAATTTGTTTTGTAACAAACCCTTGTACATCGCATGATCACTCTTTTCCAATTTCTCCTTCCTGCCTGCAGGGATCTCGGCAACATCAGCAAAAATCAATCTCTGCCACCACTTCTTTACTGTGTCAGGTGTTGTCATCCATACCAAAAGCAAATGAGGTATGACCTAGAAATGTACTTACTACAGAATTGTTTTGTTTTGATCAGTGGAGGCCAATTTTTATGAAACTTTCCAAGTAGAATTTCGCAGATACCAGTGCGATGGTCTGTCCAGATCAAGTTAAAAGCCTTTTGTCAGGACCGTGTACTCTTGCTGCTACAAGTACATACACTCCAGCATTCATAGCTACAGACTGGATTCTAACTGAATGCCATCGGTTATTTTCATTTACTTATCATCAATTTTTTAACTTTTGAGGCATGGCATGACACCAGAGAGATGGAAAACCCTAGATTTTTCAACTTCTTTACAATGACCTATCCAGTCTTGAATTTTTTTCAGACATGCTCTATTTAAGGTTGTGTCTGGGTGACAGAGTTTGCAATGGTATGGTTTCAATAGCAACTGGATGGAAAACCCTGTTAATGATACTGACCGCTGATCTAGTTCAGCTAGCAGTTTAGTACTTGTCCAAGTCAGCAATGTTAAACATACTTGTAGCAAGCAATTTATATATATAATTACTGTCAAAATTTCTGTGTAATCATAATGAAGAAGAACATATATTTTGTATAAATACATGTTATGATGAAAACAATTATAAAATGAAGTTTGTCATCTGATTAAAGTGTCAACATGTACATACCAGCCATAAAGAAAAACCAATCACTTCATGTGAAAATATCATTAATTACTTTATGACTGGTAAATTGTTGTGATTGTTCATCCTCGAAGACAACCATGACTTCATGTATGGGCTGGGCTGTGAGTACAAAGATAGCTTGTGAAGCCAATCCACATTCTGAAGTGTTTAGGGCAATGAGGTCAGGTAATTGCCAGGGCCTGGATCGATTGAGGGTTTGTGCTGGCTCTGCTCTTCCTCTATTGACATTTATGTTTAGCTTCATTGATTCAGTGCTCTTTAAAAGCAGCTGTGCCAGAATTGATCTGGTGAAACCAGGCAGGGCCATCTTCGGCAAGCTGTTCCCAGCAGTCTGGATCATTGCCACAGGACTTCATTGAGGCTTTGAACGTGTCCTTCTACCGTTTCTTTTGTCCTTCTCTGGATTGCTTGCCTTCAGCTAGTTCCCCATTAAATAGTCTCTTCAAATGTGCTTATAAGGCATAAGACAGACATGGCTAGCCCAGTGGAGTTGTGACCTGAGCAATGCAAGGACGCTTGTCATCTCAGCTCTCTGGAGGACTTCTGTGTCAGGAGTCTTGTCCTGCCATTTGACGTGGAGCAGTTTTCTGAGGCAGCACATGTGGAAGGAGATTAGGTGTCTTACATGGCAACTTTACACCAAAGCAACTGAACGTCACCCAGCTGAAAAACGTTTAGTGAAGCTGTCAGTCCTTTGTGGATAAACTAGAGAACAGCGAAAGCACCAGGACTGGTTTGATGATAATGAGGACCGCATTCAAGAACTGCTTAAAGAAACACACTGCACACACAGAGCACCGCTAAATGACCTGCACTCCACATCTACGAAAGCTGCATTCACCAATATCAGAAGAACAGAGAGCTCCGACAGATGCAGGTCACATGGATGAGTAAGAAAGCTGACAGTCATGTGCAGAACACAATGACATGAAGAGGTTCTACGAGGCATTTAAGACAATCTTTGGTTTCATTAAATCAGGATCTTCTCCCCTCCTCAGTTCAGATGGGAACATGCTGATCACTGATAAGAAAGAGATTTTCAAGAGCTGAGCAGAACACTTAGACAGTGCTCAGCTGTACATCCTCAATAAACATTGAAGCCATTGCTCACCTGCCCCAGGTCTCAGAGAAGTAAAAAAAGCAATTTAAAGCCTATCCAGTGGCAAAGCCCTGGGCTCAGAGTCCATCCCAGCGGTAGTCTACACAGCTGGTAGTCCCCCGACTGACGCAGAAGCTTACTGACCCCTTTGAGTCTATGTGAAACTAGGAGAGGATTCCGCAGGAGTTCAAAGACGCCTTTATTGCTCACCACTACAAGCAGAAGGGGAACCAACAAGCATGTGACAACCACTGTGGCATCTCCCTATTATCCATTGTGGGGAAGATACTGGCCAGAATTCTGCTAAATCGACTAACCATCCAACTGGAACAAGGCTTGCTACCAGAGAGTCAGTGCTGCTTTAGTCAGGATCAAGGCACTGTGGACATGTTTTTGCAGCCAGACAACTCCAAGAGAAATGCCAAGAGCAGAATGTCGGCCTCTATACCACTTTTGTGGATCTCACTAAGGCTTTTGACACTACGAGTCATGAAGGTCTGTGGAGTTATTTTAAATTATTCATTGGAATTACATATCGCTCTTAATACTTTCATACTCAGTCAGCATTTTGGGAATATGAATTTATAGTTTAAGACCACAGAGGCATAACAGCAGGTATAGAATGATAGCTAAAGGTGATATCTGACTTATTTAGTCCAAAGAGTACTAAACAAAAACATTTCATTTCATCACTTAATTGCATTTGATTGCAATTGATGAATTTAAACTTCCAACTATGTGAGAGGTGTGATTATCATTGTTACAAGTTTATGCTCTTAAAATAACTAGTAGAAAAGAGTTAAAAGCTAGAAATTCTACAAATAATTTATTTTCTTGGAATATAAAGTGAAAATTAAAAAACAAACTTACAATATTATGAAATAAATCCAATAATAATCCTAGAATAAGATACACAAGTCCTAATAATTTAAAGTTCTGCATAAGCATTAATAGAAATGCAAATTAAGTCCAATGCTGAATGTGTTGATGTGCCTGTGGCTGCATGTATTTTAATGTTTTGCCAACAGTCTTTTGTTGAAACACAGTAATACAATTCAGATTTGAAATCATTACAAATCCCAGTGAATGTCTCTGTCCAATATCATTTTATAATCACTCTTTATTTCCAGAGAAAATAATGACGGAATTAAATAATCTGAAAAAATAAAATCCAACCCAAAAAAACATCTGAATACAACAGTAATACAAATTGACTTTGCTAGATCTTAAACACAAATGAATAATCTTTTCAGTAACAAGATTATATAGTCTTCTACTTGACCTCGGATCACAGCATTTAAAAAAAAAAACGTGATGGAAAAATAGCCTTCTAGAAGGTTTATAGTGTTTAAAAGGCACATTCTTAGTTATAATTAAAAATCTAATACTAAAATAATAATATATAACTTGGACAATGTGTGGTATGCCAGATAAATTGTAGGGGATTTATAATAACCTTGATCCAGACCCAAATAAACATTTACTTTTATTAATAATGACAGATATTAAACCCATACACATAAATAATATTTTGGCTATGTATTAGTTATTTACAGATAATTAAAAAACCCAACAAATTATGTAAAGTAGAAAATGAACTTGATTTTGAACAAGGTTAAGTCCAACATACAATGTTACATTAAAGTAGCATATAATGAAATATTAAATTAAATTAACAAACAATGCAAATTAAATATGCATAACAATCATAGTTTTCATTTTATCTGGTGTCTTTGTTATGCCTTTCTTAAATGACTGCCAGTGTTATCTAGCTTTAGTATTTCATATTTTATTATAGCTTTACCATGCAGACCACACAAATCAAATGATACAACCAGTCCAACATTGTAACCAAGAAACATTACAACAATGTCTTTGAAATACCTTGAAATCAAGAAGTCCTCACCCCTCCTCTCCCTATATTATGCCCTGCAAAAAGAAATAAGGACATGCATATTTTTAGCAATAAATAACACTTAGGGGTATATATTTTGCAGAAACAGGAACATACCCAGTAATGTTTTGCTTTTGTTTTTCAGGTCCAAAGAAAATGAGGGAAGAACATTGATGAAAGTGATGACTATAGTAAAGAGTTTGATTTTTAGCTCAAATTAGACAAACTTGACTGTGGCTTTATAAACCTGCAATGGACAGTTTAATTGATGGAAATATACTCCTGGTTGGAGAGGGAGATTTCTCATTTACAGTTGCTATGGTTACTCGATTTCCAGAGTTTATGTGGCCTAGAATAACTTCCACAAGTCTGGAGATGGAAGGTGGCTTACAAAAACACAAGAACGCCAAGGAGCACGTTAGGTTTTTGAAAGAAAAAGGTTATTACTGATTATAATCTCATATTGTTTAATCTGCTATTGTTACCACTTGAATAAGCAGCCTACTTTTATATAAAGACCAAGCTCCAAAGAGATCATTTGTGCATAGATCCACTTTTAGATTGTCCCCAAAATGGTTAATTTTTACATGTTTTCAGTTTATTTCCTTGCAGCTAATGTGAACACATTTACTATATTATCTGGGATGTCGGATATCATGATTTAAAACAGAAATATTTTCATTAAATTGGTGGAAAGAGATGGGAGAGTTTTATCTTAAAGATGGATGGGTGATCATGATTTGTAACTTGTTTAAGTTTTACAACAGTCTTAGCAGAATAAATGCTTATGTGAAGTTTCCATATCATTTGTATCAAGTTCAAACTGCATGCTTTAATTTCCATGAAAACTCATAGATTTTAACATTAAGTTAAAGGAGAGGATTCTAAAACCACAGTAGAGACTAGGACTGGCTATCAAAGCAATAAAGCTCAAGCTTGACCAATTGGATGGTTATTCAGAATTTTGTTAAAAGCTGGTGGGAAAATGATGCAGTTTATGTATGTGTTCACAATGGGGTGGGACACATCTCAGGTGTGTTCATAGCAGGGGGAAAATGACAGCTCAGACATGTTCACAGCTGGGGGAAAAATGACACAGCTCAGTCAATCTTCATTTTTTCATTCCTTCAGAGAAACATGCAGCAAAGTCATAGCTTCACTTTGTTTTCATGCATTTTTAACTTCTTTTGTCTCATTTTCTACAGAAAAGTGTAAGAGATCCGGATGCTGGTCATGATTTGTGGCATCATTATCCACTTAATGTTAACGTGTTTGTTTAAGGCTGTAACTCTAAATATAGAAATTTTTTAAATAAACTTGATATTCAAGGAGTAAGAAATATTTTTTTTAAAAAAAATGAAAACAGTTTTGGCCACAAAGTTTGTAGAAATCATCTGATTGTATTTTGATAGAATATTATGCTCATTATCAATAATAACAATAATAATAGTGATAAAAACTATTTAAAGAAGCTTTTTTGGTCTTGACCAGTGTGTGTCCATATACATACATACATACATACATACATACATACATACATACATACATACATACATACATACATACATACATACATACATACATACATACATTTTTTATTTTTCTTGTTTTATAACCATGTACATATGGTATGCATTGACCTTTGAGTGATTACAGTCAATTGTAACAATTTTTTTTTAAAGTCATGTGACTAACACATGAAAGACCCCAGCTTCTTGCATAACTAATTATAATTGGGCCTTGTCTTTTGCTGTTAATACTTCTGCTTTTACAGTAAATTTGTTTATTATAATTGTGTTTGTAAATATATTTGAAGGATCAGTGTTTGATTGCAGGTGTGAGAGTTGAATTGAACACTGATGCCACCAAGCTACACCAAGATCCCAGGACTTTGGGACACAAATTCTCACGAATTATCTTCAACTTTCCTCATGCTGGAGGCAAGTCCAACATCAAGAAGAACAGGAAACTGCTGAATGACTTCTTCTCAAGGTTTTAGCATTTGGTATTTTCTACCTGGGCTTGAACACCGTCTTGTATTCCATGACAGTTCAAGAATATTGCTGAGTTTATTATTATTTCCTGCATTTAGATTTTGATGACATTAATGATACGAGTTAATTTATCATTGGTTTTCTTGGGAATTCTCTTGAAGTGCCTTATTAAACTGTTCTTTACATGCAGTGTATACAGTCTTTGGTTAGATAATTTTTTCTCAAGAGTAACTTACAAAACAACAGTAAAAAAAAAAAACCCTGACACATTATTCAGAAAAATGTCATATTTTCAGCCTTTTCCAAGAGATGGCATTAATTGCGAGCATGGTGTAATAGTTATTCCCTCTTCATTAAAAATGTGTAGTATGAGCCATAGATAAATCCTGCTAAAGCAGAGATGTTAAAATTCATGATCTAATTTGAATGGGTTGTTCCTAACAACCATGTGAATATTCATTTACATGTTTGACAATTTTGTAAATGTTTACCCATATAATAACATTGTAACTTTAGTGTAAATATTTAGCCATATATTAAATTGTAACTTTAGTGTAAATGTTTAGCCATATATTAACATTGTAACCTTAGTGTAAATGTTTAGCCATATATTAACATTGTAACCTTAGTGTAAATGTTTAGCCATATATTAACATTGTAATCTTAGTGTAAATGTTTAGCCATATATTAACATTGTAACCTTAGTTTCAAACAAAGTTGACCCAGAATTGCTAGTATTTTATACAAAATTGGGTTCCTCAAAAAATGGTTGGATACATGTTATTTCTGGATTAATACAGATGTCCTTAAAAGTCTGAAATGCTTGTTATTACAGTGCTGTGCAAGTCCTTGAAGATATAGGTCAAATAATGGTGACCTTGTGTAATGGTCAAGGTGGCACCCCAGCAGATAATCCAATGAGGGTCTGGCATGACAGTTGGCAGGTGGTTTGTATGGCAGCCAACTCAAGCCTTATTCTAGTGAAAACCCTGCCATTCAATATAGAAGAGTATCCTGCATATTCCAGTACAGGATTTAGGTAAATGTTTGTCTGTCACAACCAGTGTATATTCCATTACAGGATTTTGATAAATGTTTGCCAGGAATATGTAAAAATTGCTTTATTTTAGCTAAAGGAATGTTTACTATAAATTCAGAATTTTTATTGGATGTTATGGTTGGTTAACAAACAACAGTAGGATCCCTTTCACCCATTAGAGGCACAGCCACAAGTTGTCATTTGCTATGAAACCAGAATAGAGAGCCTTGACATTGTCTGCTTAGGGCCCTGCATGTGACTTAAGACCTGACCTACTCCACAGACAATGCAAAAATTGCTAGATAAGACAGATGGTCCAAAACATCTTAAAATTATGTTTGAAACATTATTACTTTTTTCTTGATGCAAAAAGTATATCAACATATGTGGATTCTCATATTTGTGTATTAGTGCACAGTGTTGCATGGTTCAGGAATCACACTCAGATTTACTGAATGTGTCTTTGATAAAGATGGCTTTTTATTATATCACCTGAGAATTGTCAAAGATAAAATTTCAGTTATGTTGCTCTGCTCCTATTAGCATGTGAACTAACCTTCAGATGTATTAGTTTAAATAAAATAGATATGTTTCATTAATTCTAAATTCTAATGTTGATAGCTTATACTTATTTGCCTGAAGGCCACTGGCTGAGATAATTATTGTTGTTGTTGGGCTTAACGCCATTTTTCAGCACATGATAGGCTATACATGGCAGCCAGTATTAATGGTGGAGGATGAAACCGGGAAATCCGCTGAAAGAACCACCTACCCTTGAGAAGCTACTGAGATAATTATTGTATTGCTCATGCAAATAAAACACTAAGTAAAACTCCTCAATGTTCATGCTAATAAAAACACAAAATAAAACCCCTCATTGCTCATGCTAATAAAAGCTTTAAATAAAGCCCTCATTTAAACGTAACATCTTTCGTTGTCATAATCTGCACCTTGCAACTGAATTTCCCTGTCTTGTCAGTGAGGTCAGTCAACAATACTACATGCCAAATTTTCAACAATATCTCAAAATTGGTAGCTCATATTGACACAGCTACACTGCTAAGACTGTAATTGTTTTAGTCAGACTATATTTACTATGATATTTTTATTGGATTGAATCAGGTCCAGGTATTATCAAGTAAATCAATTTTCAAGAAGTCAGTTCACGTCGGAGTAAGTTTGTTTGGTGACATGAATCAGTTTAATCTGCATTACTAAAAGTGATTAGGTTTATTTAGTTAAAGAAACTTACCCCTACAACTAACTTTGGCAGCCAACGTATTTCAGCTGACTATAATGTATATCAGTGGATCTTGAAAATGCAGTATTATGGCTCAAAGGTTAAACTGTATAACAGAAAGAAAATAAAATCAACAAATTTGTGTAAAGTTAAGGAAATAATATATTTTTCTACGATACAAACTGAAAATTTAAATTCAAAATATTGAGTTTATTACCATGCTTGAAGCCATATTTCTGATCCAGTTTTGAGCCAATTTGAAATATTGGCTTATATAAACAATATGTTGGATGAGTTACATAATAAGCAAGAGTATGCTTATCAATGAGGTGATCTTACATATGATTGGCTGAATTGGTTTCTATTCTGGAAGCCATAATTCTCTTCAGATTTTTTTCTGACTTGGAATTTGGGTATTATCATGATTGTTTTTTATGGGGATGGCAAGATTTATGCTTATAAATGAGTTAATCTTGCATTTGATTAGCTGATCATGTTACCACTTTGGATGCCATGGTTTTTGTCTGATTTTGATGAAACATGAAATACAGATTTGAATGATTAAGATCTAGCATGACTTCAGCAATATTTAGGATCAATGCACACCAATGACTGGCTAAATGCATGTGACTGGCTAAAATCACTAGTTTGGATGCAGACAATTATAACTGAGATCCACATATATTAAAGAAATGCTTGTCAACACCGATAATATTTTATAAAATTTGGGATCACAAAGATATACATTTTTTTAAAATGAGAAAAAATTGCGCAAATTAACGAGGCAGCCTTGCATATGAATATCGGAGCTTCTCACTGCTTCTGACATGCTTTAATCACACTTTATAAACAATTTCATATCAAGATATGATATATCAAAACCTATGCACATTTATGAGGTGATTTTATATTAGATAGACCTTGGTAGGATTTTTAAATTTTCAGTGTCATCAAGATCTTGATTGAGTAAATTGATGCATATTAATGATGGTTGAGCTTGCACTGGCAACTTTATTTCTGATCAAAATTTGATAAAACTTGTTAAATAGTCATATAATATCAATGAGTTTGATTATCAACATGTACTCAAATGGAGTAATTTTATTTCTGATTGTCTAATCTTCTTACCTCAAAGGAAATCATATTTTGATGCCCAATGGTAAATAAGCTTATATTATCACTGTTATTAGCAGATTCCATTGTAAGTGAGATCTGTGCATATTGATGAGATGCCTTGCATCTGATTGGCTGAACTTGTTTCCAGATCTGAAGACTATATATCTCATCCGGTTTCATCAAAATTTGATATAAATCAGTTTATATCACCAAGTTCATGAATAACTTTGATTATGAACAGGAGGCTGTGCATATTAATTATGCCCTTATATTTAGAAAGAATTTTATTTGGATAGTTTGGATGATTGCTTACTTAGGTTGTGTTCTTACAGTAATGCATGAGCCCACTTGGTGATATTGTTTGCTGTTATGTAAACCAGGTGAGTGTATGAGGCTTACTTTGGCCTCTTGTTTTTAATCTGCATCACAACTTTTGAGTTATACATTTGATAATGCCAGTCCATCTGAAGTAATCCACTTCAATGGATAGAACAGTAGTTTTTCATAAGAATACTTTACAATACATACACTTTTACATTAAAGATTACTACAAAGGGAGATGATGCTTTCATCCGTTTGAGTCGCCTTTTTGCCATGTATCTAATCGCTAAATGGCAATGGTAGCAAAGTCGTCAGCTTGGTAGTCTTGCAGTCAGAAGTATGTGGCTTCAAAAAATTCTACCATTGGAACAGCCTGGCTACCATGGGGTGTTCTTGGACCAATTGCCCAGTTACCTTGGTAGTGAATGACCTACTTGTGTTACTGTTCTGTAAAACGCCAAATCCCTTTTTTTAATCAACATATATAAATCCTTGTCTAATATAATGCACATATATAAATCCTTGTTTAATTAAATGCACTTACTTAGGACCAGCAAATGTATAATTAATCTAGAATGTGAGTTGGGGCACAAAAAGTCGTTTAGCTTATTAAACATATCTGATGAAATATTTGATTAAGATTTGAAACTCGCAGAAAATTCTTTCCTTGAATTTGTGAATGAAAGGGAAAATATGTTGATGGTAGAATCATTTGAACATAATATCCACTTTGCTGTATGCAAATTGTCACCAAGTTCTACTTCATTGTAAACAAATTCCACTTTTTTTAAATTAGTCACAGTTTGTGTTTTGTTTTCTTTTTTTTAAATATAACCACAGAATTGGTTTTTTTGTTTTTTAAATAGCCACAAAATAAGTTTTTTTGCGTTTTTTGTCTTTTTACAATTAGCCACGAAGTTGCTTTATAGTTTTTTTTTATTAGCAACAAAGCTTGTTTTGTAACCTGTTTTTATTTAATTAGCCACAGAGTAAGTTTGTTTTGTTTAACTAACCAGTTAGGTTTTTTTTGGTTAGCCACAGAGTTAGTTTTCTTGTGCTTGTTTAATTAGCCACATAGTTTTGTTTATTTTTTTTTTAATTAGACATTTTGTTAGCTTTGTTGAGTTTTTTTTATTAGCCACAGAGTCAGTTTTGATGTGTGTTGGAATTAGCCAGTTTTGTTGCTTTTGGGGTTTTTTTTACAATTAGCCCCAGTTAGTTTTGTTGTTGTTTGGTTTTCTTAATTAGCCCCAGTCAGTTTTGTTGTTTTTGGTTTTCTTAATTAGCCAGAGTTAGTTTTGTTGTTTTTGGTTTTCTTAATTAGCCAGAATTAGTTTTTTATGCTTCATCAGCAAGATTAGCAAGTTAAAGTAAAATATTGTTTCTGTTTCAGGAGTCAAGATAAAGGCTTTCACACAGACAATGCTGTGACACATGTGTTTCAATTGGCACAAAAAATGTTAGTTCCTGAGAGAATTGTAGACTGCAAGATCACAGTTGACTCAAAAGAGTATCTTTGTCCATCCTACATTCACCAGAAACTGACGCGGTAAAGTAATGAAAAAATGTATTGAAGGTTTTGTGCCTATAGGTATATTCCAGTAAGATATTATAATGTCTCCACACAGGATTTTTTTGTAGTCTAGTGATATCAGATGTTGATTTTTGTTAACTTGATACTATATATATTAAATGTGTATTGTTCTCATGAAGTTATATGCCAGAGCAAAATGGTATTTAATTTGTAGTACAGGACAGGTTTGTCCTCATATTTGAATGTTGATAGTTCATTTCAAATGTGTGTGATTGAGATTTTTAATGTAGCTTTAAAAATTTGAATCATATTGTACGATGTCTAAAACATGTGGCAGCGTGTCTCACCCATTCATATTATCTTGATACCAAGCTGACCAGTTGTGACACTAGACCAACCAGTCATGACTCAAGCCTCTTAATGTTGAGCACTTAGCAAGGCAGCTGCTAGTACCATTTTTTATAAATATGACTGGGGGGGGTTGAACCCGTGACTTCCTGCATCTGAGGTGGATGTTCTAATTACTTAGACCACCTACGCAGTTTCATTTCAGATGTGTGCACCCAAATTATTGTTAAAAGTTCTAGTATTTATGTATGTTAGATTTTCCTTTTTTTAAAACATATAAATTCAAAATATTTAGCTCGAAATTTAGAGCATTTGTTGTTCAAAATATTGTTTTTACTGAAATAGGTCTACTCTGATTTTAACTAATCTGGTAAGAATGATGTTGGTAGCATCATTTAAAATTTTTTTCTTATTTTGCATAAATATTGACTTACTTTACGTGAAATTTCATTAACAGTGTTTTTTGTTTTTTTTTCTTGTCTGGTCTTGTTCTGCTTGGGAATTGTCATCTCCAGCTGAAAAAAAACTGACAAAAGAGAATTAGACAAGTTTAACTTATACATGATTTCACCAGCATAAAAAATCTAATGGTAATGTTCTAATTTATACTTTTAAAAACAAACTCAGATTTGGGGGAGGGGTAGCTAAGATGTTTGGCCAGAGAACTTTGTGGATTACATTGTACAGTTTTTGTTTGATTTCTATTGACATCAAATGAAAAGAATTTGAAATATATGCCATGTATATCATGTTTCATTTTATAAATTTTATGTTTCAGGATGGCACAAAGTGTAGATCACCCCATTAACAAAGTCATGGAGAGAGTGAGACAAGAATTTGGAAATCTCTTTGAAGATACAGACTGTAATTTGCAGGAAACCAGTCCATACATCAAACAGGAAGACTTTTTTTCTTCTAGAAATCATGGTCCTTGTCAGAACCTCCATACCTTACAAAAAGCTACTGATATCAATTGCAGCCAAGGCAAAGAGTATTCACATGTCACTTTTAAACATCATGTAGAACATACTGACTCTGGTATTTCACTGAATGAAAATGATTTTAGTACAGAGAACAAGAACATCAGGACTCAGTCTTTGGAGTTTTTTCATTTTCATTGTATTGAGAAACACTATTTGTTAAAGAATGTTTCTGAGAATTATAAATCAGAGAAGAATGAGGTTAAAAATTCAGATTTTGTCTCCATTATTCCAGGAAGAGATACTTCTCTTCCCTTTGTAGTTCCAGTTGTATGTGACAGGGAACTAGACAGGATATCAGAGTTGGTAATTTTATCGGGAGATAGCACAGTGACGAGTCAATATGGTGAATCATTGGTGACTCAGCATGGCCAGTTATTTAAAGCTCATACTGGAGATGCCAGTGAAAGCTGCAGAGATTTGTTCAGATCATCAAGAAGTATAGATAAGCATGATCTTATTTTGAGAACTTCACTGTTAGAAGATGCAGTTAATTGTTTAAAAGGAATGTCAGGAAAATGTAGGTTTTTTCATGGGAGAGTGTTTAGGAGATGTCAGATTCAGGCTAATGATCTGCCAGTTCAGCATCATATGATGGGAATTGTAAAATTGCATTCAGGATGTGAAACCAAAGAATTATCTTCAACCAAAACTTTGCTTTTGGATAATCAACCAAAGCAAAATGCATTGGAAATGTTGTGGTGGGATGAAGATGGAATCGGTAAAAGCATTATTTCAGTTTGTAAGGAAATTGTGAATGTTGGAAGCTCTCTGAATTTTGTACATAATGATGATGAAATGTTAACAGAGGAAGTTAACATCCCTCTGAACCTTAGATTTAAAGGAAGTATACAAGTTCAGCCCTCTGTTGGAACAAATAATAATGTTCTTGGTGAAGTATTTGAGGGAAAAGGAAGCAGTGACAGAGAGAAAATTTGTATCCTTATACTATATGTGGATAGAATAGCCATGCTTGCATATCAGATTCCAGACATTAGATTTCTTTGGTCTTCAGATTATAGAGTTCTGTCTAACTTTTCTACACCTGTAGAAGAGAAATTCTGCCCACTCAGTCTGTATCCATTAATGTTCACACATGATCTTAGTTTCTGGGAGAGTGACAGAGTGATGTTTGATAAGTTGGAGTTCTGTGATTGCATTAGGGCTGTGGCAAATGATGTCATCACATCAGTATTGCTGCTAGACATCTACAGAGATCCCAGAACAGGAAGAGTCAGTAGATGTTACAGACTGACATTTCAGTCCTGTTATATGGCCCTCTCATATGATGTTTCCTGGAAACTTCAGAGTCTAGTGAGGCTTACAGTAGCTGATAGACTTGGAGTTCAGCTTAGATGAGAGACAATAATTATTAACAGCTTGCTAATGAATTTTCAATGTCACATTATAAAAGACTTTTTCTGGTATGCCATTGCTTTAGTTTTTTTCTTTCATGCTTTGATGAGTTGAGACATTGGTGTCACTCAGTGGGTATCATTAACATAGGATTTTTGTTTTTCATGCTTTAGCAGAGTTGGGGCATGGGTGTCATTATACTTTAACAAATTACAATCGCTTATTTATCCATCTTGGTTACCCAGTATCTAAATATTTACTAATGTAAGCAGGAAATAATAGCATATAGAATTATCAGTTCATTCTGATATTTTAAATTGAAATGTGATCCATATTTCCACAGATTTGCTGTTGTTGTATGTATGAATGTAACATTCTTCCCTGTTATAAATATTATGTTTAATGTTGTTATTATAAATATTCTGTTTAATGTAGTTTTGCACCAATAAGAACACAGTTCTTTTGCAAATTTTGTACATTTAGGTGCAGATAGTGTCTTAATTCTATTATAGTTTTTTTTCAAACCCATGTTAGTTTTCCATTGATGGCAGTGTCAACAGTTTTGTGTTGGTATTAGTTATACAATTTATTTATTAGTAGTGGCTGTTTCTCAGAATTAGCAGATACTTGGCAAAAATCATTATGAAGCTAAGTCAGTTCATTTTACAGTATGCACACTAATTATAGAAAATTTACATTAACCCTTTACCTCATAGAGTGTATGGCTTTTCAGCCCTTCGATATGCATATAGCAAGGTACCCAGTACAGTGTGCTATAAGTAGAACACCTGTTACTCTAATCCATACACATAGGCCTGTTAAGCAGTAAAGTGTATGTTACATTTAACAGCAATTTTAATCATTTTATGTTTTGGTACACATATGTATGGAAAGATTTAAGAGTAAAATCTATCGTTATAGCTGTAAAATTATTTTTCACAGAAGAATATTTTGTGATTTAAAATCTTGAGAGAACTCGTTCACCATCAAGTCAGTGAAGCCACATGACCAACTGTAGTTGCCATTTTTCATACTCGAAATTTACAAGTTTAATGTATCTACATCACTAAATCAGCTGAATTTGGTAATATATAAAAACTAATGGCTTCCTACATCAGTATCAGAGTCTTTACCTAAGTTATTGAAGCTTTCATTGTTGTGATTCTAATCGTGAAAACTCGAGTGTGTACTGAACGAAATCCGCAACAGCCAATATGGAGAGTGGAGAATACAACCCAGTTACTTTAAATAGATTTCCACCTGAACATAGTGACCACGTGATCTTACATAATAGTCTTCCACACCTATGAATGTAGTATCAAAAAGGAGGTTTTCCCCCGAAGGTTGCCCTAAGAAAATAATCGTAAAATGGCTGATGTCAAAAAGCGCTTCCTGTAGAGTCATCAAAAGGCGCTTACATGTGAATGGAGTACAGGCATCCAAAGGGGCTTGCATTAGACAAAGGGTTAAAGTTTTGTTTCAAATTTGTTCTTTGCTTTGCTATATTTTCATCATTCTTTGGATGAATAATGGTATTTCTTAAATTAGTTAAATAAATAATTGATATTCACTAGTGGGATGTGTTATGTAAAATCTTAATAAGTGGAGGTGATAAAGTGCTTTAATTGAGACATTTAAAATCACCAAATCTTTTTGATTTAAGCAGCTGATAACTAGTGTAGTTGCATTGCCATAAGCAGAATGCAAAGGACACAGAATTTCAGTGTACACAAATAGCATCTTATTTTATTTTTAGTGTGTTAGTGCATAGTGTTGCATGGTTCAGGTGTATCATCAGATTTCAAATGAAAAAACTGCTTACGTGATTCTCACCAGAGATATAAAATTTGCTCAGATATTAGAACACCTGCTTCCTCTTGCCGATTCATTGTCAATTATGACTGTAATATCACTGAATTGATAACTGATTGTCAACTATGACTGTAATTGGGCTGAATTGCTTACAAATTCATTGTCATCTATGACTGTAATTGGGCTGAGTTGCTTACAAATTCATTGTCAATTATGACTGTAATTGGGCTGAATTGCTTACAAATTCATTGTCAATTATGACTGTAATTGGGCTGAATTGCTTACAAATTCATTGTCAATTATGACTGTAATTGGGCTGAATTGCTTACAATATTCATTGTCAATTATGACTAATTGTGCTGAATTGCTTACAAATTCATTGTCAATTATGACTAATTGGGCTGAATTGCTACAAATTAATTGTCAATTATGACTAATTGGGCTGAGTTGCTTACAAATTCATTGTCAATTATGACTAATTGGGCTGAGTTGCTTAATGATTCATTGTCAACTATGTAATTGGGCTGAATTACTTACTGATTCATTGTCATATATGACTAATTGGGTTGAGTTGCTTGTTGATTCATTGTCAACAATGACTGTAATTGGGTCTAATTTTTTGCTGATTAATTGTCAAATATGACTGATTGGGCTGAGTTGCTTACTGATTCATTGTCAAATATGACTGGGCTGAATTGCTTCCTGAATTTTTGTAAAATATGACTAATTGGGCTGAGTTGCTTGAGTTAAATGATTGCAAAGTGTATGAGTTGACATTACATCAGCTTATAATGCATTGGAAACTGAAGCACAATTAAATCTCTGGAGATATGTCACTATTCTTACAGTTTAAATTACTTATGGATTTCCAAGCCTTTTGACTTCATGGCTCCAAGAGGGATTAAATTAAACCAGTTTTTAAGTGTTTGGGTAAAGTATTTTCGAATACTGACATTTCTTAAACCCCTTCATAATTTTTAGTGTGCTAATATAAAGCTAAAAATTTACTGAAATTTTAAAATTTGAAGAAATTCATTCACCTTGTAAGTCATTTTGAAATATTCTTTCACTTTTTATTTTAAGATCATCAATTTGTAACGGAGTAATGTGCCTTGCCAAATATTTACCTTCTAGAAGGCATAATATTATGTAGTGAAAATGTATGCCATTTTCTTGAATAAATTCTCATTGCATGTATTGATTTATATGACATCTTCAGCTACACTGAAATATTTGTCCAAACAGTCTAGTTTACTCAATAACCTAACAATCTTGGATAAATAAGTCGTAAAGCAGACACTATGTCAATATGAATTTATGAATCAACTGGTACACAATCATGAATAGTAACCATAAAATAGGTTATCACTACAAGCAAGGAGCAACACATATTCAGAAAATTCTTTTGATATCTTTACAAGATGCAATAGGATCTACGTTGTTCATAAATAACTTCAAATTTGTTACAAATTTGACTCTAAAAATTCATCTAAATTCTTAGAAAAATGCTAATTTGTTAGGTTAATACAAATAGCTGTTAACTGATGAGCCAGAAAAGTACTGAAATTCAACATGGCACAGATCCAGCAAGTAGCATTAAAATGAAATAGTTTAACATTGCATTCAATGTATCTTGAGATTTAACAGTAAAGTTGGCGAGTCATTCCACGTTGATATTTTCTTAATATTCTAGGATCTTATTGAGCTTAATTATGGATTTTTACTGTTAGCTTTGCTGAATAGTTATACGAATTGGTCAATACAAGCAAGAAATCCAGGTTCTGCAAAATGTGAACACAATGAAAGTATGATTCTAACCAAAGTCTAATGGGTGAGTGATCATGTCGCAGAATGAACTGTTTTAGCTTCTAATTGATTCAGTACAAGCATGAAAAATAAAGGCTTTGGAAATATGAGCAAATGAAAAATCTTTAACATAAGCTTAAACACCTAGTTTCTAATGACTGAGATTTTCAAGTTTTGCTACATAATGATTCAATGGAACTTGCAAAATAAATTGAACAGCAGACTTACAAAAATGTTTACTAATGGTATTTAGAAAAAACACAAATGTTAATACTGGGATAATCTGGGAACATTTTGAAGAAATACAGTAACCTAATAATATAGGTCCCATTAACAAACTAGCAACATGCAATAAAGACAAATTGTTTCAAGTTCAGCTTCTTCCCGTGTATAATAGGGACTTTAAACAAATTACCATCATTAATTGCAGAAGCTTCTGACTTGTTATCTCACAAGCAGAAGCTTTCTAAAATCACATTCTAATAAACTATTCCAGTGCCAGATAACCCAATAGGCAGAGTAGGCACAAGTCTATTGGCCCCATGCCTTTTAGGGGCCCAGTGACAACGTATCAAAATAATATTGAATTGATTTGATCTTGACGTATTAGATAATTTGCTATGGGGGCCCTAAGATTTTGACAGCCTGGGGCCTCCACATGGTTTAATCCAGCACTAACTAGTCAGCTACAAGTAAGACCTAGTGATTCTTAGAGCTATGCTGGTTGAGATTCATTACATCATCACTGCAATGGTAGACGATTGGTCTGAGTATGAAGGGACAAAAATGTAGACTGACACACTTTTACATACTTATGTCTTTCCAATTATTACTCTTCTGACTGTCCTATCACTTGCGGCTTTGACCCATTGCTTAATAATCAAGTGAGTCTGCATCAACACACATACAGACATAAAGATAGACAGATAGAAGGTCACTAGGCATGCCAGTGCCCTTTTGTTACCAAAGATGACTAGTCTTAGTTCCATGGATTGGACATGATATGATGCTACTGGTAGGTTTAACAGCTGGTTACCCATGTCTCATTAACTACTGCAATCTTCATAAGTAGATAAGTTCCTATCAGATGTTGAGTAAGCCACATTTTGCACATGACTCCTTCCATCATAATGCATTGTTTAGTAGGACGGTATATTAATAATTCTTTACAGATAGAATATGATCAGAAATGGAAATCATCAGCATACAATCATTGGCATTTTACTGTAGTACAACAGTCCTGTAAAGTCTATTTGCAGATGGCAGTACAGGCTTCTCTTGTACTGAAAAGTCTACTAAACATATTTATTTTTGGTCAAATGTATATTCCCAAGCTTCTGGAGCAAAACTTGACGTCTCCAAATCAAATAGACTCTTCATGTGGGGAAAAATGGAAAGTTGGAGCGACTATGTATATCTAGTGAGTATGTATGTAAGAACATGTCAATTGTATATTTTAATATGTACAAATTGAATAAATATCTTTTTGAGGCAATGGAGTGGCCCTGAAAAATGCAGTTTAATGTTTTCTAATTTCATTTTCCTTTTTTGTCTCCACCATCTCATATTCTCCATTGCAGTTTTGTCTTCTACCCATTCTGTCTCCTCCTTTGCCTCTTCCTCCTCATTTTTCTTTTTGTCATTCTCTTCTTTTTCAAGCTTAGTATTGTAAGCTTTCATTTGTTCCTTATCCTCTTTGTCTTCCTTTTCCTCTTTTATAAGCTAAGTTTTTCCATGGACTTTCTTAAATTATTGATTTCCATTTATACTCAGTGAGGACTATAACATCCATCTTCCAAACTGACCAGTATTTCCTCCTCCATCCCTATATCACCCACCACATCCTGCAGCTTTCTGCAGTTTGTTGATGTGATTGTCATTTATTTTGTTTTGTTTTCAATGTTGAATGGCACAATTGACTCATGCCACACTTTATATCCCTAAAGCATATGTGTAGGAAAACATCCCCTCACACAAACTACCTATATCACATATCAAACAGTCCACAGTGAGGAAAGTGCTAACTAAAATAAATTTTTATTTACAAAACACACTATTACCTACGATCACATCAGCAAAGGAGTTGGTGTTTATAGTCACACTACCTTAACACAAATCAAACACTCATGAGTGCAGGGACAAGGAGTTTATGGGAGAGACACACACACACACACACACATACAGGCTGTTTTTCTTGTTAACATCAATCAGTTAACCTAGAGGGCATCACACAGATATTCTTATTTTCCTCAAACTTTTTTTTTACTTCTGGACCTTAGATTAAGACTCATTTCCAAATGTCTGAATCAGTCATGTGGGTAATTGCAAATGAAGATTTGACATACATGGGATAGTCTGGGTTGAACAGTATTGACAATAGGAGGGTGGATGATTCTACATTAGTCCACATCTTGTGACGAGAACAGGTGAATGGAATGAGGTGAACTGCTGTTATTTATAGTGGAAGAGCAGATCAAAACAAGTTCTTTCACCAAGCGTCCGTGTACAGTGATTCTATGTGACAGATTTAGAATATGATAGAAACTAAGAAGATAATAAATTGGGGTGCACCAGCTGTGGAGACGTGAAGTGATGGCATAGCAGTGGCTACCAAAGCAAACAGTCGTACTTCCAAAAAAGAACAATTTTACTTGGGATTTAGTGGATTTTCTCTTCACAAGAATTGGTTTGGGTACCAGCACCTTTTCTTGCCTTCCTTACCTTACGTCAAGGATTTTAAACAGAGACAGAGAGAAGAACTGGAGAAACATTTACAATGGTAGAAAGAAACAGAACAAGCTTTTCTCATTCAACAGCATCAGCAAGAAGAATAAGAAGCGAGAAGAAAATGACAGGAAGAAAAAGAAGCAGAGAAGAAACAAAGTATATGAGAAAAGGAGTACAGTGAAGGTCAAACAGTGATGGTGCTCTTATACATATTGACAAATAGAGACATAAAGACATGGTTAGAGACATAGACATATGACACAAACATAGATTTATGGACATAAATCTATCACAACAAAAATTGACTAAAAAATGTTTTAGGCACTAAATAATATCTTTCTTTTCGAGACAATGGAGTAGCCCTGAAAAGGGGCTTTGGTTTTGTTTTGTTAACACCATTCAGTTAACACAGAGGGCATCACACAGATCTTCTCTTCCTCAAACTGACCTCTGGGCCGTAGATTAAGTCTCTTGAGGCAGCTTTGTCTCTCCACATAGATTCTTCATTTCCAAAGGGCTGTCTGTCATCTTGGTAATTGCCCAAGATGATTTGACATACTTGGGATAGTCTGGGTGGAATTGCATCATCGATAGGAGGGAATACAATTCTACGTTAGTCCACCATCTTGTGACGAGAAGAGGTGAATGGAATGAGGTGAACCGCGGTTATTTATAGTGGAAGAGCAGATCAAAACGTACTGAGTTCTTCTCCTAACACACGATAAAGTCATCTCCATGCAAGTGGGACAAGTGCAATTTAAAGATTCGATGAGTTACATGGCCATGCCTTTGAGTCAAATGCCTAAAATGTTTGGAATGACAGAAATAGCCAAAGGCTATTTTCCACACTTTTTCAATACCGAAGCTAGTTAACATGCAATTCTACCCCATTTTCCTGATGCTTACTACTACGACCCTGACAACATGCGCTCCGAACAACGAGAAGCTTTCTATGCTTGATACCATCCTCATGGTTTAGACTATTCGACTTTCAGGAATAAATGTTTAAATATTGTTGTTTCTACGTGGCCATTTTTACGGTAATGCTGTGGAAAATTTCGGGAACTGTTGATGGAGCACGGAGGGATCGATCCTTTGAAAGAAGCCTGCGTCATTGCCAAAGCGTGTTCCTTACTGTACTGCCAACGATTCATGCCAGAAACACTCTGGCTGTCATCAGCCCTCAAACGACAAACTTTGTCCAACATCAGTACTCTGTCAAAACCCTCTACTAGTTACAATTCTTCTGCGACATGGAAGACAGATCGATCGAACATGTCCGCAACGAAGGAGGCAAATAGAGCATCGGAAGATATTTGGTGAATGGCTGGAACTTAGACAACCTCAGATCATGTACGAGTTTATCCGTTATCCTTAATATGACTCTAAAAAATCAGTTTGTACAACTTCCCACATGTCAGAACAATAAGGATAGATAGAAGAATGAGGATACCAAGTGGTGGAAATGTGAGAATACGAGTACGATCACCATTTGAAAACCGATCCCATCTTTAAAATGCATCGTGGAAAGTTGCAAGTTGGTGGACAATCTGAACCCGTGGGACAGTTTGTACAGTGGATGGACACATGCCACCTGTTTGCTGTATCACACCAACGAGTAGAACGGAGAAGAAATAAAATACTTGGACGTGTGTTCGCTATATCCTTACATCTGCAGATATTGTGACTTTTTATCATATTTCTGCCGAAATGTGCAACCAAAACCAACCTTGTCAGCACACCCAGGAAGAACGCACCTTGACAGGAACGTGGGTCAACGAGGAATTGTTTAAAGCTCTGGACCTGGGATACCAACTGTTAGAAGTGTACGAAATTTACCACTTTCCCAAGACAAAAAGACAAAAAAAAACAACAAGGACAACCAAACTCAGAAAGGCACTTTCGTAGACTACGTGGTTGCCTTTTTGAAACTGAAACAAGAAGGCAGTGGCTATCCTTCCAGGTGACACACTCGCGAAGACCAAAATAAATTCAAAGAGAATATTTTGACCAGGAGGGCATCACTTTAGACCACATCAAGAAAACCAAAGGAAGTGATGTTGAATTGCTTGTGGGGCAAAATGGCACAACGACCATGTTTATGCAAGACGGAGTATTTGTTCGATACTTCCCACTACTTCCAGATGATTCCTGACAAAACTAAAGTCACGAAACACGTGGACTTCCTTCGTGAGGTCTTGATCTTAGTGAATTATGAAGAAGACCTGGATTTTGGGATGCCGACGAATTTGGAAATGTCATCATTGCGGGCTACATGACAGCCCATGCTCGCTTAAAATTGTACGAAGCTTTAGAACCGTTAGGAGATCGTGTGTTGTATTTTGACACGGACAGTTGAATCTACATCGATCGCCTGGGTCAATGTCACCATGTCATGAAAGGTGACCGTTTAGTAGCATGGATGGACGAGCACCTCAACGACAAGATTTTAAGTTTTGCTAGTGGCAGTCCCAAAAATTATGGGTTACAAATACCAGGAGCCCCAAGGAGAAGTGCACACCAAGTGTAAAGTGAAAGGATTGGGTTTCAGTTATTACACCATTCAAGTGGGGAACTTTGGCGTATTGAAAGAAGCCTTACAGTCTGGAGATAATCAAGATTTTAAAGTGACCACCTACAAACCTCACAAGGTTGTGCATTTATCCATACTCCATATTGTCAGTTAACCTTTGAAAAAAGTCTGTCAAATAGAGTACCAGAAGCAATCACTTCACTTTGTTGTACGGTCATGTCAATATAGATCAGCATATAAAACAGGAAAACGTCAACGATCAATAGTTTATTGTAACTACCAACACTAAGCAAGAAAGACAAATGCTTTTATACATACCACACCATTCAAGTTCGGTGATTTTCAAGTGGTGTCCGATGCTGTGTCTGGCAATACCATGGATGCCATAAGCTGTGACCTAAGTGATGTAGTACCACATCATGGGCGCTTTGCTATGGCTGCCACTACTATACATAACATGGAAAGTGATGCTATGTGTGTCAAACCTGATGGATGTGAAAGCGAAAGCGATGCCACTCATTATCGTACACCTTTTCACTTTATTGGTTTTTAGTGTCTATGTCATCCTCCATGCGAAACCATGTTTCTTCCACTCTAGGGATGCCATCCAGCCCTGAGAAGACTCAAGTGGGTTTCACCATACCTTTAATTAAATAAACCTGTGAAAGAAGAATATTCACTCCTTGTACGATTACCTGAATACTGTAACTTTGGAAGTCCATTCCAAAGATAGTGGCCTAAATATCTGGGAGGATTAACCCAACAGAGAAGAAGCCAGAACCGGATTTATCTACTTGGGCGAAGGGGATACATTCAAATGCTTCAGTTACAGTGTCACTTCACGAGTGGGAGCAGACAAAATTCTGCTTACCTGGAACATGTTCAATGGTCTACACACAGTCATCACTGCCTACCTTTAGCGGGACGACCTCAATAATATCTGGATGGATACTTTACAAGAAAGCACTGGTGGTTCGACCGTGGAGTTGAGAGAACGCTTTTGCCGAGAGTTCGGCCAAATACAAGTCAGATGCAAAGAACAATTGCATCCGTTACATCACCGATGTTGGAACCACTGGTACATGAATGCTATAAGAGGACTGATTCATTTGAAGGCGTTCAAATGGTCAGCCATTTATGAATCACGTGACATTCATAAAGTTTTAGATGCCACTCATTCTACTTACAAGGTGACCATAGTACACCGAATTCCATCAGACGAGATAGATGATTACCAAACTCTTTTACATGAACATATCGTTCAAGAGGAAACTTGTACAATGAGTGGTATGTTAGTTACTAAACATTTTTTGTAAGGTACTGAAATATTCTGTTCAAAAAAGTACACTTATTACTTCACACCAAAGAGGGTATACAACTGGCTACCATACCATGACCTTTATCACTTATGAAACAATAAATTCCGTGGAATTAAGTCAATGATAGTATTCAGGCTAAGGTGGAATACCAACTCTTCTTACGAGCACTGTATTCAACGAATTTGAATCATCTTATGCTGTGAGTTTTAGTAACAACAAAAATAAGATCAAAGGACGTATGTCAAGCCACAGACCAGTTTATTTTGTGCTCCTGAACGCCAAAAGATGTCCCCTCAAAGCAGTGCACACCATTATGATCGTCGTTCTTCTGTCCAAGAAGGAAAAACAAAATGACAGTCTCATCATCCGAACAAACACAAACCCATTCAACAAAATTTTCCAAAAGTCTAACCCTAATGAAGGGCATTGTTCATCAATCGCAAGCCGACTTAGCCAATTTCTTTCATTTGGCAACCTATAATTTGTTTCCCCAGATTGATTTCAGCAACTTGCAAAATTGTTGTCAATGTCAAGTACTGTGAGGTTACCCCACCTATTCCATTCCTATTGTCCATATACAAATCAAGTATTTGTTTGATGCTATACTGACCCACTGTTCCCCGTGTTAAATTCCCCTTGAGGCTAAAGTTTCCCAGGGATTTCCATTGAGGTTAGGGAGCCCTTAGACTAGAATTTTGACTGGGATTTTCATTGAGTCTAGGTACCTCACTACATTACTAGTGGATATTCGTTTGAGACTGAATCGTAACAGTACCTTTTTCCATTTCTATGCCAACGAGTACAAAACCATCATCCTAGAAGCCAGACTTGTGGAATTGTTACCTATAGTGGGAAACGACATCAGTCATACTTTGAGCACAACGATCACCAAGTATCTGATACTACGAGTGGAGGTGAAAGCCTTCACCATTGCATTGCTGCTGAACTCCGATCCAAGATCAAAAATCATCTGTTCCAAGGACAGTTACCCAAGCGTTTAATCCTAGGTATAGTCAGCAATGAAGCCCTCAATGGGGCCATCACTGCCCAGCCTTTCGAGTTTTAGCACTACAGAGTGTCTGTCAAAGATCGAAGTTAGTCGCGATGGCAAGACCTTGTGTACCAGAACCTTTCGAACCGAACTTTACCCAGTTTAACTACTTGAGATCGTACTTGTACCTGTACGAGGCCACATGACAGTTAGAGACCAACTGCAGTCACGGTATTTCATACAGTGATTATGCAGGAGATTATGCTTTGTGGGCTTTTGGTTTCACTCCAGACCAATGCAGAGACAAGGGACATTTCCATTCTATAAAATCCAGTCATCTGTGTGTCTAACTTCAGTTTGCAGAAGATTTAACCAAGATGGTGAACATCATCTTATATACCGAATTCAACAACATTCTAGAAATCAATAGTTTGAGAGAAGTCGTTCTAGATTATTAGAAGTTATGGACGACTTTTATACCTCTTTGAAAGGTGGAGACTCTTTGGAAATCTTTTTGAATTAGAATGGGAAGATATTGTGGAAGTAGAACCCAAAGACAGAGACAAAGAGGACATAGATAGCCAGAACAAGAACAACATTTAGTCTCATGTTTACAAAACATCTTTTAGAAAACATTACTGGGTTGACCAAGAAAGATTGCTATGGATGTCAAAATGAGCATCCCTGTCAAATTCAACACAATAAATGTCTGATGATGAGTCAAGATGAAAAATTGGACGAGTATCTGGATGATGCTTGGGGTCTCCTCTCAGAAGAAGCATTGTTGCATCAGTGGTATAAAGACTTGCGTGATCATTCCTCTCTTCCATTGATTGCTCTAGGGATCCGTTGCATCGAATCTCTCTTTGCACTGAGTACGGAGATGAAGCAAATAGACGATTACTTTGCAGAGATTTCAAAGCAAAATGTCAGAATTGAATTGATGACTTATCAGTACCTGTGAAACAAGAAAAAAAAACAAAACAAAATAAAATAGATACATGTGAACTTTATTACCTTTTGAAAACAGTTATATTACGTGTTCATTAATTGTTGGTTGAAGAAAAATTGTTATAGAAAAGGATGGTTGCTCTCGAGAGGATTTTGTGGACTGTCGTATGGACATGAAAGAGTTCTCATTTTCTTTCCGAAGAAGCATACCATATCCTGTGGGAAAGCCTGCAGCCAGACGGGGACGCAATCTTAGACGACAAGAGATTGCCACAACTCCAACAAAACATCTCTTTTCAGGGCTACCCCCAAACGATCTAGAAAAGACATGATATACATTTGTTGCCAAAGTTTGTCTGTCTTTGTGTCTTGATAAGTTAAAAAATATGTGTGCCTATAAACACTTAGTTTCTTTGGCTATTGTAAGATAGTTTGTGTGTGTGTGTGTGTGTGTGTGTTTGTGTGTGTGCCTGTCTGTGTGTATTTGTAAGTGAAAAATATTGACCCCAGACAGGCCCAATCCTTTGTCTCCCTACATTCCCAAAGTTTAATTCCCCTTGACAATATACAGGCCCAATCTGCTCCATGTTAAAATCCAGTTACGACCCCGTAGTGCAAACGACCAAATTTAACACAGAAGTCCCACTGACAATATAGTGCCCCTCTTCATTACTGGCAATTCATACCAATGTCATTTGAATGATATATCGTTCCTACTGTAAACAAATTGTCGATGTTCAAGACCAGAACTATGAAGCGCATATAGTAGATTTCTTTGATAAAAAAAAAAACAAAAACAAGATTTAGAACAACAATTAATTAAATCACAGCTGTTACGTGATTATACTTGAATTAAGGTCTCGCTCAACCGTTCATCAACACGGATTAATATAATTTACATATTCAACGGTTGTAGGCAGTGGAATCGGGAGAAAAATACCGGATGTAAAAATTTCGAAAATTTTTTGTAGAAATAGGAAAATTATTTGAATGGATATTATTAACAGACAGACGACAAGGGACGAAATGAGATAGAATTATATGAATGACATAGTTATGAAAAATGAAGACATTGGGATTTAAAAAAGAGCGATGAAATTTGGGGAGTTATATAGCAGGACTATATGACTAAGGGAGAAGAGATAAGGAAAGGAGATGAGAAGACTTTAAAATAACCTAGTATAAATGACATTATGTACACAAACAAGACCAACATTTTAAGACAGATATTATGGGAATTTATACACAACTCAAAACATACCAGATAAACAAAGTGAAGAGCATTTACGGGAAGGTTTTTAACAAAAATTAATAGGATAGCAAATATATGCGTGATG